>JABFDZ020000030.1:5232449-5257081 GCA_019775955.2 Pollimyrus isidori | reverse complement strand
CGACGCAAAGTAATCAACAGACACAGTCCTACCTTACTAGCAGAGAGGAAATCCAAAGTTAGATCTTGAAGCACATGACTCTCACACACACACACACACACAATAATATTTATAATAAAGTATTGTAATAGTGGGTCACTGAGCCATGCTGGCAATAATTAAACACCAGAAATAGTTTGGGGTTTAATCATCAGATGGCCTTTATTACACCCATACTACTACAACGCACCGCCCACAGTTTACTCCTCATACACATGGTGGGCGCGCACGCACACACACACACACACACAGACACTATGTACAACAATACACATTAACCACTATACATAACATAACACACAGCGCATTTACAGTATAATAGCACAAGCAATTAGAGAACTATTTAGAAACTGGCATCGATCCAACATTCCGCGCTGTCGGCTGGTTCCTTAATTATTAAAATTGAAGACCTTGATTATTAAAAAGTATTGGTAACACTTTACTTGAAGCAGTCTACATAAGGGTGACATGTAACCATATGGCATCCATATGCTGTCATGTATTAAAAAACAAACGAAATGAACACTGTAAACGGACTACTAGACATGAATTCCAACTTGTATATCGTACTTTTTAAACCTTTGTGTACATTTCTTGGGTCTCTAATGCCCTGGCATATCCATATTTCAAAATCATGGAGCAAGTAACAGTAACTGTGCAAATTTTTATTCAATACCACATTCCTGAACACAAAACAAACTGAATTTTTACACCACAGTGTGGACCCTATTCCCAAATTATGCCACATACAGTACTCTTCATCCGCAACAGTTAAAATTTAAGGCAAAATTGTCAGGGTCAGCACCTGTTGTCCCAGTCTTTTGTGTCCCTTCCCTGTTTGGCCAGCAGGTGCCGCTGGCCATCCTGTCCCTTCTGTCATCCTTTGTATTTTTCGCTGCTCCCCTGTAGGTTCGGCTGCCTCTGAACCTCTATATCCTGTTCAAGTCCTGCCTCCTTTGTTTTTTTTAGTTTTGTAGAATTTGTTCTCTTGTCTTTCTATTGAATCACTTTTCTAGTCCTTGTGTTTCTATTTGTATTCAGTTTTGCCTTTGTATCCATGATTGTGTTTTTACCGGTCTGTCATTCCCAGTGTTAGATTCTGTTTCCTTGTTTCTGTCAGTTTCTTAGTTTTCCTAGTCCCTTGATTTAATTATTAGTTTCATCTGTGGCCTGTTTTCCCAACCCTTGTTAATTAGTCTCACCTGCCCTGTGTTAGTCTCGTTACCCCTCAATATTTAAGTCCCTGCCTCTGTTCAGTTCCCTAGTGGTTCTTTGTTGCCTGCCAACCTGCTGGCCAGTTACGGCACACTCTTTGTGGTCCTCCTCTTTTGTAGTGTTTTCTGTTTTTGTTGATAAATCCATTCTGTTCCTGTGAGCCGCAAGTGGGTCGCCCAAATTTCTGATCCTGCCTGCGCCATGCCTTGTTCCGATGCCAAACCTGCCTAGATCCATGACAAAAATAACTTAAAATAATCGTTTAATGTTAAATTGTTTCCCAAAAACGTGCTGGGTCACTAGCAGCTTTCATACATCTATTTCTTATCAGAGCTAGTGGTTGTCTGTAAATGTGTTATATAAATGAAATTGAACTAGGACAGGGGTCTCTCAGTAGCAGGTCTGGCTCACCAGAAGCCAGGTAGGACCGGAGTTGGTGATCCCTGAACTGGGAGACCACTTCTGGTGTGTTTACATTCACAGCATAAAGTATGCTGAAAATACATTTGACTTATGGTTGTTAAATACTTTCTTAAAGACACTTATTTTACAAATAAATTTTTGCCACGTAGTACCGTGGTCCATCCATTAATTTCCGACTCCACACTTAATGGCAAATAAATTAAATATATGCACTATTTACATGGAGCAGGGGCTAATAACATCTGGCCCTCTTCTTGGAGGCTCCTTGGCTGGGGGTTCGTCCTAGACGTCCACCTCAATTAGTGGGGTGTAGCTCTTCAGCCCCGTGGTGGCAAAGGTCTCCTGTATTCCAATCACTTTTTTGGGTCCCAACAATTGTGTTACTTTTGGGCAGGAGACGGCCACCCACAGGCGCTGCTTAGTCCTACGCGCCAAACCGAGGGAGTGGGGCCGAGCCCGGCCAGAAGGATAGAGCAGCTTGGGCTCCACAAGACGGTGGTAAATCTCTTGATACTCTTCCACGCTGTGCTTGTGGATCCTCAATGACTCCATCATTCTGGCCTGCCAAAGACTCTTCCAAGGCTTGGTCTATGGGGGATTTAGGGGGGCAGTAGTTGAAATACAGGAAACCTGCTGCATTGTGGGTGGTGCAGTCCTCCCGGAATTTCTGTCGCTTTCTCTCCTCTCTCTCTGCCGGTTCAGCTATAATCTGAGACACGTTTCAGGAATGTGTATGGAAATTAAGTCTGATGACTGTTAATCTCATTTGCGCTAATATATGTTGTAAGATATATTTAATAGAAATTTTAACTAGAGAAGTTGTTAATTGTAAATGGCAAACTTACCTCCTCCATTTTTTAAATCTAAATCCAAAACAAACTGGATAAAGAGCAGGTATTCGGATTGCAGCGTGTATGCTGTTATGTCAGTTAAGATGCTGGACATCATGGATGCTCAAAGTCAGCAACAGATTTGCGAGTGAACGGCAAATGGCGTAAACTCCATGAATGTGTTGGTAAAGTTTTATGGGTCAATGACATGTCCCCTAATTTAAAAGTGTTACAATTTGAAAATAAACCTATAAATTACTTGCATGCATTCTTTTTCTTTCAGGACCTTGTCAGTTTTAACCAATTTTCAGACAATATTTGAGGGTTCAGGCAAAAATTTCAATGTGGTGTAGTGGAAAGAAATTTGTACCAAATATAATAAAAAAGGTGAACTACTCAGTAAAACACCTTATCAACTAGTCTAGCATAATTTTACATTAGAACAATTTAATACAAAATAAAAGCATGTTAGGTCAACTTCCTTTAGTGTTAAGGTAGTGTTACAACCATGTGGTGAGCCATTTTGATTATATTATGCAAGAATACTATGTGACAGGAAATAATAATACAGAGAACAATCACTGATGAACTCCTACAAAATATGAGATAATTTGACATATTCAGAGTAAGCTTAGGTTTACATGTCAAATGGTATGACCTCAGGAAAATATTGAAAATTCATAATAATTATGAAACTGAGTATTTATTTTAAAATAAAATATTTTTTATAATCGTCATGTTTGAAATACTCAAACCAAGGCAGTATGCTTACATATGTGTCCATGATGAAACAGCTGTCCACTATTGTAACCACTGGGGTCGCGCTGGGCCTAAAGCATCGGGCACAGGCAGGAACACATTCTGGGTGGGCGCCCACATGCCACAGGGAAAACACACACTCACAGGGCCAGTTTAGACATGCCAATCAGCCTACCCCAAATGCTTTTGGACTGTGGGAAGAAACCGGAGCCCCCGGCCAAAACCCACACGATCACGGGAAGAGCGTGTGAACTCCACGCAGAAAGGACCCAGGATTAAACTCACCATCTTCCTGCTAATGAGGCCGCAGTGCTAATCATTGCACCATGATGATGGTACCCTAACCATGATGGTGCCCTAACCATGATGATGGTGCCCTAACCATGATGGTGCCTGTCAAATTTGATTTTAAACTGAAATATCAAATGACGTAACTGGTTACAACAGGGGTTAAAGGCCTTACTCAAGGACCCACACACTGGCAAATCCAGGCTCAAACTGGCAACCTTCTGATCAATAGCCCAGAGGCTTAGCCCACTGAGCCACACACTGCCCCCACATTAAGAGTATATGTGTGATGATCAAACCACAGTTTTGATTGCTCATATTGCAAATAGTTTTTTTTTTTTAACGAATAATCTCCACATCACAAGTTTAAGTTAAAATGTTAAACAAGTATTAAAATATGGGTAATTTTTAGGAACTTGAGATTTTTTTCTGGAAAGAATGAAATACAGTATTTGTTTTTTATGTAGAGCAATTGGTAATTGTGCAAACTCTGCCAAAAGACTGTTTCCGCTCCCGACGCTGATACAACAAACCTCTTTTACCACTTGAAAAAGGTCCATGAAAAAGAATATGGGAGAATCGAAGAAATGCGACGTAAAGATAGTTGCCCGGGCAAGTGGCGAGAAAAAATATAGCCAGCCTAAAATTAAAGAGTCTTTAATACCAAATGACATGATTTATTGCTCTGATTTCAAACTACATAAAATGTTTTTAATATTTCAGCTTTACTGCATGTAACCCACAATAAACATATAACAGAAATAAATGACAATATAATAAAACTGACAAGCAATATAATAAAACTGACAAACAAATTTGACAAGCATTTAATGGTATAAATAAATGCTTATGATGTAATTTAAACTAATTTTTAAATCACATCACAATGATTTAATCAGCCATAAGAGGTAAATGAGTGTTTGCCTAACTGTAACTGAGCGGGCTCCTGGACTCACTGTTCTTGCCCTTCACCATGTCCTTGGAGGTATTGATTTTTTCAGTGTTATTTTGCTTTGTATTCCGGAACACACAGCAGACTATGATCAAAAGCAACGACAAGACACTTAAAACAGCCAATAGACAGCCTTCCCTTTATTTGAACTTGAGAAACTATTAGTGTTTCGTTTTTCATTTTACGAGCTTGGAATGGATGGAGGGTTTTTGATCTTTATAATCCAAGTGGGAAGAGATAAAGATTGAATTTGAGAGACATTTCAATCACTCATAAAGACACGTCAAGTATGTAGTTAAACATATAATCAATGTGTAATTTTTTCTTTACAGAAACTGTCACGCCCAATCATCCGATCCTTCTGTGTGCCACGCCCCCCTTCTTAACCTCATGAGAAATCCCAATGTTACCAGCTGTTTCTTGTTGTTTCACTAAGTCCGGTGTATTTAAGTTCAGTTGGAGACATGTATTGTATCCCCAGTTCCGTCAGTGAGATCTTTCACTGTTTGTACCTTGTTCTACGGAATAAACCCCTTATTCCCGAATCTCCGTTTCCTGCTCGCCCCAACGGCAGTCTGACAGGAACAGTGTTATGTACTGGATAAGTCTAATTAGGGATGATAATTGAGACACTACAGTATCATCACTTAATATAATGACATCATTATAAGCAAGATCAATTACCAAGCAGACTGAACATAAAATGGTCCTTGATTTTATTTAGCAGCTTAATAAAACTTAACAGCTTAATTAAAATGGTATAAGAAGCTTAATGGTTATGTTTGGGAGTCTATGTATGTCCTCAATTTCAAATGAGCATTTTCATGAGAGAATTAAGTCTGAGGGCAAAAAATCGACTATACAGTGGTACCTCGGTTCTCGTACTTAATCTGTTCCGGACTCTGGATCAAATCCTAAAAAGTTATGAGTTATGATCAAATATCAATATCACGTAAAGCAGTGAGAATTGGTTTTTAGTTAATTTACTTGGTAAAATAAAGTTTAAATAAATGACATAAATGCTCTAATAGTACACGTAAGTTAGTGGTTTATTTATTTTTAGCTACTGTAATGTTGCACTGCTTTATTTGGTTAATCGTCCAGTCTGTGAAGAAGGCATTCAAGTAAGAATTGCATTGTAGTATGACTCATTTCCTGGCGCATACAATTTATATTAAGTGAGCATTCACAGTTTGCCTTCTGATATTCAGATCGAGTTCTAGGTCAAACTGGTTGAACTCAAGAAATTTGAGTTCCAGTGAGTTCGAGAACCGAGGTGCCACTGTATTTCTAAAGAAAACAAGAATTAAAGTATTTCTGCCTAAATGAGATATGGAAAAGCTTGTTTATGTATTTATTTTTAGCAGGCTAGACTATTGTAATGGTGTCTTCACAGGTCATGGAAAAAAATTTAAACAGCTACAGGTCATCCAGAATGCTGCCAGCAGAGTTCTCACTAGCACCAAGAAAGCAAAGCATATCACACGGGTCCTTAAATCACTGCACTGGCTTCCTGTGCATTACAGGATTGATTTTATAACATTGTTACTTGTGTACAAAGCACTAAATGGTCTTGGGCTAAATACATTTCTGATTTACTTGAACATTATAAAGCATCCACACTCCTGAGGTCATCTAGGAACTGCCTGGGATACAAACGTCATGCATGTAACTAAACTCTTCAGCCAATAAGGGAAAAGGTGTGTCATCATGGAGGTGTTTCCAGTTTGGAAAATTACATGTCATCATCCAATGATTTGCTGCAGCAACTAGTCTTGCAGTCCTTTATGCCACTTTATTTTCAGAGTTTCCTTGCAATACAGGTAGTGATGAATCTCCATGCTCTACATGCTATCCTCCTGAGGTCCAGTAATTCATATTTGTCCCCTGTAGAGGACATTATGTTTTTGCTAGTATCTCTCATACTGCATATGCCACTATGTAAATTCCTGTTGTTTCTTCAAGAGGACAGTTAGAACTTTATGACATTACATGTTTGCAGATGTGACCTTCCTGCCAACTTCCTCTTCCTGCCAAATCAAAATTTCAAAATAAATTATTTTTTTCTCTTCTGAATCTCAAGAGGCTGCAGTGGTAAGCTAAGATTCCTTGTTCCAGTGTCTATAATGTAGCTCTGTATAAATTCAAGTTCAATTGCATTTTGTAGGTCGTCTCGGAAGTTCTTTTATGAAATAAAAGATCTTGGTCTTTGAGGAAATCTCAAATCACTGCACTAAAAATGATAATACTGTATGAACAGAGCAAAATCCATATTAACAGAGTAGAATCTGCACTGCTTTGGTAAAAGCTGTTAGCTAAGCTTGGAAATAATAATGATAAGAATGAAGAAGTATCTTTAGGTATGAAATGTTCTGCTTCTATGGGCCAGGGACCAAGACAACCAAGAAAAAGAGGCCAAAGCTGGTACAGACCAACCTTATACTATATTTCTCTATAATTGTGTTAATTAAAGTTCTAATCTACAGTACCTGTGTGAAGGTAATCTTGATAACACGGTTGAATCTCTTGAAATTTGAACAAGATTTTAACTTCTCTCAGCTATCTCGCCATCCTTATAGAATGTATTCTGACCTGACATTGGATTTGGGCCCATTTAATGCAGTGAAAAGATTTTTAGCCTTGTAGTATGGTGGGAAGACTAAAACAGCCAGGCAAATGTGTCATTTACATTATATCGTTTCTTGAAATTCTGGACGTCCAGCTTTGGTTGCAATTTACATTTTCTGTAAGCATGTAGAGAGAATCTGAACCATAGTATCTCAAGTCAGGCAACTTCACAGAAAGACGAAAGACATCATAAACCGATGGCAAAATGAATCTGCTATGATAGGGCACAGTTTCTTCAAAATCACCTTTTTATACTAATTACGTCAAATTTTGCATCTGAAAAAAGTGACTTTATTCGAATTGACAACAAATCCTATTATTGTGTTGGCTTCATAATCATATTTAGCCACCTTTTTCAATTAACATCAGTCTTAAGGATGTCGATAAAATATAAGAACAATTGACAACATGAGAGTGTGACCTCCAACAATACCTATGGGAAGCTTGAATGAGATTTCATTGACTTCAGAAACAAGATTCTTTATACCCAGACGTGTTATTATACCCATATTAAGGGGGCATGCAATCAACTCCAAAATTGCATACACTTTTGCAAATAAGTGGAAGATTATTCTATGAGGAATATATTTAACTTGCTGTTTCATGAGATTCCACAATACATATGCTTTCCTGATCTTGCAGATGGATTTGTGTACTATGCGTTTTACTTTCACAAAATTTGTTGTAACGTGTACATTTGTAACATTTTTTTTTCCCCAAAAACATTTTCTAAAAGTTTCCTAAGGATGTGGTTGCATACCAGTTTGTCAGAGGTCTGCAGGCTTTTAAAAGCTTCTGTCATTTTTGTATTAAATTAAGTATTAAACTATTCTGAAGTTTTTAATAATGCACTGAGCAATTTCATTACTGACCTAAAATTAGTTGTACAAGGTGTAATTCGCACACCTGCATATTCTGTCCTTTTTAAATTTTCCTTCAAGTATGTAATTTTCATAAACTTTTCTTTAAAAACTGGTTTGCTGAAGTACGAAGCGTGACGCCTGGAAACAAAGTAACTGTCAAGCCAGATGGGCACGGCTCTCACCCCTTTCCGTCTTTACTGGAGACGCTGGCTTGTGAAATGTTCGGTACACAGCACGACAAACCTGCCAGCCTTCAGGATGCCAGGCACCCTTCCCTGCAATTACCCTAAGTGCCCTTCAGGGGTGTCTGATTTGCGGCTAATCATAGACTGCCTTGGGCGGGGGGAGGGGTGACTCAGCAATTATTAATATATATTATAGTGTAGCATCAGTCAGACACCCTCCAAGGGTAAGTGACGTCCATTTGTATCAACATACTGACAGTCACACAGGTGAATTACAGCTGCTGGCTGGCTGGACGTGTCACTCATTTCATCCTCCTTTTCGCAGCCCGACCTTCCCATAAGCATCCCTCATAAACAAGCGAAGCAGGCTTCTTCCTGTCTCTGTCGGCAGAGCTGCCTTGCTATATTTCTTCACGAAGATGAGTCCTACAAATACTTCTCAAGAGAGTATTGGTTCATATATGGCACAATAAAAAGCAGTGTAGAATGCCCCCTTTTTATGTGGTCTGACAATCCGCTTCACGTGCCACACCAATCACATCAGGTACCTGTGAGGAAAGGTGCCACAGTAGGTACAGGAGGATCGCGAGCCAATAAGGAAGGTGGCGCTAATGCTCTATTAGGGGTGACTGTGTAGCCAGCCTACTCAGCCAACCACCCCCCGGCGCCCCCACCATCCCGCAGCACCACGTGCCCCCGATCTGGAGTCTGTGACTCCAATTAAGTGGCAGCTGGAGTCTCTCTGACTCCAATTAGGCGGCGCGTTAAACTGCGGCCCGCTGGAAGACTCCCAGAGGCTCACTGGCAGCGTCACACAGGGCCGGGAGAGCAGCTGGAGCAAAACGTCTCTATAGATAAGCCCAGCGTGTCGCTCCATGCTGCAGTTGCAGGGAATCTGTGCTGGCCTTTTACGGTCTCATCCAGCAGACGCTTATGTATCGAAAGCAACGCACGAGTGATGCAAAAAGCACATTGCAAACATACATACATGGGGGTGAATAGACATACGTGTAAGCAGTACTGCGGCGAGAGTTACACAGCGCTTTCTGAGAAAGCGAGAATCAAATAAGACAATGCATAGGAACATTCAGGGACTGTAATGAGGCGACAGTTTATTAGAGGAATTTATGAAACAGATGGCGTCTTGGAGGTGGAGAGGAAGTCTGATGACCGGATGTCGTTCAGCAGCTCATTCCATCGTCTGGGAATCAGGAGTGACACTCCCCACATGGTGGAGGGAGCTTCAGTGGGGATGGTTTGCTGACCTAAGGGGGCGAGATGGGACATGCTATAGGTGCCTCTATATGCTGTTTAGGATCCCAGGTAATTTGTGTAAAATTTTTTTATTTAGCTCCAGCTATCAGCAAAATCAGTAAAAGTATTTAATTAGACTATATCAAAGTGAACCTGCAGTAGGAAGCCTATAGGCTGAAATATGGGCATTTTGCTATGACTACATCCTTAATGAACAGATGCGCGCAATGAAATGCAACAAAGAATAAAATGCAAAAGTGAGGAATGGGCACCATCCATCTTTGTGGGTGGGGGTTAAGATGGCTGCACTAATACACACCAGTTATCTCACCGTATCCTGGTTTCCAGCAGATATGGTCATGATTGATAGCTTAATTTTTTCCTCAGAGTAATGCATTCCTTTAAATGATAACACCCCATGTTTTTTGGGAAAGACCCCACTCGGAACAAGGAACAGACATTTTAAAATGATGAAATAATGAACCTTGGGTCCTTCTCCCTCACTGTGTCAGATATTTCATTTTGGGTAATCTGATATAGTCATCTGTCGACTTGCCAGAGTAAAATAGACATTGGTGGATAAGTGTCATGGCATCAATTTTGTGGATTTGTAATTCTTTGTTGCCTGTCACGGGGGACACAAACACCTGTAGATTCAGTGCATATTTACATTTTCGAAAGTGAGTAGTATGGCAGCACCTCCTTGCAATTTGCTAAAGAGAAAATAGTTTATGATTACTTAAATAATCTGAAAACCAGCCAGTCCCAAGCAGTAGATGGCAATGTCTGTACTTGGTGCAAAAGCCACTTTAGTGGTGAATGTAAAAACCTGTTCTGAGCACACAGAAAACTTTCTTACAAGCACCCTGGCAGCAGACCCACAGCAAGGTCCGGGGCACCAGAGGGCATACAATGGAGCTGGTGACAGGTTCGACACAATAGAGACAGCACATTGAAATGAAAGAGGAAGAGGAAGAGAGGTGAAACCTGGGCAGGGAGTAATGGGAGGAAATGCTGATTTATGCAAATCAGCATTTCCATTCAAATGCGGGCTGATGTATTAGACAACTCTACGCTCTGAGAAGCAGAGGCAGTGTTTTCACTAGACCTCGCCAGAAACATCTTTTGACATCTTTTGTGAGATCCCAATAAAATATATAAAAATATAACCATACATTTTTCCACACGGGGTATCCTGTATAAATCATTTCATACTTTCATCGTAGTGTTTATCCATCCGTCCATCCATCCATCCATCCAGCTTTTAACCACTAATCCTGATAATGGGGGGTATATCACAGGCAGCAGCTATGGACAGTCTAGACTCAACTTTGCCTGATTGTGGCCCACGTGATACAGGGGGGACATGCAAACGCCGCATGCCGAGCAGGGCGGGCTTTCAAGCTGTGAAGCTGC
Organism: Pollimyrus isidori; assembly: GCA_019775955.2. Lineage (NCBI taxonomy): Eukaryota > Metazoa > Chordata > Actinopteri > Osteoglossiformes > Mormyridae > Pollimyrus > Pollimyrus isidori. The sequence continues at coordinate 5,246,229 of JABFDZ020000030.1, read as the reverse complement.
AGTGTCCCCCACTGAGCTTCCTTGCCCCCCAGTTAGCACATATTTTTTTGAATGAACAAAAACAGCTCTAAATATTTTTAGAAGGTTATACCTTTTCCGAATTCACCTAAATACATTTTTCATTGAAAACCAAAACAGAGAATAATTAGGGGGAAATGTTCTTCATTTCCACTGTTCAGCAAGTTACTCAGGAAGTGTAATAAGTATCTTTTTACTTATTGATCCTTTAAAAAGTGATAATGCTACTTTACTTATTACTTGGTAGCAAAATACCAGTAATTATGTTTCTCATTATATTGCTATAAGTACTCCTCTTCCAAAAAAGTGACACAACCTGTTTAGTCTGCTCCTTTTTGAACTGAATCCACTTAAGAAACAGTCAGCCAAACTGCATAACTGTAGATGATGAAGCCTCTGAAGCCTGATTGGATACAGTATATGTATATACAGATCTGGAAAAAAATAATCAAAATTTTCAGTTTCACTCATTTTTCAATTTATGGGTATGTACCTGTGTAAAATATACATTTTGTTGTAACTGCAGCCTGGCTCTTCCCTGTTTCTTATTAATGAAGGGCTTCATCCCTGCTTTATGGAACTTCAGTCCTGCTTCTATGAGCCTGATACACACTGTTCTAGCAGTGCTCTTCACACCTGCACTACCATTCTTTTTGAAGTTCATTTGATGTCACCCTCTGATTCATGAGGCACTGCTGAGTACATTGATTGTCATGCCCTGCTCGTCTGATTCTCCTGTGTGCCACAACCCCTCTCTACCTCGAGTGGAATCCCCATGTTTCCTGTTGTTGTTAATTAGTGTTGAGTATATAAATCCGCGTTCAAATATTCCCCAGTCCGGTCGTTAACGTTGTGTTGTAGTTCTATGTCCCTTAGTGCTTCATCCTTACTATATCCTGTGCTCGACTTCCTGGCTTCTGCTCATGTTTCCCTGCTCCATGTGACACGACATTGACGGTTATCTCTGGCACTAGAAAGTCACTTCTTCCCTCTTCCTGACTAGATTTTTTGTGTTTCTAGTGTCTCCTGTTTCACCTTATTCTTGTATACTGCTGTCTTAGAAATTTTGAACCTGGAAACCAATCAATGCAGTGTTTTGCCAGCAGAACCAGGATTAAATCATGATTTAGCAATGCAGATTCTTAAAAAATATTTGAATCTTATTTTTTCCAGAGCTGTATATATACATATAAAAAAATTAAAACAAAGCAACAATCTCTTTCACCACTTATTCTGTGTAGGATTATCGTTGTCTTTTAAAAGGTTTTAAAAACCATTAAACATGATATGACACCACATTTAGGCTGATATCACGTGCAGCTTCTTGTTTTATCCCTGCCCTGACATCAGGAATTACCTTATGTTCAGAAGTAAACAATGATTATACCTCATTAATAGCAGTTTCCCAAACCTCTTATCAGACAGTCAATTCCGTCTAGGAATGAGCACCAAACGTCTGCAACTAAAAAGTCACTCCACAGGTGTGCTAGGTGGGGTTCGAATGTTGTACTTCATGTACATATTTTTTCCTTTTGAAAACTGATACTGAAAACTGATTCTGAATCTCACCCCCAACCTCAAATAGCTTATTACTTCTTTTTCTGCCAAGTAAAGTGGTTGTTCTCAGGTTCTGTCTCAAATGCACAAAAAGTCAATTTCATCATGGCTAGCTATGGGTTCCTTTGCAGGAGCAGTTGTGCGACATTCTGCTCTCAGAAGCTCCCTCACAAGCTCTCCCCTACCCACATCTCTCAGTGATCAGACTTTGAACTTCAGACAACTAGCAGCTGTAAGAAGTGTGTCTTTGCTATCCAGTACACCTGCAAAACGAGTCTGGATGGCCTGAAAAATTCAGTTTGAAGTATTTATTAATAGTTGCATAATTACTATTCAATTTGGTCGGTGTTTTCCCCCTCGGCCTTGTGTGCAGTTGTTCCGCTACTGGTCTTGTGGGATATTCGCTGTAGACCTCAACCATTCTTTCATCTAATGATAGCCAAAATAGTGTCTCATGAACCGTTTGAAGTATTGTTTTGGCCCCACTAGATGGTGTTCTTGGGTTTGCTTTGAGTCACGATTCGAGTCTTTTTTTGAACAGGGAGCACCATCCAGTGGGCTCAAAAACATAGAAAATGGTTCATGAAGTGTAGCTTTGTCCATAACTATTTCCCAAAGTGTTCTCACAAAGTTGGAAGCATAGAACTATCCAAAATGGCTTGGTATGCACACAGGGACTGATACAACTTCAAAAGAGGGATTCCATATCGATGCCTATGGATTTAGAATGGGATGCCATAGATACCTTTGGGTATAATGGCCAGTTGCCCCAATACATTCATCCATGTAGTATATTTTAAGTTCCTTTGCAAAATTTGATGCATTGTCTTTCACAGTGGCTACAACTTTGCTAAGCAGTCCATAGGATGAATGAAGTTGTTCTATCTCTGTGCCAATAGCAGCAAATGTGTGCCTGCCTCTGAGATTGTTTTGCATGCTACGGTAGCCTCGTTGCGCTCCTAAGTGGAAGCTGTTACACCCTGAAGACTTCTGTTGTTCAGCTGTCCAGGGCCACATGGGCACACAGCGATCAGCAGTGAGATTTTGTTTAGAGTTGGCATCCACGTGTTTGTTCATTTAATTGTTTTTAAGTCACGTTCATTTTAAATGTCCCAGGTGCCACTTATTCGCAATGGATAATAGTATCCCTTGCTGCTTTATGGATGCTCTTTCATTTTCTGCTGAAGTCCGACCGTGTCGGCAGAGCTGCTAACCAAGGAAGGGTGGAGTCTGAACTGTGTGGGGGTTAGGGGTGTGATAGATTTCATTTTGACGGATGGAACTGGGGGTACGATGAGAGCTACAGTGATGAAGCAGGTTAAATGAGGAGGCATCAGACAATGCCTAAAAAAACAGAAGCTGTACCAGATCCCTCTTCCCTCAGTGATCTTGGGGAACATCTAGTCCCCGAGGAACAAAGTGTACTGGACCAGTCCAGGTAAATGTTCATTTTTCAGAAGGACTTCAGAGACTGCTGTGTCACGGCCTTCATGGAGGATAAAGGAGAATGACCAGGATACCGACTTGTTTATCGATGCTTTTGGAGGTGCGGTTTCAGCTTGACTGGCAGGCTGAAGGTAACGTGGAAACCTCAAAGCAGCGAGGAAGGCTAATATATTAACAAATGATACTGCACTTCTGTGACTATTAGAGAACGCATCTCTACATCAGATGTCAAACTCTTATCTGTATGAAATTTTTACCTGCCCTGAGAGGTTCCCATCTTGCTTAAGGCCTTCCTCACAGTAAAACCTCTGTTTTTAATAAGTCTTTACAGGAGCAACACATATCTGAGGTCTAGAAGGATGCTATGGTAGTCCCTGTTCCCAAATCCAGCTACACCAAAACCCTTAACAATTTTAGACCATTTGTGATGAGAACATTTGTAAATTAGTAAGGTTTGAAATCCTAAGGAAATCTGAGCATGTACTTGACCACATGCAGTTTGCTTACTGGCCTCATAGGGGAAAAAAGAATGCATCAGTCATTTTGCTAAACCTACTTTCTAAAGGAGGAGGTGGTAAGGAGCACACACTGATACAGCACATTGCCACACCCACAACAGCGAGAACCCATGCAACAGGTGACACCTCAACACTACACTAGTTCTAATGGAATGATGTGAAGTTCCTTCCAATGGCTGGAGTGCTAATCCTGCCACCAACTCCCATGTTTCTCTGCAAGTTAGAGAAAGTCCTTTCAGGACTGGATGTAGCTTAATATCATACCCAGGATGAAGCAGTTGCAGGGTAGAAGCACTCCTGGCATTCATGGGATGCAAACCAGCAACCTTCCGATTGCTGGCACAGAGCCCTAACCTCAGAACCACCACTCCATCCAGCTTTGGCTTGCATTTACTTTTTTAACGATTTGTAAAAAAATCTCATGCCAGATTTGTTGACTTCTGTATTTAACACAATTCAACCCCATATTTTATTCACTAGGCCATTAGAACAGTTTGACCAGAGTAAGAATCTGGTGGGCAGGATTCTTTACTTTTAAACCTATAGGGTACATAGAGTGGAATAGTGCTCCTCACCTGCATGTTTGCTTTCACCTCTCTTATGCATCCTTTATGCAAATTTATATCGGAGTAGGTGGGAATACAGGACCATTATTAAGAATGCCAATGGCTCAGTCATTGTTAGTTTGCTGGCTATGGTCCGGTCATTGATAATTTTGTCAAGTGGTGAGAGGAGTCTCACCTTCAGCTGAATATACCAGTGAGCAAAGACATGCTCAGTGATTTTAGGAAAAAATCTCACATACAAGTAAATAAATCTATCAGAGGTCAGACAGTTGAATGTGCACAATCTTATACATACCTGGGGATAATTATTGACCACAACCTCACCTTTGAAGTAAATCATGAAGCAGAAAGGGGCACCAGCGCCTGTTCTGTTTGAGAAAACCGAATCGTTTCCACATTAATAAATCCATCTTATTTTTCCACACTTTTATCAAATCAGTTTTAATATTTTCTTTGGTGTCATGGATTGGAAACTTTCTCTAAAGAACAAAAACTCACTTAATAAAATATCTAAGTGGTCCAGTAGGCTGACAGGTGAGACACGGAGGCCTCGTACATTAAACGGCTGAAGTCAATATCTAGCTCAATTCTAGGGGATAACTCTCTTTGAGCTTCTAACATATGGGGCAAGCTGCTGTGTATGTTGTGCTGTGTATGTTTACCACTTGATCAGTGCAAAGGGCAAACTCCTGCAGCTCAAGAGGAAGGCTAGCTCCATCACAGCACTGACTCTGGATCCACTGGAGGTACAGTAGCAGCAGAGAAGATGATTGCAAAACTGGAGAGCATCATCACCGTTTCTGCCTATCTGCTCCATGGTAGCTTTTTTGCAGCACCTTTAACGTCATTCTGCCTTGGGCCTTTAGAAGTGCTCACTGGGTGTCATTCCGCTTGCTGTCATCGGGCTCCGCTATGCTTCCCCCGCATGTGGCAGCCCCCACTCCCAGCTGTAACACGCGCTAAAACTGCATTACTTTTTAAAAACAGGGAACTCTGGGCTTTGCTAAACAATCACACATACAGCCCTCCAGGAACTACATATCTCCATTAATTTATTCATCCTGCACAGTATTGAAGGATCAAGGATTTTTTATTTGTCATCATGGAAGTGTTACGCAAGTACAACAAACTGGTTAAATTCAGTGAAAGGCTCACACTCAAAAATGCAAAAATACTCACACACATAATGCGACAATGTATTAAAATAAATGCTTTAAAAGCTATAAACGTGTGTATACTGTATGTGTCTGTGTGTGTAAGCTTGTCTGTGGCATATGTACTGTAAGAGTATTGCACCATATCCTCCTGAGACCCAAGGAAAAAAGTGTCCTTCAATTATAGGTTATTTGTCTTTGGAGGAAATAGAACATCTTGCAATTTAGATTTTTTCAAATGTATTTTTATTTTTAATTTCACAGCATTTCCTCTTTAGTGTTCAACAGGAATAAATATGCTTCCTTACATCAATGAAAAAATAGATGCAAAAACAATGTGTCCATTACAATGGACATAAATGAATGGGTGGGGTCTCTGGAGGATATAGTAAATATTGCATTTTTGGATTCAATTGAAACTATGAAAAGGCAGGTTTCAGAAATGTTCAATGGCTTTATTGTCATTAGTACAAATGACTGTAGTGGATGACTTGGATCTGTCCTTGTGGGCTGTGTGCTTTTCTGAGGCGGCGAGTTTGTGAGGTGAATGTCCTGAATGTCCAGCTGGCAATGTACCGATGAGGGCCTGTGCTGTGGTGCATCACTGTCATACAGTGCTGCATCGCTGCCATACAGTGCTGTGCTGCTTCACTGCATTGCGGTACTGTGCTGTGCTGCATCACTGCATTGCGGTACTATGCTGTGCTGCATCACTGCATTGCGGTACTGTGCTGTGCTGCATCACTGCATTGCGGTACTGTGCTGTGCTGCATCACTGCATTGCGGTACTGTGCTGTGCTGCATCACTGCACTGCGGTACTGTGCTGTGCTGCATCGATGCTGTAGCAGGACTACACGTGGCTGTTCAGGAAGGGCTCCATAATGCAACTGCAGAAGGTGGTGAGAGCCGCAGATGAGGTCCCGGCCTCATGGGGCGTCTGAGGAAGTAGAAGCTTTGGTGGGCCATCTTAACCGCATCTGCTGCTTGTTCAGTCCATTTGAGATCACGGGTCAGGGCGACCCTTTCCACTGCAGCTACTCTGATGTGGATTGGACTGTGGTCTCTCACTTGCTTCCTCTAATCCACCATGATCTCCTTGCAATTGCTGATGTTGAGGGAGAGATTATTGTCCTGACGCCATTCTCAGCATCACCACTGTGTCAGCATCTTGGAGGCTGTGTCGTTGTTGTTGCTGGTTAGGCCTCTGATGCTTAGTGTAAAAATCTCTACAATGTCATAGATTGGTCTATATAGAACGTTCAAGTGTTAGAATTACACCTTCAGAAGAGATAACTGAATTCAGAGTTCACCATGTTGTTGCGTGCCAGCTCCGTCCGATCCTCATATGTGCCACGCCTACCTTGTTACCTCTCGTTCTTCTTGATTTCCGTCACCTGTCTCTTGTCGCCGACTGCCTGTCTTGTGTATGTAAGGTCTGTGTCAGCGTAGTTCCGGCAGATCCGGCATTAGCGTCCACTTGTGTTGGTGTATTGTCCAGAATAAACCCTGTCTCTCCGTCTACCCGACTGGACTTCCCTCCTTTCGCCGTTCGCTAACCGACGCACGTAACACATGTGTGTTAGGGAGAGATTATCTTTAAACATTTGTACAGTTCCTACGGGCTCAGAATTTGTCCCACAGAGCTAAACAATTGGATTGTAAGTTGTTTGGGCTGTTTTCTGACGCATACCTAGGGTACTAATAAAATTTCCCAGTTGCGTCCTCCCTTCCATCTGTCCTGTAGATCTTTTCCCTTTTAGAGGACAAATTTTTTCACACTACCTGTGTCTTTTGAAAAATACCAAAGTGGCTGATATGTGAGAAGGCTTTTGTTGTAATACAGTAAAACATTTTTTGAATGACGATATTCCCGTTAATTTCATACCTTTTCCTGTTAATTTCTTGTTTTTCAGTGTAATCTGCTGATTTATAGCATGTATACAGCTGCTGGAAAATCACTGTCACAGCATCACTAGTTATTATTGTCTGGAGAATAATTTCCAAATTAAAGGACAGCATGGTGGCTCAGTGAGTGGTGCTGTCACCTCTCACGACCGTGGCTTCTGCCTGCAGTCCAAAGACATGCAATTAGGCTAATTCAGGTCTCTAAATTGCCCCTGGAGTGTGACTGTGTGTAAGCGAGTGTTTGTTTAGAAAAGTCGTGTTTAACATAAAATTTTGAGCACAATGAATGATTTAACTGTCAGTCGCTAAGTGTGTTTGGCAGCTAGTACATGCTGGGCGATGCCAGAAGTACAACTGTAAAGCGGATTACTGCAAGAGACCTGTCAACAGTAATGACGTTTACGCCGATCGATATAACGTAATTCCATTAGCATTAAAAAAGACCATATCTGTATAGTGTCAATACAGAATGGCATCTGCATTTAATCATTCCTGAATTCTGATGTTGAAAAGACACCTGGTTTTTTGTTTAATAAACGCTTGAATCTGAACCAATGCAAGCAACAAATCCATTCGTTGATTCTTTATTTATTTACAATAATGTTCAATCACAATTCAGACAGAAAAAAAAAATCCATTTATTTCTGTTCTTTTGCTCCTGGGGGTCCAAAAAACTCAAAAAAGACATTTAGGGTAATGACTGTCCTCAAATTGCTCATGGTGGGAGGCTGTGTGTGAGGGTGGCGCAAGAACCGAGCTCAGTGATGTTTTGGTCTGCGGAATGGGTCAGCCATGGAAGGTACCTGGCTTCATCCTGAAAATCACGAAAACACTGGTGAGAATTTTTAGCAGTGTATGAGGACACAATCATCTTGGAATATGCGTCTACCATAGGGTGCACCTGGTCGTGTAAAATGGCTTCATATTCCTTGGTCATTGTACAACTGTGCATGAAAATGATAGAACTGAATGACTCCCATAAGATGACTGCCCAAGCCATTATGAGCCCCCTCCCCAGGGTGCTTAATAGCAATGGATGTTCCATGGTGGAGACAGGCAATGGCTTTCTCCACAGGTAACCCAACCAAATGTAGGAAGAGGGGAGGAATAAGTGAAAGCTGACTCATATCTTTCTGTTCCACTGTTCAGGGTTCCAGGTTGTTCTTTTGCATTTCAGTGCACTGCCCTAGAATGTAAGCATTCTTCTGATGCTCATCTGTCCCTGTCGATGTGATTTTCCTGTGTTTGGCATCTGCTGTCAGATTTTTTTGAGACTATTCTAGTTCACGTTTTAAATAATTTTGCAGTTTTTGTGCTGCTATTTTTCACCAAAATTCACATATCACGTTGTTCACCGTCAGACCTCTTTCATAGCTGACATACTGCTAATTGGCATTCCAACTAATACAATTCACCTTTTGTAGTAGCATTTGTAATTGTGATTTAGTTATTTCAAAGTAAAAAAAAAACAATTTTTGTGGTGCTTTAGGTATCCACTGCCAGCAGATCTGTATTTGTGGTTATCTATGCACACATAGAGGACCTAGCTATTACTTTATTCAGTGTGACAGCCCTTTTCATATTCTGCAGTGCTACTTCCGCAGTTAAACAAACTGGATTTCACTACTCAAGGTGCATCCGTTCTGAATGGCTTGCCATTGGCATTAGAACCAATCGTGATGGGATTGGAAACCACATTGACCCACAACACTTTTCATTATAGCCTTCTTGCCATAACAACCCAAAAAGGGTTTATTTCCTACTATCATCACCTGAAGTGTCTCGCAAAGCTATAAAATCCTGATCTATTCAAACAGACAAACCTGCCGAGCATCATAAAAAATCTGGATGTAATACCATCTGACTTGGGTTCTTAGGCCCTGTAATAGCCTCTAGCTGGCTCTGTGATAGACAAACACAATCAGCTAAGACCTCACTGCTATAGAAATGGTGCAAAGCCAAAGTTACTGCTGTCCAGACGCCTGTAGGGGGATTTAATGTATGTTAATGGCTGTCAAGCCCTCTCATTGCTGCTGTAACAGCTCCCAGCAGACAAGAAGCAAAGAACATTCCCAATTAAGGTTTTCACAAAAGTGCATTCAATTAAAAAGAGACTTTTACTAGATGAGCACCTTCTGAGAACACCAGATGGAAACACCCATTCTCCCTGAAATGGAAATATCTTAAACCACCTTGATCAGAAGAAAAGTGAACAAACAGGACAGATAAATAGTGTCAAAGGAACCGTGATTGTTCTTGAGTGGCTAATATTAATGAATGGCAATACTCGTCATAATACTAGCATTTTGTATCTTTTATCATTGCTCTGGGGTGGGGAGGGGTGGAGCTTTGCGTTGGGGCATGCTTTTAACTTTTCATGAACCATCAGCTTTCCTGGAATGAGAGCTAATTATTCTGAAGTGCACTTTATCTAAAATAGGGGTGGATGCTGAGATGTTTGAGATCATCAAACTGTGTCGACCATCACAAATTAGTGCTTGCTGCAGGTAGGAGTCTTCTCACATGCGTGTGCATCCCCGTGCCTGCACACACGCAATGCCCATCCCCGCACCTGTACACAAGCATGCTCATCCCCATGCCTGTACACGCACAATACCTATCCCTGCGGCTATACACACGCAAAGATTGTCCTCATGCCCGTAGACACATATTCATCCCTGCGCATTTACACGCGCATACTCACCCCCATGCCTGTACACACGCATGCTCATCCCCGCACCTGTACACATGCATACCAATCCCCGCACCTCTACACATGCATACTAATCCTCGTACCCGTACACACATATTCATCCCTGCGCATTTACACGCGCATACTCACCCCCATGCCTGTACACACGCATGCTCATCCCCGCACCTGTACACATGCATACCAATCCCTGCACCTGTACACACGCAGTGCTCATCCTCGTACCTGTACACACATATTCATCCCCGCACCTGTAGACAAGCAAGCTCATCCCCGCACCTGTACACACGCATACCAATCCCAGCACCTGTAAACACGCAATGCTCATCTTCGTACCTGTACACACATATTCATCCCCGCACCTGTAGACACGCATGCTCATCCCCGCGCCTGTACACTCACAAACTCATCCTCGTGCCTGTACACATGTGTGCTCATATCTGTGCCTGTATACACATGTTCCAACTGGCTCTCCTTATCTCAGTTTGCAGGTAGACAGAGTAAAATGCATGCATTCCTGTCAGCCTTGCAGAGCATGGCTTTAAAATTTTTCACTTCCATGATGACCTACTAATTTAATGAAGAATAAATAACTGAATCACTGGTGCCACTTTCTAAAACATTTTATCCAAAAACATCTATACTTGCCCCATATGTGACTTCATACATTCTGCTTCTGTTCCGACATTGCAGGTTTTGGGTCTTGAACAAGATGAGGACTGAGCTGCCTTAAATTGTGTCACACAGACCAAAGCAGTATGCAATACAAAAAAAAAAAACGAAGTATTTGAGAAAAAAACAAAGATCTCTCACGGCGTTCTTTCAAAGGAAAGCAATGTAAATTAATCCCAAGCTTATGTTTGGAGGCATAATTTTCCCATATCTCTGATTATCTTATTTATCTTACTGCAACAAACAAAATTATTTCATTTTATTTTGACCTAATGTTAAATTATGTCTGTTAGAATAAAGATATAAATCTATGAATGTGTCTTTTCATAATATGTAACATTAAGGTATACTGGTGCTCAGTAAACTTAAACTTGCAACACACTGTAGAGAAGGCTGTTGTTTCTGCTGTTGTCCAACAGGTCATTTGTAACTCCACACCAGACAAAGTAATAGTGTATGCATGTTGGCCAGTACCTGTCAAAGGGTTTAATAAATAAAGCATTAGCCCTAATCATACTGAATGTCTCATCAAGCATGACTGGATAAGCTTAAAAGTTTGCTCACTGTCTGGTCCCCCGCATGTCAAATATCTTTCCTGAATTGCAGCATTGTTGACTTGTGTTACTGAGGCTTCCAGTAATGGTTTTAGGCAGTCCATCAAAAGGCAACATCTAATACAGTTATGTATAGCAACCTACACTGTTCAACAATTACATTAAAACCACTGACAGGTGGAGTGTATAACATTATCTTGTTATAATGGCACTAGTGAAGGGTGACATTATATTTTAGGCAAGGGAACAGTCACTTCTTGAATTGCATGTGTTCGAAGCAGTTAAAATGGGATTTAAATGACTTTGACTAGGGACAAATTGTGTCCCTGGATGACTGGGTCAGAGTACCTCCAAAATAGCTCTCCTGTGGGCTGTTCCTGGTATGTGGTGGTCAGTAACCACTAAAAGTGGCCAAAGGAAGGCTAACTGGTGAACAGGCAATAGGGTCATGGGCTTCCAAGGCTCCCTGATGAGTGTGGGGAGCGAACGCTAGCCTGTCTGGTCCCATCCCACAGGAGAGCTACTGGGGCACAAATTGCTGAAAACACGGTTCATTGTCGTTTGCTGCGTAACAGGCAGTGCCAGTCACAGTGCCCATGCTGACACCTGTCCACTGCCGAAAACACCTACAATGGGCACGTGAGAGTCAGAACTGGATCATGGAACAATGGAAGATGGGGGCCTGGTCTGATGAGTCATGTTTTCTGTTACATCATGTGGATGGCTGGGTGCGTATGCGTTGTTTTCCTGGGGAATAGATGGCACTAGGATGCACAATTGGAAGAAAGCAAGCCAGTGGAGGCAGCGTAATACTTTGCGTGTCTTGATGGGTCAGAGCTGTTTTGACGGCGCAAGGGAGACCTACACAATATTACACAGGAGGTTTTAATGTTATGGCTGATTGTATATAAGAGGACTATGTTTAGGACTATAGCCTCATATCTTCAGGTTTAAAGGAGCTTGCATGTTCTTCCCATGCTTCCTGTGTGGGTTTATTAATGAACTTCTGTCTATAAAAGTTTTGATGGAGAGTGTGTGCCCTGTGATGGACTGGCATCCCATCCAGAACGCTCTCCTGTCTTAGCCAGTAGCAGGGACCCAGGCCCCCCTGTAACCCTATACTTTATAAGCATTAAGAAAGATGAATGAATGGATGAATGGACATAACTTCATCCTCATAAAGAAGACAGAAAGTGCATCTACCCCAGGGAAGGCTGTGAAGTGTTATTTCTACCAGTTTGACTTGCAACATAGATTCTAAAGAAACATGGCAAGTTATTCATGCAAAAGGTGCAGTTTAAGACAGCAACAACCTTTTGGAATTGTGCAGACAGCAGCTATGTAGCTGAATAAAATGTTATTTAAATTACAAAAGAATATTATACAATGAGAGGCTTCAGTTATTTAACTTACGGAAAAAATACATCCTCTCTCACCCCATTGTCTGCATTCTCTGAAGCCGGTGTATAAACTGGATTAATCAGGAGAAGGCGACAGTGGAAGAAGCAGGATTAAGACACTAACACCGAATACTTATCTGTATTAGGGCTGCATGATATATTGTTTCAGGGCAATAATGACATTGCATCTCTTGGCACTGCTTTGTGTGTGTTGACACAACTCTTTGCAACACCACCAACCTTTTTGACAGACTCGGTTGGTAGATAATAAGTTCTATTTGGTTATAGTTTATTTCAGGTAATTTCCTCTCTTCGCTTGTGTTATAAATATCGCAGTGTAACTCATGGAAATTTCACATATTGCTCTGTGATATTGTGCTGTGTTATTGTGCAGAGCCCTAATCTACATGTATAAAGCGAAGAAAAGTTTCAATCTTCTCTTACATTCAATGTCTGGAATGATTTGGGTTGCTTACATCCTGCCTTTCCCAACCATCTTGAAGTCCATCAATGTCAGTAGAGGGACAGACCATTTACTCATGCCACACCCCAGCAGACACACTTGTGGTATAGATTATTATATTGTATATGTAGAAATCCAACTTTACCTGACCAGATGCGTGACTATTAATAATCCCCATCACCGGCACGCCAGGCACCTTCTACGCGAAGCCTGTATGTCCGTTATAGCAGCCCAAAAATATATAGGTAAAAGTGGTCTTGGGGACCAAATTGTATGTCCATTTCAAACGAAATTCCATTATATGTGAAATTCCGTTTTCATTATGCCTTTTTTTGGCCAATTAGTTGCATAATATGATTTGATATTGGTTGTTTATATTATTTTGAGTAATAAAAACCTGTTTGTTTATTAACCCCTCTGTGTCCTCATGGCTTGACTGCTTGGTCCCCTAACAGTCTACATTGACTTATTTAGCAGATGTTTTTGTCCCATGTACCATACATTTTTGAGAATGCAGGATCAGCCGGTCTCTGGAGCAGTGTGGGTCAAGACCTTCTTCAAGCATTCACTGGTGACATCCTTCCACTGGCATGAGATGTGAACTAGCAACATTCTGATTACAGGCAGGGTATCCAAAGTTACACATTGCCCCACTTTAGGGAACCTTCTTAAAAACAACAGAATTATTTTGGACAATTATGAAATAATTGTATTGGAGCTGTGATTATTGGAATATTGGAGGGGGCAGCGTGTGGCTCAGTGGGCTAAGCCTGTGTGCCTGTAATCATGAGGTCACAGGTTCAAACCCAGCCTCAG
>JABFDZ020000030.1:5219760-5232349 GCA_019775955.2 Pollimyrus isidori | reverse complement strand
AAAGACCAAGTTGAGGGAGGCGTAAAAACAATTTCCCCACGGGGATTAATAAAGGATTGATTATTATTATTATTGATAAAAATATATTTGCAAGGTACTTCTAACCTTAGCCTTCCCATTCTGCAGTAGCTTAATATTTATGTAAAAATTATTTGAGATGGGCTTGCAGTCACTTTCTGGTGAGATAAGGATTATGGCTCCTTCCAGTCAGCTGAGACCTGGTGGCTAGGCTGAAGATGCCAACCAATAAGGCTGAAGGTAATGAAATTGAATGTGAGGATCACATATGAAAGTGATCTTGGCCGGCGAGATTAAAGGTAGATGCAGACAAAGGTGAAGATACCGGCCAGTGAAGCTCAGGGTAGACAGAGATGAGGATGCCGACGCGGTGAGTCAGTGTCCTTAGTCAGTTTCCGCCCTCGTTCTTCGCATGTAGGAAGTTGTGATGTGGGAAGGGAGAAAGAAACTCCAATCTGCTCTGAACTAATTTCACTTTTCAGAGGAAAAAAGCAGCCTTTACCAACCCCATCCATCCACAAACCTTTAAGGAGAATACAAGAGCAAAAATGTTTGATAACACATCTATGGTTCATGACTTTCTTAATATTAAACAATACAATAGCACATATATAATTACTAACTGAAGTTATTTTGGATACCTGTGGTGACTTCAGAAATAGTGCAATAAAGATCAGCTGAGCAGAGGGAAGTGTCACTTTGCTAAAATGAAGGATATTTATTTTATTTAGCACATTCTGTTGTTTACTGTCTCATTCTGACTGGTGAGTGATTTTATTAGAGGAATGAAAATATGCTCAGAATATATGATCTTAAAATTGTGTTCTGCTTCCAAATATATAATGATTAAGTTAAAATGGAAATGACCATGATGTCGAACAATTTGGTTTCATTTTAAGACTCTGGGGAATCCTTTAACTCAAAAACATTGTTATAATCCTTTTGTAAACACCTGTCAGCTTTTCAGCATATTTTGGGAAATATTTTGGCCAATTCTTAAAATGACAACAGTTTGTAAGCTTTAGGCCGGTCACCCTTGATTTAAAATAAATGCGAAACATAAACAGATGCACCATGGAAACAGCACTTTCATGACATATGATTCGTTGGATATTTGTATTCCAGGGGCATATGACAAAACAAATACTGTCAGTCTCTTTACCTATTTATATTGCAGATCTAACGACACACATGCTCACTTACATTGTGGGCAGGATAAATAAAACACCAACAACCTAATCAATAGGTAGTGATATCATTTTAATTTGCAGATAAAATTTTAAGTACATCTTCAGTTGGGACATTTAGTCCATATAAACAGAGCCTCTTCGCGTCTGACAGAGCTGGGC
This sequence comes from Pollimyrus isidori, assembly GCA_019775955.2. Taxonomy (NCBI): domain Eukaryota; kingdom Metazoa; phylum Chordata; class Actinopteri; order Osteoglossiformes; family Mormyridae; genus Pollimyrus; species Pollimyrus isidori. Next base: position 5,230,982 of record JABFDZ020000030.1, on the reverse strand, counting down.
TCTCTTCACGGATTTTGAAATGTAACCTATCCATTTAAAGTGCCATATTGTATTCTCTATTATACATAAGTACACTTAAGATATTGTCATTCTTTTATATTACCATTGTTCTCATTATTTTATCTGGAGGCCTGAATAATTGAATTTGAATTTGACATTTTTGCTTCTCATTGTTGAAGCTCACCCCTTGGAGCTGTAATTAAGTGGACTATTGCTGATTCACCCATGGAATACACTAGTACAGTTAAAATGCTTTTTACCTCACATTTTGGGAAGCCAGGTCCCTGCTTAGAGTCACATTTCTTGACAGATGGTGTCATGCAGTAGTTGTGTCACTAGAAAATAGATTTAATTCTTTTTCTCTTCCAGTGTGTCACAGATAGAGGGGTGAAGGGAAATTATCGAGGTTGCAAGGAGGCAGAGCTGTCTGGTTCCAGCATTTATTCAGAATAAAACTTAATCTTAAAATAGCAACACCAAAATCCCTCTCAAAGAAAGTACTTTAACTTTTTGAAGTATTAACCATTTAATCGGTATTCTTTTCTGAATATTTTGTGCTGTAACATTGTACTTTCCGTTTGGAATGCATATTAATGTGAAGGCAACATGCATACTGTATAATAGCTGCTTTCCTATCACATAAGAAGAAGAAAAGGAAAAGGGGGAAGAAGAATGGGTGGAAAATGCTCAGCAGAGTTCACTTGTGGTACTGTATTAGTACTTTGTGTTTAGTACTTACTTATGTGTTTAGTACTTACTTATATTTCCTCATTGTAACTGGGCTGCATGTTTCTTTAAAATGGTCTCATCTGAAGAATAAATGATCCACACATGTCCCAGCTGAGGAAGAAAATTGACCAATGAGGATGCACACATGTCCCAACTGAGGAAGAAGACAGACCAATAAGGATGCATACGTGTAATGGCTGATGAAGAAAAATGACCAATGAGAATGCACACATGTAATGGCTGAGGAAGAAGTCTGACCAATGAGGATGCACACATGTAACGTCTGAGGAAGAACTCTGACCAATGAGGATGCACACATGTAACGGCTGAGGAAGAAGTCTGACCAATGAGGGCTATGCTTTATTCTTTGCTGTTCCATGTAACAGACAGGAATCTGGTGTGATAATGAATGCATCACACTAACGATATGCAAACATGACTTTCTCAGACTAGCATCTTCAATTAAGATTCTAAGTTCATTAGAATCGTTATTTCAAAATGTTTTAGCATCTAAATTGTAGTCTTTGCCAGCTAATGTCAATAAAACACTCTGCAAAAGTCTGCCAAAGAAAATGTTTAGAGTATAAAAAGAAAGAAAAGAAATTGTTGGTTTGGGTAGTAAGTATATATTTTCTCAACACAATTTAGCATTACAATATTTACAAATAAACAGTAACACAATAAAAGTACCAAAAATTTCTTCTGTTCTCTAACAAGCTACTGATGTCTTGTTGGATGGCTAGATGAACACAGCTTCTGTTCTCAAACATCTCCTCAGGGGCACCTCAGCCATTCGCTGTGTTAAACTGGGTGGACAGTGAGCCCCTGCTGGTAAGAAAGTGTTAAATGTGGGCTCTCTTGGGTCAGGAGCCTGGGACTTGGGCAGAGCAGCCTAACCCAGGGCCGAAAGCCTGGGACTCAACCAAAGTGACCCTTCTGGGAGCCAGGGGCCAGGAGCCTAGAATGAGGGCAGAGACATCCTCTCAGGATCGCGAGCCTGAAGCATGGGCTCTGGGGGTGCTGCAAAGGTGAAGACTCCCTCTAGATGTGCAGTAAAGGCAGTGGTTTCCCCTAGGAAAGGTCCCAGAGAAGCAGGGCGGCAGCTCTGAGGCTGGACTTTGGAGACCTAGGTGAAGCGGTGTCTCCTTCTGGGCAGGATTGTGGAGACAGAAGGTCAGGTGAGGTGACTGCACAGGTTCAGAAGAGGTGGGCTCGGGCTGTATGGAGTCAGATGAGGCAGGTTCAGGCTGCACTGATTCAGACAAGGGGGTAGCCATGAGCAAAGCCAATTTTCTTTACCTCTTCCTCTCATGCCCAGAGGCAAGAGTTATGGAAAAATATGGACTTCCAGCAGATGCATGTGGCAGGACCACAGAGGGCTCAGGAGAAGCGACGTGTGGTGGGACTGCAGTAGGCTCAGGAGGAGCAGCATGCAGCAGAACTGCAGCAGATTCTGGAGAAGTGCCGTGTGGTGGAACCACAGTGGGCCAAACCATGGAGGTGTGCCGGGACGAGGCTTAGACTGAGGAGAAATCGTCCAGGCAGAGATCCAGAGCATGAGTGGCTCCTGGGGATAGATGCTAGGCAATATGTAGAGACCAGTGATTCTGTTGTGACTAATAACCGAAGGACTCGAGAGCAGGCTTTAGCAAAACAAAGTCGACTGGAGCATCTCCATGCAGCACAATAAACCATGGCGGAGATTATGTGCAAGGACAACATGGAGGAAAGGGCACGGACTGCTTGGAATGCTATTCATTTTTCAGAGTGTATTACTTATTAAGTCATTAAGATTACTTAGCTCCTCGGCATGGGAGTACTGAAACCACCATAAATTTATACAATCTGAATTTTTAAACATTCCTTCCCTAACCGTCACTCTAAACATATGAATAAACATTACGATATAATTGCACTTGGCTATCATGCAAGTTTAATAACTTTACTTCTTTTACACAATTTTACTGTTTAGTAAGTACTAAGTATCACTCAGTATTCACAGAAAGTCCTTGTCCTCAACAACAGCAACAAACACCAATAAGAACTGGGTCCCTGCTGATTTGTTCTTAGTTTTTTTTTTTTCCTTGGCTGTTCACATCAAACTCCTTCTCAGCCAGAGAAAAACAGCTCCAGGAGTCAGCTACACTCTGTACCAGTGTGTTGTTAAGCAAGACAATTCCAAGTGTCAGTCCAGTTAAGAGGAACCTGTTTGGATTAATCTGGGTTGGGGGCCCAATATGAGATGCTCTCTTGGGGTCCAAAGTCTCTACTGGTGCCTCTGCTCTGTACTGTACTCCAGACAGCTAGATCACCCCAGATGAGGAGTTACTCATTATTCAGACTTTGCATTTGGAGAACATTCAGTGCACCTTCATAATCCATTCATAGATCGTTGATAAGCAGCATGTAAGTATAATTTAACATCCTACAGAAACTTATAGAAACTTAAATCTAAAACAGATCAAAATAAATCCAAAAAACTGAATATTCACACATTTGCTCACACTTCTGCTAACTTTTTACGGCCTGTTGTTTTTTTAAAACCTGTGGAAACGCAGGCAGATTCTTGAAAGGCACCAAGCGATTACACTTTTTATTCATTTACATTTAATCCATTGCATGTTATAATCTGCAAAAAGACTATTATTGCCTCTTCTTTTTTTACATTTCAAACTGACATTCCAAACTGATGGGTGTGGGTGCAGTAACAATGGTATGCAAACCATTACAGGTGTATTGACACCTATCTCATCAATATTTGTTGTGTAGGCCATTGTGGAACCATTGTGTGGAAACCCTATATCTATAAAGTCTTGGCTAGAAATGATTATAATGTGCTATTATTTTTCTGAAAAGAGGTTTTTGAGAAGTGTATGTTTAGAGTTTGCTACATTCTAAATGGTCTCAGATTATTTGTGCTGAGTTTGTGTTGAACAAAAGCATTTTTAGCACTTGGGGATAAATGTTTTTGGATAAGTGAAATATTAAAAATTTCCAAGGTATATCAGATTACCGTAAGTAGCGTACCGTAAGAGGCCTCAGGCTCGAGAGGGTCAACAGCTTTAATATACGTTAATGACATTATATAACTATACATTTATAATGTTTGTTATTTATCATATGATATTTGTTATTAGTATAGAGTGAAGCTGTGAATGTTCTATGAATGCATTGCGAAGGAGTACTCAGTGTTTTATGAATGTGTAATGAATGCATTATGAAGGTGGGGTTAATGTAAAACACCATTCACCATTAGGGGGAGATGGTGGTGCAGAAGGCAGTGCTATCGGTCGGCAACCAGAGGGTTGCCGGTTCGAGCCCTGCTTCCTCCCCCATCAAAGTGTCCTTGAGCAAGACACTGAACCCCGAATTGCTCCTGGTGTGCAGGTTGGCACCTTGCATGGAAGCCTCTGCCACCGGTGTATGAATGTGTGTGTGGATGGGTGAATGTGAGGCATAAAATTGTAAAGCGCTTTGAGTACTCGGAAGAGTAGAAAAGCACTATATAAATGCAGTCCATTTACCATTCACTGTAATCTGCTTCCATGTATGAATCGGTTGTATACACCACTGGCTGTAGGGGGCCACATACTGTACCACCTGGAAAACATGAACTAGACTGACACAATGGGCAAAAACAACACGACACTGGCCCACTCAGCTCTTAATCCTTCCAGCCTCAGTGTGTGCCTGATTGAGCCAGTCCTAATCAAAGTATAAATTACACTTCATATGGCTGATTAGCATTTTCCCCTCTCAAAGTAAAAATCTGCAACCACTACACATGATTTGCTGGAGACACTGCAGGGAGTTCAGGAAAAAAAAAAAAAACATCTTTGACTTGATTTGTGCTTTTTATAATGACGATCAGCAGTTATTGTGAAGCAGACATTTTCCAGAACTGAAGCCAAGACACATTACTGCAAGTAGAGGTGACAGTTGAGTGTTTTATACTGTTACAGCCGTGTACACTGGTAAAACTGTGAGTTACAGTACTGAAGAATGGGGGAGAGCAAGGAAGTCCCAGGGTATCTTAAAAACAGGCGACGTGCCCTTAATCCACCTGCTGTCTGCTGTTACCTTTCGGTCACCTAAAGCGTTTCACACTTTCTGAAACATGGCGGCTTTTGTGATTTTCTCACAGTGCTGTAGCAGGAACAGCTGCTCCCTGTACTCACTTCTCTTCCTCAGGTTATTACACTCCCAAAACCTATTATTATATAGAAGCTTAATATAAAAACCTATTTTTAAAGTATTATGTTTAATGTATCAGATCATTAACTTCATTAATCGCTTTGAGGTTTCATTTTTTTATGATTAAGCTAATGGATAAGATATATTATGCTGTGTTTCAAGGAAGACATTTCCAGTCAACATGTTTCCTGACATATTCTCTGACTCCCACTGGCTGCATAAACTTTCTCCCTACGAATGTAATTTTCAGCGTTGCTCTGGTGGTCACCGATATCTCCCGTTTTAAGTTATAGGAAGCCTACTGTAAGGAGAAGGTTCTCTGTAATTTTCCCATTCATTAGCCATTTACCTCCTGCAAAACAGCTCAGCAATGAAGTTCACTGTCTCCCCAAAGGCAAAAAAGGTTCTGCAGTTAGTAAATCATATTTTTTGCTTTTCTAGCTTCTAGCCTTTCAAAATTTAATTTCCAGTTCAACCATAATCAATATGAAAAAGTTATTAAAATTATACTAACTTTTATCTTAATGGCTAAAAATATGCTACCTCACAAGATTGCCCCACCTCACCCCTTTCTCTGATGTTTGCTGGACATGATTTCCCAAATAAGCGTTTTCCAAACAAAGTGATCCTTGATCTTTTTACAAGTGCTTTAAATCCTATGGAGCTTGGCTGGAATCCATTGTATAAATTTTGGTTAGCCTAGTTTAGAGAAATTATGCATTAATTTCTTAATCTTACATTTACCTCCAAAAGCAAAAAAGTAATTTTATATATATACTGTATATCCCTCAGGAGAACTTCTTAGATAAAGATTCAGTTTGGATCACAATAACTGTATATTATGTGATGAAGACATAGAGAAATTCCACAGTCAGAGACCAGAAATTGACACTGAAAATCAAGTGTGACAGTCAACAAGATAAGCTGAAGTCAATGTAGGATATTTTGTTACGGGGGCAAGGTATGATGCTGGGAGCCAAAGATGGTGATGATCCTCTTACAGCTCTGCAAAACAACAGGGGTTTATTTACAGATCATGAGAACAATGGGAACATTACAAACTAAACAACCACGAGGGGTCAAAACTAAACAGGGGAACAATATAACTGACGGAACAAAAAATGGTCTGCGAAGGGAAAATGGTACCCCGGAGAACAGGAAGAAAAGCATACAGCAAACAGAAAAACCAACATCACAGAATCAAGAAAACACAGTCAATGACTCCTCAGGCAACAGTGCAGGATCAGGTACTCAAATACAAAGGGTTAACAAGGAAACATAGGACAGGTGAGAACAATCTAGAGCAGGAGTCACCAGCCTTTTCGAAACTGAGAGTTACGTCACAGGTATTGAGCCATACAAAGGGCTACCAGTTTGAAATGCCCTTATCCAAACTTATGTGTTTTTAATTCTTTTTTTTTAATTATATTGTCATTTTCAAATCAACAGGATATTAATGCAAATGTGATTAAAGAAGAATAGCAACAGGATAAAAAAATGTTTAGATGCTGCTCACTGGTGAGTTGTGGTATTTTTAGAACAGGTCCGCGGGCTACTCGTGGTCCTTGGGGAATTCTGGGGGCATGTTGGTGACCCCTGATCTAGAGGCTCAGGGAAACAGCAAACAGGTGGATCTAATAAAGTAAATCATGGAACTCAGAAAACTCGGAAACAGAATCCAACACTAGGGAAATAACAAAGACAGGTAAAACACAACCAGGGGCACAAAGCTTAAACCAAAACAGAATGCAAACAACAAAACTCAGGAACTAGAAAAACTAATTCAAAGGAAACACTAGGCACCAAAATCTACCAAATACAAAGGTGGATGGACTCTTTCTTTTCTTTCATGAAGCCAGTTAAATACAAATATTAATAAAATATCGACTGGTGGCCATCTTGAAATGTGCACTTCCAGTTTGTTTACATAAATAACAAAGCACTTACTGTTCAAAGTATGCTGACATCGGTGTCCGTACCTTTGTAAGAGTCCAAAATCGCCATTTCTGTCGCAGATCCTTATTTGATAAACAAGTTAAACGTAGAAAAATCTACACTTGTTTTCTCGATGTCTGTGACATTATCCATTTGAACCCCATGGATTTCAGCGTTTAATCCACGTAAACTAAGCTAAGGGTTGCCGACTTTCTCAACCTCAAATGAGGGACACTTTCTTGCAGGTCCACGTGCAGAGCAGCTGGCCAACAATAATGGAAATTGCAAGGTTTCATACTATAAATCTACACATTTCACAGTGTAAAAGGACAAGCCACTAATGGTGCCACACATGCACACCAACAGCCGCGTCTCATAGCAACGTTTGCCTGAGTTTTGCCATGCTTACAGCTGTCTATTATTGGCCAATGAGGCTGTGACTGCTATATGGCACTGAAGGTGCCCCTGAAGGGACAAATCAAAATCACCTATATTTCAGAATGTCCCAAACAATTCGGGACAGTTGGCAACCCTAAACAGAGATCTCACTCAAGCCAGTAAGTTCAGTTCTAGCTTTTAGTTAAACCATTCCAGCCAATGATTTGAAAAAGAAAATCACGATGCATGATCCATTTTGGTGGATCTCTCGATCAGTCACCCAATACCCTGTAGCTCCCGAAAAACTGTATTCCATATTTGCAGAAATAGTATTTTCTATTTTCAGCATTTTAGTTTGTGTTTAGACTAAAGGTCTATGATGGATATCAATCTTTTGACCCTTCCAGAGACGGAAATGGTTGCAAACTTGTGTATTGGTTTCATTAAGTTGTTTTTGACCAATTTTTTGTTTGGCCTGTGTTTCTGTGTGTGGAATTTGCTTGCTTTTCCTGGGTTGTTATGTTTGTGCATGTCTGTCTGTCGTTCTTACCATATTATGGAAAACCATATTGTCTATATTTAAATCAAACTCTAACACTCACTATTTTTTAGTGAGAACTGTAGTTAATTCCCTTTACTGAAAAAAATCAATTTTCTTTGCTTGTCATCTAATGTCTTCAGTCAGGCCATTTGTTTCCCGTTTTTCGATCAACACTATTTCCTTATTACCCCATATCTGAATTGTTATTTTGTATGTACATGTACTGTATATCAGTTGAAATTGCTGCAATCCAGCAACAGTATTTTGGTGTGCTGACGTTCCTCAACTTACAAACTTTCAGACATATGAACGAAGAGGATTGTAAGTCCAAATTGTGCTCATTGGGCTCCCGTTTCCTGTCCGCAACATCATTTTTTTTCTGCATGCTAATTCCACCTAGTATGACTTCTGGCCGCTACTCCTGCCATGCAGCAGTGTAGTGTGCATACTCCCAGCATACTAGGTCTTTGTACTTGCGCAAACCCTTAAAATGATGTTGAATAACGACTTACGAATATTTCAAGTTACGAACGGCCGTTCAGAACGTATCTCATTTGTAAGTAGAGCAGCGTCTGTACTTATAGCTTTGGGTCACTTTGAACACATTCAATCATCCCATCATGACTGGGGTACCTAACAAGATCCATAAAGACACACTTAGACATAGGTGCAGGTGATATACATAACTTTTATTAAACAGAAATCACAAATAATCCAAAACTGGAATATCTCGCTTAATATCCCATTCTGCCCTGGAGATCACTAACAAGAAGTCCATAAAATGAATGTGATGCAATGAAAAGAAATATTAATGAGATCAGGTTGGGCCATGAAAAGGCAGTGAAATGAAGTGATATAAATATGCTGTATAGTGTACTGCTGCACACGTGCAGACTTGTGAGATACAAATCGTGCACTGTCCGATGTTTAACAAAGCAAAGTTATATGTAAACTTTGTCAGGCCTTTCGAGGAGTTCTGCTTAAAATGCACATTCTGATGGGAAAATGTATTGGCGTTGGAATAGACAAAAAGTGGGGCTTCTTCATTTTCTGGATATGCTGGGAGTTCAGAGACAGAATAAACACATGTTCCTGCTGGGGGAGGTACACTTGTGCACAGAGGGTCCATGTATTTGTACAGTTGACCTGCTTTTTATCACTTGCTACTGCTGAAAAATTGCAGGTGTTTTATGACTGCCATTGCTTCATTGCCGGTTGTGCCTGACAGATTCAATCAAATTATGCCTCTGAATGTCCTGAGCATTCTCTAGTTGTTGCAGCTACTTATGCAGGCTTCCTGTACTCTCACTGCACTTGACTACTGCACATGTATAGCTGCCAGCATAGATGATCGGATGATGTCTTCTTCGACAGGGTCATCCTAACTAAAGAATCTCCTGCAAACTACACAGAAGAGTGCTAAGCTAGCCTCCATAAAGCCCTGCAATGAGGAAAGAAATGGATACTTTCCAGTTATTCCAGGCTTTTCAGCCAGTAACTGCTCTATCACAAGCCCCTTCTGAGTACCCGGCTTCTGTGTGACTCTTAGTACTACCTGTGACTGGCAGGACAGTGGCTCAGAGCAGTTGCACCATTGGGCCCTTAAGCAAGGTTCTTAACCTCCATTGCTCCAGCAGATGTCTCACCCAGCTTTCTCTGTTGTATGTTGTTTTGGATAAAAGCGTCTACTAAATAAATGCATTGTGTATATCGCGGGCACCACAAACAGTGAACTAAGCGTTTCAGCAACTAAACCCCGTTTTTAATATCTACTTTTCTCAGCATGTCTGTTGACACACAATACCTAATATCACCACCTATTCATCCAAAATAATTAATTTCCTACCAGAGTTTAATTAATCTCCTTATTCTGCCATTGAATTAGTTATGGAATATCGTTCATAAGATGATTTTTGGCACTTTATTTGAACAGTCCTCAAAATCTCATGTAAATTGTTGCAGCGTTACGAATATTCTGTTAACGCTCTGTATGCGAACTATCCAAATAAAGTGTTAATGTTCCATACATCCATTTTCCGTACCTGTTTGTCTTATGTATGGTTGCGGGGGTTTGGAGCTCCAGGGAATAACTGAGGATGTGACGCCAACATTACAGTTCCTTGCTGGAATTGTATTTATAGATTGTTTAATTTGTTGTTTTTGGGGGCTTTTCCAGGGTAACTGGTATCAACATTTTGATAATAATGACCACAAATCAATCAGGTATGATTGTGGTATCTATGTTTATCCATCTTTGATTAACTGGAACAAGTCATTTATTCATAATAAATTGAAATGTACTTTGTGCTTAGGTGTGTGCGTGTGAAATGTTGTTGAAATCCTCTTCCATAAAAAGTAGTATGCTAGTGTATGTTTTCTTGACTTTGTGTTGAGATTAAGGACTGAAAGTTCTGAAAACCATTTTCTGTGAATCAGTACAGACCAACTAAAAAGGTCACTTCATTCTGTCACCTTTGTGTAGTCAACACTTTCAGATCATGCAGACTTTCTGCTGAATGGTTACAGCACTGTATGTGTTAATTGACTTTGCTGATAATTTGACATAGTTGATGTGTCAGAGAATATGGGGCCAGAGAATGTTGAGGCTCAGGGTTAGACAGATGAGTTGCCCGCTGGGGCTCTGCACCTCTTTTGGCATTTTACTTAGATATTTTTCTTTAGAGCCACTCAATATCTAGTCTTACAATACAGACAAAGAGTGAGGGCATTCTTAGTTACTGGTAACAGATGGATCGCATCTTCCATACTTATGCACACAAATAATACTTCACATCAAGAGTAGATAATACTCACTTCTTATGAAACCCCAGTGTACAATTTCAGTACATAAAACAATTTCTATTTAGGCATTATTCAGCCATACACTACAATCACCAAATCTTTCTCTTTATCAGTAAGTCTTAAAATTTCTTTTTAAAAATTTAGCTATATTTTCAGTACCCTTTTCCTGACCATTCTCTTCAAAATCCAAAACAGTTATACAGGAACCAGGCTGATCACTGCTTAACTCAAGGTTTAAACCAAGATTAATTACAATGTTTCATATTCATTTGCAGTAACACCACTCATCCATCCACATTAGCCAACCTTTAACTTTACTATCCCAGAAATCATTATGTGCTGGTGTGGTAGGGTTTGGTCACCCTACGTGAATTGAACACAAGAGGAACATGCAAACACCGCATGAACACAAGAGGAACATTCAGACACCACACAAACACAAGAGAAACATGCAAACACCATGTGAACACAAGCGGAACATGCAAACACCACACAAACACAAGCGGAACATGCAAACACCACACAAACACAAGCGGAACATGCAAACACCACACAAACACAAGAGAAACATGCAAACACCATGTGAACACAAGCGGAACATGCAAACACCACACAAACACAAGCGGAACATGCAAACACCACA
>JABFDZ020000030.1:5184889-5196384 GCA_019775955.2 Pollimyrus isidori | reverse complement strand
GAGAGACAGGAGGATGTTCTTACAGAGGAGACTGAGAGACAGGAGGAGGTTCTTACAGAGGAGACTGAGAGACAGGACTCTTCAATAAACTCGATTAGATCAAAGGAGATGCGGTATGAACAGAAAAGGTGTTTCACAAGGGTCTTCAGCTTAATCCTCAATCTAATATTCAAACAATTTTGCAAACAAGCTTTATAAACCTCTAAAAACCTCCCCTTTAGTCTTGTATTATCATGATCAACTGGCTTTCATTAGCAGAGGAGCTAGCAAACCCCTGGGCTGGTGATTAATCGCCATGGAGATGGAGCTGATCAGATTAACCTATCCTTCTGCCAGTTCACACAATATAATTTAGTAGAAAAAATATCAGAGCCAGCAGGAGGTTTTGAGCTGTGGCCAATTTATCTCCAATCACAACGACTGTGGCAGAGGATGGAAGGCTGAGGCCATAGATATCACCCAGATTACGTGTGATGATTTCCCAGACTTCAGCTCCTAAGAGCATGACTGTAATTATCTGGATTCTGCAATGATTGCAGGTGTCTTGGTCTGACAAACTCACATCAGATAATATATACCTAGTATCATAAATTCAGTACATATAAATCACAATAACATAGGTATAATTAAAGTTTATTGTTTAATTCTTTATGCTTTTAAGTTTTATGTTTACATCCCTGCTGCCTTTATTAATTTGGACTTTAAAATAAATTACACTGTTATTGACTTTATGAATGGTGCTTTATGCTTCATTGTTTAATGTGAAATGTTTTGCGTTTCTGGTCATGTTACCATTGCTGGCCCAGTAACTTGGGCAGAAGCACCGGCAGCATCCACCAGAATTAAGCCAGTGTTTCTTCGGCTCTAGGCTGTCGTAACTGAAGAGCCTGGTCTTCTTTGTCATCGGGAAGGCATTCGACACATGAAATGAGCAAGCTCCATGTCCTTTTGATTGTGGATTAGCAAGTGGACTGGAGCAAACAAAGGTCTGTTTTGGTGACCATCGTTTCTGATAGTGGCTGATCGTTGGTAGCATTTTCCATTACAGAGGAGGATACAGTAATGAACAAACAAATTATTAATAAACAGACATTGGGGACTGAAAAGCATGCAAATGAGCTGTATTCCTTCATTCCAATTCCTCCTCATTTTCATTATTATTTCCATTTCTTTATTATGGAGGTCACTCAATACCTACTCAATTACTTTATCCTCTTCATTTCGGCAGGGAATCTTATGACTATCATATTACCATGTTTACATTCTAGACCCTATTTAGCACCCCTGCCCAAACTTTGTCACTGTCTCTCTGAAAAATACAACTTCCACAGCCATTTAGTGAGTCTCCTGCATTTTGCACCCCAAGCCCCATAAAATGTATTTGTGAGGGACCCGGGGGACCCTGTATTTCTTTAGGGGGCTGATTCCCCACTAGGGATCAAATCCTGGAATCAGCCCAGCTTGTGCCATGTTGCCACACTTATGTGCAGTTACGTGAAGACTCCATATTGCTGACCAACCTATACATGGCAGAAGGGGGGGGGGGGGGTGGTGTATGGAGCATGTGCTGATTACCCCCCAAATCTTTGCTGCAAGTTGATGGACCTGGATGTAGATTACATCATACCCAGGACAAAGCAGTTTCAGGGTAAGGGCCTTGCTGAAGTGTCCATTGGAGTAGAATCACCCCTGGCATTCATGGCATTCAAACCAGCAACCTACCATTGCACCCCACTGCTGAAGAACAAACAGAAAATGCAATCACATCATGGGACATCCAGGCTGGCAATGAGGTTAATCTCTCACACACAGAAAAAAACAGCACAAGTAGCACACTGATTAACACTTCTTAACAACTGAGGTGACATTCGGTCACACTTTCATCTGCTTAAGGGTCTTTTTTGAATGACATCAAAGAAAAGTAAGTCAAAATCACAAAAGTGTACAGATCACACTGCTTGCCGAAACTAAAAAAAAACACACTTAGAAACAAAGTGTCAAAAAGGGAAATGGCTATAAATTGACCTTCTCAGCATCAGGGAATGCAGATGGCAGAAGCTGGAAAAAAAAAACCCAATTGATGTACTGAAGAGCATATTATGTGCCGTGATGAGAGCTTCAATTACCACAGGTAACTGGTGATTATGGCTGGAAATTTGTTGCAGAAGCTACTTGAAACTGTGGTTATTCATTAGAGAAAATCATGCAACAATAATCTATTTGACAAAATGTTGAATTACCTAGAATTAATGCTGATGTAGGTTATCAGGTATGAAACTACAATAAGTACCCAGATTATTAGGTACAATTGTCTATTAACATAAATTGCCTGCTTAGCTAAGCATAAAAATTTAGTATTTCAGGTTATTTTGAATGTAGCGCTATTGTTGGTGCCAGACATGCTGGTTCAATTATCCCAGAAACAGCCACCGTCCTGATATGTTCATGCACTACAGTGTTCAGGCTTTTACAGAGAATTGTGTATCCATTCCCTATCACCCATCCAGGCCCAATCATAGGGGCTGCAGTCTGAGCAGGGAGGCCCAGACCTCCCTTTCCCTAGCCACTTCCTCCCAGAGGAGTCAATAAAGATAATGTCTCCAGCGTGTAATGGGTCTGCCCCAGGGTCTCCTTTCTGTTGGCCATGCCCAAAACATCTCCCCAGGGAAAATTCCAGAAGGCAACCTAGGCAGATGCCCGAACAACCTCAATTGGCTCCTTTTGACGCAGAGGAGCAGCGGCTCTACTTTAAGTCCCTCGAAGTACTGACCAATATATAGATAGCTTTGCCTTTCTGGTCAACTCTCTCTTCACCACGACTGGTACAATGTCTGCATTAACTACTGACACTGTACTGATCCACCAATCGATCTCCTGTAGGGCTGCCACTGCCAACTATTTCTCTATCAATCTGTTGACTACTTTACCAATTGGTTTATTAATCTAAAGGATTAATTTTCCTGCATAAAATAAAATTGACAGTTTTGTTTAAGTTGATTGTATTCTGACAACAACAACAACAAAAAAGTCTGCAGTTTAGATAACAGATGCCAGTGTTTTCGGCCCTATTCAGATGTGACTAGATTAGTAGTATGGACAAAATATTAATGAGAGGCATATTGTGATGCTGAAAAGTAAACTGTATAAATTTGGCATGTCCTTATGTTTATTAAATTTGATTATCCGACTGCATGCTTCTGTTTTGGTAGAACATAGATGTGATAAGTACTGAAGTCACTGCAAAGAAAGGACAGATTACCAGCCACATCATCTTTTTTAAAAAAAAGATTCTAGCATAAATGTTTTTTTTCCAAACACTTATTCAGTGGAAATTCTAAAGTAGCAGGCAGACAACTTTTTGGCTTTAATGGGTGTATATAGCAGCTCATCCTCAAAGTGAAGAGGGCAATCCCAGCTAAGAACCATGACCTCAGCCTTGGAGGAGCTGATCCTCTTGCTGACCACTTCACAATCAACATCCCATGCTCATGAAATGCCCCACACAGGGCCCACCAAAGGGACACGGTGGTATGCATTTTCCAAGTTCGCAAAATACATGTAGACTGGCTGGGAAAAACCACCATGACTCCTTCAGTATCTTTGTGAGAATGAAGAGCTGGTCTAGTATTCTGTGACCAGGACAGAATCCACATTATTTGTCCTGGATGTAAGGTTCGACCAATGAAACACTATCTGAAAGTCATGTCCTGGTACTAACTCACATTGCATGCAAAAAACAAGAAATCTCAACTACCCAACTCACTGCAGAATTAAATGCTAGGTGCACACTATGCCATTTCACCCATGCATGACAGAGCAAATGTGAACATATACAGTTATTATAAATCACAGGATGAGGAAGAGAATCACATGACATGAGGACTAAACAGGGACCCAGAAGTTTAAGCCAGGTGTTTAAAGTCCCTTGTCTTTCAGGGTAGATGGAGGCCTTGCTCCCCACACACAGTCCATCATCCATCTTCTATAACCTTCATCATCCGATACACAGTCATGGGGGGGCTGGAGTCTATCCCAGGACGCACAGGGTTCCATCCATTTTCCCGTACCTGCTTCTCCGATTCAGGGTTACAGTGACCCTGAGCATTATGGCGCTGTCGTGTCGGATGCTTCCTTTTAGGGTGTTTGAATTGATTTGTCATATTACCACTGGAAGTACCGATAGTGTTTTTTTTTTTTAATTCATGAAGCAGAAATTGTACAACAATATGAGACACTACATATAGGTTTTATGCTCTTTTGACAATGTAAACAACCACTGAAAAAAGAACAAATAACAAAAAATGCTGAATAAAACAGCCAAGCTTCTTCAATATTCAGTAATTTCTTT
This sequence comes from Pollimyrus isidori, assembly GCA_019775955.2. Classification (NCBI taxonomy): domain Eukaryota; kingdom Metazoa; phylum Chordata; class Actinopteri; order Osteoglossiformes; family Mormyridae; genus Pollimyrus; species Pollimyrus isidori. The sequence goes on along the minus strand of JABFDZ020000030.1, from coordinate 5,192,036 downwards.
TGCATAAATCTTAATGCATTTATCAATAAAATTCTGTAAGAGATCATAAGTCCCACCAAAACAGCAATGTGGTCCATAGTCCCCATGTCCTCATCACAGAATACACAGTTATTGTAATCAAAACTTCTTAGATGAAGATTCAGTTTTCCTGAGGGATGTATCTAATTAAATACTTTAAAGTAAATTTCTTTTGCTTTTGGAGGTAAAGGTAAGGTCAAGAAATTTATGCATAATTTCTCTAAAGGCGAATTCCTGCCAAGCTCCATAGGATTTAAAGCACTTGTAAAGAGATCAAGGATCACTTTGTTTGGAAAATGCTTACTTGGGAAATCATGTCCAGCAAACATCAGAGACAGGGAATAAATCAAGAGACAAATGAAACACTAGGGAATAAATCTAGTAGACACACAAACAGAGATGGCTGGACTTCAACACATGACTGATGGATCAATAGCCATGTATTCAGCTCTTAGCACTACATACAATCCTGGGAGCTGAGGTAACACATGACGGTCTTGGGCACATGGAGAACAGGATGGCCAGTGACACCTGCTGGCCAAACGGGGAGGATACATGAAATGCTAGGACAGATGGGTGCTGACCCTGAAAATTTATGTATATGAAACAGTTTCATTGCCTTTTAAATAGTCTGTATAATTTGCAAACTACCCCAACACTTTTGATCCTGCTAATTTCAGGTTTGTAATGGCACAATATGGATTTACCCTAAGGTTTCTTGTCAGAGCGTGGGAGTCTGAAAGTGTGAGTGTCATGCCAGATGCATGAGAGTTGGCAGCTCTGCAAATGTTTAATATACAGTGGTACCTCGGTTCTCGAACTCACTAGAATTCGAATTTCTTGAAAGTCGAACAAACCAGTTTGACCAAGAACTCGATCTGAATATCAAAAGTTGAACCGTGTATGCTGACTTAATATAAATTGTACACGATAGGAAAGGAGTCATACTACAATGCAATTCTTACTTGAATGCCTTCTTCACAGACTGGACAATTAACAAAATAAAGCAGTGCAACATTACAGTAACTAACAATAAATAAACCACTGAATTACGTGTACTATTAGAGCATGTATGTCATTTATTTAAACTTTATTTTACTAGGTGAATTAACTGAAAACCAGTTCTTGTTGCTTTACGTGATATTCGGGAGAAATAGCAGATTGTGCATCGGAACTGCCTGAGATATAAACGCCATGCATGTAACTCTTCAGCCAATAAAGGCAAAGGTGTGTAGTCAGTGAGGCGGTTCTATTTTGTGTAGCCGGGTAAGAGGTCGCAACGCATCTAACCATAATGCATTGCGTCAGGATCAGTCTTCCACTAACTGGAAGACTATTGCATACGGTAACTACACGCTGTGTAAAGATGTGCTTTCTCAAATTCATTTTATGAATGCTCTCCTGCTAATTTCCACTTATGGTCACGAGATTTAGTATTTAAACTAATATTAAAGTAGCTATTTGGCTGAACCAGACCTGTTAGAATCTCATATACCTGGATCATGTCCCCCCTTAGTCTCCTATGCTCAACGCTAAACAAATTCAGCTCAGCAAACCTCTTCTCATAAGACATTCCTCTAAGACCAGGAATCATTCTTGTAGCCCTACGTTGAACCCTTTCCAAGGCAGCAATGTCTTTTTAAGGTATGGTGACCGACCTTACACATAATATTCTAGGTGGGTTCTTACCAAGGAATTATATAATCGTAGCATCATATCCCTTGACGTAAACTCCACACACCTAGAGATGCAACCCAACATCCATTTGCCCTTTTTTATTGCTTCCCCACACTGGCGAGAGTGGGACATGGAAGTATCAACATACACACTGAGATCTTTCTCGTAATCAGCTGCCTTTATTTCAGTGGAACCCATAAAATATCTGTACTTTATACACCTGCTCCCTGCATGGATTACCTTACATTTTTCTATGCTAAATTTCATCTGCCAGATACCATCCCAGCCAGTTTTGTCGAATATCAGTAGTTTTTAATGCTAGTTAAAGGTGCATTATGAACCAACTTGTAGGTGGCGTGATGCTTATCATTGTTGCTTCACATCACTGGACCCGGTGTTCAGGTCTCTGCCAGCATTCCATGCATGGAGTTTGCATGTTCTCCATTTGTTGTCTGGGTACTCCCATTTCCCCCCACAGTTCAAACATATACTGCAGTTAATTAGAGTTGCCAAATTGCCTGTAGGTGTGCGCGTGAGATTGAATGAAGTGTGAGCACTTGCCCCGTGATGGGTTGGTGCCCCATCCTGCATTGCTCTCTGCCTTGTGCCCATAATCTCTAGGATAGGTTCCGGACCCCCTGCGACCAAAAATCGGACAAACCATTCCAGAAAATGGATGGATGGATTTATCCACAACATCATTATCATAGCTCTGTAAGGCTTGGATAAAATGATTGTTGCATGACCTTGGTGTTTTATGATTGTTTATCCAATCCAGCTCTGTTTGCAAAGCACTTTAAACAACCTTATGGACCAAATGCTGCACAGAGGAATAAACAAAAGAGAATAGTTGCATAATAAGTAAAAAGACATTAAAGCGTTCACACACTTAAAATTACAAATGAAATAAAATTAATTAAATTAAGACCAAATCATTAAACGTGAGCAACAGGCCATCAATAAAATAAATTAATAAAGAAAAGGCTAAGATTAAGATCAAATTTTTTATTAAAATCAACATCTCACAGAGTGTTAAAGGGCAAGGAGAAGAGATGAGTTTTAAAAAGATATTTAAAAAAACAGACAGAGAAGAGAACTCTCTAATGTGAAAGGGCAGATCATTCCAAATTTTAGGAGCTGTGATCCCCTCTAACTTATACCGAGTCTTAGAAACCCTCCGGAGCAGCTGATCAGCTGACCTGAGAGAGCGAGTGGGAGTGTAAGGGTGAAGTAGCTCAGAGAGGTACAGCGGGGCAAGACCACTGAGGGCTTTAAAAGCAAATAACAGAATTTTAACTTAAATCCTAAAATGTTCGGGCAGCCAGTGGAGTGAGGCTAAAATGGGGAAAACATGCTCCTTTTTACATCTATTTTAAATGCATATTTATATTCCATTCACTTATTCAATTTTAAACGATGTATATTGTAATATGTGTATGTAATTTCATAATCTAGCAAAATAACGTGGGTGAGACAGTGACCGTTGAACACGAACCACAGATTTAAGTCCTAAAACCCAAATAATTTAGTAATAGGAGAAATGTTGCTCAAATATAAAAATTACATATGCACAAACAATTTATGGAATATCTGCCATTTCATAATTAATACAATATAATAGAGTCTCTTTCCCCGTAATAGGTGCCACTTTTAAGCAGGGAAAATGAACACTGAACCTGCTGCAAAGGGCATTTACTAAAGGAAGTGGGATGTGGTTTACACACACACACACACACACACACACACAAACAGAGAGACTCACATACATGGACAGAGACACAGGCCTTGTTTAGAGTTGTGTCTTGGGTGACTGGATCACAAGTAGGCAGCCAAGACACTTCACCATTTGTACTTGTGTCTGTCATGCATCTCCAAGGTGTCCAGCTGACCACTTATGTTCAGATTTCATTAAGCCTACCTCACTTCCTGTAGATGGTCACGTGACCCTGCACACAGTTATTATATCTGTGTCACCAGACAAGTGGCACAGAGCACAGGTTAGCCATGACAAAATGCCCTGTTGCCATAGGAGTTGTCTTGTTTTCTTTGAACTGAAACTTCTGCCCAAATATAAATTAAGCATCTGATTTCATTTGCCACATACATCAGTGCTTCTCTCCATTTTTTTCAAGCATCGGTGTGCTGTCATTAAAACAGCCAGAATGTTCTGCTTTGACAAGGATGCACCAGGATGCATTTGCATTATGAAAGATATGTGATTAAATGTGTCCCGGATCACCTCAGGAAGGGGTCGGAGTGGATTGGATCACAATGCATCTTGGTGGTTGTTTTTACTCGTATTTAGCACTGTCCACTTGTGATCATATCTCCCAAGATGCATTTCAAAACTAAACAAAGCCTCAGACCTCCAAAAACAGAGACACAGACATAGACAAATACAGAAACATAGACACATAGATAGTCCTTTTGTAAGAAATGCTGCAAATGTCATTTCAAATGACATGAATCCAACATGAATACAAAATGTACATTTTAATAAACCCCATATATGCTTTTCAAACAAGTTTTAAAAATATTTTTTATTTGCTCATCAATTTTTATTTGTCACAGAACCCATCCTCCATCAGAGCCAGTTCTGATCAGGGTCTCTGTGGACCTGCAGAGCATAGGGCACAGGGCTCTGTCCCAGCCCTAACCCTGTATGAGACGGCCAGGCCATTGCAGGGGAGATACATGCACCCAGTCATACACCATAGGCATATGAATGGTGCCATTCAGCTAAACTGCATGTCTTTGGACTGCAGGAGAAAACCGGAGTAGCTGGAGGAAAACCGAGTGATATGGGGAGAACGAACAAACACACACGCACACACACACACACACAGCAAAGGTGCTGTTCAACCCCACAGCCCTGAAGGTTTGAGTCATCGATGCTGGTATCCACTGTGCCACACATCTGGGAAATATTAATAAACATCCAAGCCTCTCATGTTTGTACATTCATGTTAGCAACACTATAGGTTAGGAGTGTCTGTGTGATCATTAAACCACAGTATTGCCTGTGTTTTTTACGGAGCTTTTTAAATTAAGGGTGCAATTAAAAAAAACAGTTTAACATACAACATATAATAAAATGCTGTCTCTTGTCTTATTGCCAGTTGTACATATTGTGATTTTGAACTCCAGCTTGTACTTGTTTGCAAGTAGTATTTTTGTTGGAAATGAGCAAGCTGCAAATCACATTAAACAAATATATGGGTCTTTTTTAGGAACTTCCAATGACAACCTGTTTTTTATGTAGAGTGACTGACATTAACTTGTCTTTTTATGTTTATTAAAATTATGTAATTTGATTTGATGATTTATTATTATTGTCTATTATATCTGTTATGATGCGTGTCGGCGAGCGGCGAAAAGGAGGGAAGTCCAGCCAGTAGTGCGCGTAGACGGGGTTTATTTCGGACGACACCAACACTAGACACTTCAAACGTCAATGGCAAGTCTGCCGGAAGTTACGCTGACGCAGACTAAATACACAAAACAGGCAGGCAGTAACGAGAGACAGGTGAGAACAATCAGCAAAAACGAGAGGTAATGTGGTGGGCATGGCACACATAAGGATCGGACGGAGCTGGACGCAACAATATAAATGTAGAAAAACATTTTAACTAATGAATTAATTCATAATAACATTTATTTTTAATGAATTAAAATTTAAACACGCCAGCCAGCCTTGAACCCATGACGTTCAAGGAGTAAAATGGCAGCATTTCCCACTGCTCTAACATGCTCTTCACTTTTCCTTGTTTATTTGTCTTAGTAGTGGGATAACATGGGATCATCAGGCCAACTGGTTAACACTATGAGTGTTTCCATTTCTTAATTGTAACATTTGGTAAATGTTCTTAAAACCATAAATTGTTAGCTGGGTGCAGTCCTCCTGAGGATGCAAGAGAAGAGCTGCCAGAGGTGTGGTTTGACGATCTCCCGGACAGGGGCCTCCATCAGACACTCCCCGCACACCATCACTATGTGTTTGGGTCTGCCAGGTCTATCCGGCATCTTCCCCCACCATCGGATCCAACTCACCGCCAGCTGGTGATCAGCTGACAGCTCATCTCCTCTCTTCACCCGAGTGTCTAAGACAGCCTTGGTAAACCTACTCAGCAGTAGTTCTGCAGATGAATTATAGAGGTCAGAGGACAATGGGCAGTCTCATTAAAGTGTAAAAATAACAGCTCTATACAACAGCAGGGCACAGAAAGTTATCTTATCTACCTTCTGGGTTCCAGAAGTGGGTCATATGCAAGTGACAGAATAGTTAGGATGACACTGAAATATTTAAACATAATTTAACCAAACAACTAATCTACGTCCCCATCTAAGATTAAATTGTCTAGTTAGTATGCTTATGAGAAAGCTAAGACGATGCCAATTTTTTTCTCCAAAAAGTTATACTAAGTTCACACCACGTTATACTATGCAGGCACCGGGATTGATTTTTATGAAACGAAGTATTGCAATGTTAGGGGACCAGAAGCTGAGAGCTGGAATGCCATCGATGGAATGCCTTGGGCTTCCTGGGATGGGCTCCAGGCTGCCTGTGATGTCATAAGTGAAGTAGGGGGGATGCCGTGGGGTGGAGACCACAAGATAAACAAGAGGCAGAAATGCAGCAGATGAGGAGCCCTGTTTTTGCTGGTGATGTAATCCTAAATCTGGCTCCTTTACATACTGTATGACACAAACAATCCTCTCTACAGCACGGAGCACTCAGCGCCAAAGTGTCCTTCTGCTGTGTATAACAGCGTAGCTGGAAATGTGCTTTGTATATGAACAATTAAGTGTTAACTTAGAACACAATAGGGTGCATAATGACTCATAAACTCCCCCAAGATTAAAAGGAAATGTCACAGATCAGCTGCTTTCACCACTTGGTAGTATAAAATGCTGGCTGCACGCACGAGCTTCAGTTTTATGCTCACTGCATTTCGAATTGCAACTGTGGAACTTATGGTCTTTACAAGTTATGGCCTTTTTCGGATACGTTACAGAAATTTCTTCATTAAATGCAGCAGCATCCATAAGAAATTTAAAAATATGTCATACTTAACTAATAAGATTTTAGTTTGCAAAAAGGTTTTGAAATTGGTTAAACCAGGGGGTTATCGCCATGGCGATTTTTACCGCGGACACAATATTAAAGAAAGTAGCCAGCATATTTTATTTTTTCTCATTCGAAACTCAGACAAGTCTTGGCACACAGACAGGTTGACAGTCCTTGGGCTAAACAGCTACATGGAATAAAGTTCAAATTCTTTTTGATCTGTGGCACTGGTAAACAGTGGTGCTTCCAGAAAAGCTGAAACCCAGAATATGAGAAACCATACCCACTGTTAAAGTTATAACAATATATACTTATTATATACTTATATACAAATTAATGTTTTTAATGGGAAAAGTTTTGTTTATTTTATATACTTTATATATA
>JABFDZ020000030.1:5171537-5184789 GCA_019775955.2 Pollimyrus isidori | reverse complement strand
CACACATATATATATATATGCTGCAGTTTTTAAAGGTGATTTACTTCAATAGAGTGGATTTCATGTCCTTTTAAAGCTGTTGTTTTAGGGTTCATTTCTCATTGGATTCAAACCACAGACTGCAGGTTTCCTTGCCATTGTTATGAATTTGTTTTGTTACATTAAAGAACGTATCCGTCAGAGCAGAATGTCAGGGACACAAATGCAGTGAGCTGGGGTTCACTGAGGGACAACAGGGAGTGTGAACAGTGAGACAGAGATCAGTGTCAAGGTCACGGAGGCAGAAGGGTCGGCAGCTGTGGGCGTCTGTCCCACAAACACACAGGGTAGAGGAGGTAAGGACACTGGGGTGATGTGAGGGAGGCTGTGAAAAAGGCAATCAGGAGCTGGGGGGGGAGAGGCGAGCAAGGGCAAGACGCGAGACAGAGATGAAGCTCTCAGTGTGTCGCATCACACAAACAATTCCTCACACCGAGTACTCGGCCAGGTGAGGTTAATCAATCAGGTTGCTCGTTAGCCTGCAAGCACATATGGAGAGTGAAGGTGCCCCCCCTTCTTACTGCAGTGACCCTACCCAGACGGGCACACAAACATACACACTGTCGCTAAATAATTTGCTTTCTTGACCGCCAAGAAAACACATAAGACGTTTATGCGTCCTCGTGACGCCAACGTTGCTGAGTGGCCATCTCCAAGAACCCCCTGGGAAGACAATTGTGGTGCAGAAACACTTGAGAATGTAACATCCAGTCCTTCTTTTGAAATCTAACAGACATCACATCCATTAAAACTATTAGAGGCAAAGTGAAGAAGGAGACAGATAAATGGAGCGAACGGACTGAAGATACATAGGTCCTCATGTCAGAAATAAATATGTTACAGAGGGGCTGTGTTTGGATTCTGTGTCCTGTGAAGAAAAAAGTAGCCTGTCATTGATATAAAGAGATACTCAGATGTCTTGTTTTGTGACAGGAAATAGAGGAAGGATTTAAAATAACAAGGGCCAGGTCCAGGCATAAGTTCCAGGGGGCACAAGGGGGTCTGATGAAAAAGTTATTCTGGCTCCTTTGTAACTCACGTCATGCAAAAAATATATATTCATATGTGTAATTTATAAATAAGAGTAATTATTGAAAACTAAAAACGATTTTTAAAAATGCACACGATACATATCAAATTATTATATTTATGTATAGGCAGAAACAAGGACGGCTATAGGGCCCTTGAATACCTGGGGCCTCCCAAGTAAAGCTTTGCCTGGGGTCCCTGAAAAGGTAGATCCGGCCCTGTGTATAACACTCTATTGCACAATTACAGTTATGTCACAATATTTAAGAAAATATCACCTGCAACATAAGAATGGAGCTATATTAATGTTTATGGTCCATGTAGCTCAGAGGAAGCCATCCATGTCTGGTATGGGCATATTCACATAAATATGCAGCATTTTTTTAATTATGTGCTTCTACACTTTAGATGTTTAGTACTGAATACTGCAACATTGTATACGACGTAGTTTGAATGTTTAGGTCTGGGTTTATCCTGGCAAGGCGAGGCTTTTGTTAATGGTGGTGCCAAAGCATTTGGTAGACGAGAATTAGATTGTGGCGTTACTTTAATCTTGAGTTTCGAGAGACTTGATGTTTTGGCTGGAGTAACGAATCTCTCCATTCGACAGCCTGTTCCGTGGGTGATGGACTGCCATCCATATGGATACCTTGGCAAGCTGTGAACAGATATGGGATGAAAGTAAAATCTGAGATGGAGAAAAGAGAGACAGAACCGTGTGTCATCAACACAGCGGTTTGTGAGTAACTAAAGTGACATGAGCCTAGGGAACAGTGCAGGGATAGACAGTACGAAATCCAGCCCTGGTATGTGTGGGAAGCTCGACTGGGCTACCTGTTTGAACCTACGGGTCCAGTCAAAAGTTTGGACATGCCTACCCATAGAAAGGTTTATTTGTGCTATTCTCTACATTTGAGTCCCAACCCACAGAGCTCCCCCTAAACATTTTTTTTTTGTGTAAGACTTTTATGGTTACTACATAATTCTATATATGTTATTTTATAGTTTTGTCTTTATAATTATTCTAAAATGTAGAGAATGATAGAAATAAACCTTTCTATGGATGGGTATGACTGGTATTGTATGACTCAAAATAACCATTATATTGTCAGATATGGAACATATGTGTCAATATACACTCACTTAATATGGTGTTTGACCCCATTTCCCCTTCAGAACTGCCTTAATTCTACGTGGCATTCATTCAACAAGGTGCTGAAAGCATTCTTTGGAAATGTTGGCCCATATTGATTGGATAGCATCTTGCAGTTGATGGAGATTTGTGGGATGCACATCCAGGGTACGAAGCTCCCATTCCACCACATCCCAAAGATGCTCTATTGGGTTGAGATCTGGTGACTGTGGGGGCCAGATACACAGTTATAGAGGTACAATATGCAATGAAGTGAAAAGCTAGCCTTTTACAAAATTGCACAAACCAAAGCAAAATAATAAAATAATAAAAACAATAGTAAAGATTAAAATAAAAACAGCAAAAATAAGTTAGCAGGACAGATAATGAAATGAAGTGTAATATGAATTGACAAGTATAAAGTGTAGCGTCGCAGGGGGTGAGTTTTAGGTTTAGATGTTTCTTTTGTTGGCATGTCAGAGTTCAACACTCTGATGGCCTGTGGAAAAAGCTCCTACTCAGCCTCTCCTTCTTTGATATTTAGCTGAATAATCCCCAAACCATGATGTGCAGCTTTGTGTTATGATGCTCTCTGTGGCACCGGTGTAGAAGGTTTTCAAAATAGGTGCGGAGGCCTTGAATTCCTTCAGCCGTCTCAGGTGATGAAAGGTGCTGTCTTGCCTTCCTGACCTGCCGGAGCTTGTGAGCCGGGTTCATGTCAGGTCCTCGGAAATGTGAGCGCCCAGTTATCTGAACCCGCTCACTCTCTCAACAATAACTCAATTTTTGCTGATAGGACTGCATATCTGCTGCTGTTTCTGCCTAAAATCCACCACTAGCTCCTTGGTCTTGCCGGCATTCCTGTCAATGCAATAATAATGTCAATGTAAAAATAATATCATAATAATAATAATAATAATAATGAGACCAGGGGGCAGTTCCAGAAAGCAGGGTTTCTTGCTTAGCTGGATAACTTGTTGGGTTTAAGGTAGTCTTGGCTAACTATAAGTGAACAAAGATAAAGTCCATTGAGCCCAGACTACCTTAAATCTGACAACTTATCCGGCTAAGCAAGAAATCCTGCTTCCTGAAACAGGCCCCAGTGGCTTGTACTACATAGTGGGGTTATGGTGCCCAAAATCTCTAACAATACCCATGTAATCAAGTTAGACAGTGTCCTTTTGATCACAAGATTAGTCCAATTGTGCCATTTTAGGCATCATTTAAGTGCTTCTTGATCTTTCTTAGTCTGGTTTGCTTCTCAGGTTCAATCTGTAGGTGAAACCAAAGAGTCAGTACTGGCAATTTTATACCACATCATTAAAAGATATTAATTGTATTTTCCGGACGGCGAATATATATAGTTTTGGGACCTGTCTGCCATCACCTCAGATGTTTTCATGCTAAGATGGATCATTTTCACACTTTGCAAAAGCATTGTATGAGTGGCAGCCTGAAGTGGATTAAATTACGAGACAAAACTTTTTATATTGTGAATGTGAAATATAGTGCAAGTATTTGATGGATCACATTACTATCTGACAAAACATATATGAAAGAACATCTACACCTGGTTTCTTTTTCAGACCAAAAAAATTAGGCAGCAACACTGTTTGGCAGCAAATAAAGGAAACGGCAGCTGTAATAGACAGTATCTCTAAAAGTATTTAATAGATCTTTGCAGGCATATTAGATGGGTGAGAAACCAAAAGGATTTAAATTTTGAGACTGATTGTGTAAATTTGAAGCAGCATAGTGATCACAAAAAAATAAGCATGATAAATCAAAAACTATTTAACAGATCTTTTCATTTCAGCCTTTGCAGACAAGTTGTAATGATGATCTGGACCTGATCAAATTTTGAGACAAATTGCACCAAAATTGAAGCAATGCTGCAAAGAGAAGAGCAGCCTCAGAGACTTCATCATGTCAGCATGCTACCTTAAAAATTAATTGTCCAATCTGGGTTTGCAGACACATTGCACTGTGAAGATCTGAACGTGTTCAACTTTTGAGACAAATCACACAAAAGTGAAGCAGTGGCACTTAGTGAAGACTAGGGAGTTAATAAGATATATAAGCCTGAGAAGAGGATAACTCTATTTGTTATTATTATTGAATTTTCAATTTGATCTTTGATGGATTTTATTATCACTTCACAAAACAATTTATGGATGAAAATCTACTTGGACCTCTTTTGGTATTGAAGTACTGACCACTGCATACATGGAATACATCACAACAGCCACTGTTTTGGAGATGCTCTGAATAAATATTTATGTTTTGCTAGATTGAAGGACAGTCCTGTGTTGTGTCATTCAGGATTGGATTGGGGCACAATTCATGAAATCTTTAAGAACGAAGGTATGTCCTTTAAAATGGGAAGGTGGATCAACAACAAAGGCAACTATTCGGAGAACTCAATGCAACTCAACTAGAGATGTCGCTGCTGGTCTAAATGCTGTTTTGTGGGTGGACATGAACCCCTTGGACCTCCTCAGTAATAAACAATTCATACCTGGTCGGTCAGACCTCGGAGGCCCATGCGTATAGTGCGGGACTGCTGGGAACATCTGGCGGAATCCCCTGTTGGAAGGACGTTCAACTACTACCTCCGGCAGAACTTCACCCATGTCCCGGGGGAGGCGGGGGTCATGTCCGAATGGGCCATGTTCCGCGCCTTTATTGTGGAGGTGGCTAACCGGAGCTGTGGCCGTAAGGTGGCTGGTCGCAGCAGCAATCCCCGAAGTGGCTGGTGGGCACCAGTGGTGAGGGGTGCCGTCAAGCTGAAGAAGGAGTCCTATTGGGCCTTATTTGCCTGTGGGACTCCGTACGAAGCTAATGAGTACTAATGGGCCAAGCGGAACGCAGCTTCTGCAATCGCTGAGGCAAAAACTCAAGTATGGGAGGAGTTTGACTCTGTACGGCTTCGAGGGGATTCTGGTCCACCATCCAGCATCTCAGGGTGGGAAAGCGGTGCGGCATCAACACTGTTTATGGTGGGGATGGGGTGCTGCTGACCTCAACTCGAGACGTTGTGGGTCGGTGGAAGGAATACTCTGAAAACCTCCTCAATCCCACCAACACGCCTTCCAATGAGGAAGCAGAGTCTGGGGACTTGGGGGTGGACTCCCCCAGAGGTTGCTGAGGTGGTTAAAAAGCTCCTTGGTGGCCGGCCCCAGGGGTGGATGAGATCCGCCTGGAGTTCCTCAAGGCCCTGGATGTTGTAGGGCTGTCTTGGTTGACACGCATCTGCAGCATCGCGCGGACATATAAGCATGGACAAAGCCGGATGACAGTGGAGGTTTGGAACAAAAGCCCCATAGACTGGACCAGTAGGAAAAAAGCACACTTGGGTTATACAGTAAGTTCAGCTCATCCTTGATGCTCCTGGGCATGCTAGCCTTATAGCAGCAGCTGGATATTCAGATGCCAGCAGGCAGGTAGGTGACGCCATCTGACCTGGACCAATGTAGACTGCTGTAACTCTCCATTGGCCTGTCTTAGGAAAAGCTTGCCCTCACAATGGGGCTCAGCTACTTTCACCCCAAGCCATTAGAAAATGTACCTCTAGCTCTGTGCTTTAGCTCTGAATTGGGCTAATCTTCCCCACCCCCTCTCCCAAAAGCAGGCACCTGCTCACCTTTTTCTCCAGGGCTGTTCTCATTCCAGTTTCTGTCCCATACTCATTAACATTTTGTTATTTCTTTTCAGCTGGCATATCTTAGGGCACCACTCTTTCCTGTCTGAGGGGTCTTTATGTTCTTCTTGCAAATAACTTAGTGCTAACTTGCTATTCTTGTCCTGTTCCCATTTGCTTTGTTTATGCCTTCAGCAGAATGGTGAACAGAACAAATATTAAACTTGAATTACACTGTTTGTCAACTAATATTAAATCATATTCTAATTTATACAACTGTCAGGATGCCAGAAATAGCATATTTTTGTTTTATTAAGGTGTTTAATCTTTACTGAATTGTGGTATACACATGTATTTTTATATATTGGAATACAAAATAGATGATGTTATAAAACAGAAAACTTGAATAAAAATAAAGTTTTAGTTCCATATAATTTTAGTGATGCAGTAAACTTCAGTGAAAGAAATAATTGGAGTTTAGAAATAAGATACACAATCCAGTACAGGGTTGTGGGGGGTGGGTGTGGCAAGACTTGGAAAAATCCTTAATATTATGCCAGTTCATCGCCGAGCAGGCCACACACACACACACACACACACACACAATCCCAAACTGCTGGTAATTTACCAGCACTTGCTATAAAAATAACAGTCACATTTCAACACACTCCGAGACACCTGCAGCACAGCCACAGGTGTATTTCCCAGGTCAGCATATACTAGCCTGTTACATGTAGTAATCATTAAAAATGGAAATTAATGAATGAAAATTAAAGTCTTAATGTCATTAAAAATGAAAATTAAAATGATGGATGTTAGATTGATGGAATTGATGGACACCGGTGGCAAGGCATCAAAGCAGTGCAAATATCAACACAGAAAATATTCTAGAATGTAGAAAGCAGGGTAGCGTAATATCTGAATTTGCATTATGGATTATTGTCACAAAAATATCTAGAGTATCAATAATATCCAAACATGTGATCATGAATGCGAATATGTTTATATGTTCCATTTTACAAGCCATACATAGGCAATGTTATTAAAAATGCCTTCAAACAGTGGTGGTGAAAACCAGGAAGAATAATATCTTAGGCAGCTCTAGAAAGCCTGTTTTGTTTCTGGCTCACAATTCATGGCACAAATGCAAAAACTACTGAAGACCCGATTAAAGCATTTTTTTCAGCTTTCTTTTTCCCGCAGTTGAAACAGGAGCAGGATATGTTGCCCAAATAAACAGCGCACTGGCAGTGGTCATTAATAATAATTGATACTTTACTAATCCCTGTAGGAAAATTCTTTCTCTCTGTAGGTAAGAGCAAGCTGGCTGCAAAGGGCTGCCCCCTGTTGTAGCACCGAGGAAGCTGGGGGTTAAGGGCCTTGCTCAAGGACCCACAGACGTGCCAAGGCTGGGCTTGAACCAGCAACCTTTTGATCACAGACAGAGACCCACAATGAGCTACACGGTCAGGATCAGTGTCTGTCTGACCATACCCTTTGTGTGTGTCCCCTGTTATGGCCAACAGGTGTCGCTGGTCAGCCCACCTTTCTCTTCCCTGTCTCATGCCCTTGTGAATGCTTTATTGTATAGCGAGACCTGTTGTTAATGATTTCATTGGCTGAAAAAAAACTTCATTCTTTACTTGTCATTTTAACTGTTTATTCCAGTTTTTATGGCCCGACTGATTCTCCCTTTACTAATGATTTTCATTAGGTTGCTGTAACTTTTGATACATCCACTTTCATTGTAATCACTGACCAGATTTGGAGTCAGGGGTGATTGTCCATCGGTTTGACACCAAACATGCCATACCAGCTTCATAGGTTCACACCTCATATCATCTGTATTAATTGATTAAACAGTGAATTATTACATGTATGTGACTGATTGACTTCAGCATAAGATAAATGGTAATAGGACTGCATTTACAGTATATAGCGCTTTTCTACTCTTCCGAGTACTCAAAGCGCTTTACAGTTTATGCCTCACATTCACTCATCCACACACGCATTCACACACCGGTGGCAGAGGCTTCCATGCAAGGCGCCAACCTGCATACCGGGAGCAATTTGAGGTTCAGTGTCTTGCTCAAGGACACTTTGATGAGGTCAGTAGAAAGCAGGGCTCGAACCGGCAACCCTCTGGTTGCTGAATGATAGCACTGCCTTCTGCACCACGTGTTTTGGGTTGCACCTCAACAAATGTTACACTTTGTGCAGACATTACATCACATATTCACATTAAAACAGCACATCTTAACCTTAGATAGGCGTGGCCGTTAGTTTGTGGTAATACCAATATCGAGTTGCACATCTAGACACAACACATATTGGTTGGTGTGGCTTATCCCAATTGATGTTCTCCATAATGGATAATGTACCCCTTAATTCAGTTCTTTTAACATAGCATGTTAGAACAAAGGAAACTTGCTAACAGACAATGATTAGATAAGGACCAAGGAAGTATGTGGAGAAAAAGGATGGGAGGGGTGTTAAACACAGAAAGAAAACTCTCTGGAAGTTAGGACATACTGGTAGCACTATGTAATTTTCCAGCCTCTTCTGGTATAACCATGAGAATACAGTGGTAGCTATACATAATTATTTATTGAAATCTATATACATGTTCAAGTGAAAAGGGGTAAAATAGGTGATATTCCGTGAACAAGGTTATAAGGGTAGCACACAAAACACTAAGATTGTCTATGGACACATACAAACATAACCTGAAACATGTATCTGTATATTGAGACTGGTAGTCATGGGTAAATCAATATACAGGGCGTACAAAAACCAAACTTAAAAGAAACTTTATTTAGGCTGTGGGTCTTTTGGGTGAGAGTTATGCAAGGCAGGATGTCTGGGGAGGGAATTGTGTGCCAAGTCGAGGGACCCCTGTCCTTGAGGTCCCTAAATCTTTGGGCAATAAAAGTTGGAGTGCTGACCTCCTTTGTTATCTGTGTGTGTGTTTACCCCTTTGATGCCTCTCATACCAGCCTCAGCCTTGTCTCAGGTCACCTGGAATTTATGCCCAATGATATGTGCGTGTGTGATCCTACACCACCCAGCTGTAGCCTGTGGAATGGGGCGATGCAAAGGCTTGGCTATCATTTCATGGACTACGTGAAATAGACGTCGCCCCCTATTGAGGTCCTACCCACATTTGTAATCAGTGGCTCAAATATCTTTCAAGGCAGAACTAAACAACTAAACAAACCAATGTAGGGAGAGCTTCTCTTAGACAAGCCATTTTATTATTGAAATGTAGTAGTAAAAGGAGTTACAGCTGATGTAGCTAACCCTCATGTCATGTTGACAATATGTCTGACATCTAACTTGTCTACATCATTACATATTTGAAGTATGCACATCTCATTACTCCACAGTTATGAGTATTTGGTTCTAAGGTGACACTATGTTTACTTCACGTGTATTGTCTCCTACTGACCTAACAGAGTTTCAAATATCTGTAAAACTAGACAATACATAGGGAATCCACTGTTGGTCACTTAGCAAAGTTGTCCAGGTGACAAAAGTGAACTAGGTAACATTCAGTGAGCTGTTTAGCATGTAGTACTATGAATGTCATATACATGACAGATTATTACTTTCCAAAACAAATACTACTTGCAAGCAAGTACAAGCTCAATTTCAAAAAATCTATATGCACAGATGGCAATAAGACAAGAGACAGCAATTTATTATACGTAGGTGACAGGATTGGTGCCTGTCCTATGTGTCTTGTCCCCTTTGCTGGCTGTCCTCTGCTGTCATGTGTCCCTCTACTGTCGTGTAGTCCATAGTCCTAAATACTTGTGCCAGCTCAGCCAGGTCGCCACATGGCGTAACGGGCTATGTGGTTGTCTACTGTTTACCTCTTGTTTTTGGTGGTTGAGGGTTTGAGGCTGGCCATCTGTTGGTTATTTATTATTGTTTTGTCCTTAGTTCAATTGTTTATCCCTGTGTTTAATTGTCTTGTTTATGGTTCCCTGCCCCTGTCTTGGATATTTTCTGTTTTACTGGTGTCTCGGTTTTTCTCCAAGTATAGTATTTCCTGTGCTTCCTTAGTTTCATGTCTTGCAAGCTCCTTAGTTCTGTGTTAGTTTCTTCATCTGTCTTGTTGCCCTTTGCCCTTTTTGATTAGTTGCTTTTGAGGATTCAAACCTGCTTTTTCTTACTCCTCGTTATCATTGTATTTAAGTGTCTTCCTTTGTTCATTTCCCTAGTTGGTCATTGTGTGAGATGCTGCTCTGCCTGGTTTCCTTGGTAGCGGTGGTCGTAGTTTCGTTCTGATCCCTCATGGTCCTGCTGTTTTTGTGATTTATTCACAGTGTATGTTGCAGTTTCCTCCAGTAAGGCCCTGTTGTCTCTAGGAGCTGCAAGTGGATTGACACCTCTTATTTTTCTTCATTGCACCCTGAATTTAAAAAGCTCACTAAAAAAATGTTAGCCATCAGAATTGTGGTTTAATGATCACACTCTTGACCTACAGTATAGTACTGCAAATATGAATATACTGATTTCCCGGAAGAGTGGCACAGTGGATACTAGCACTGGTGCCTCACACCTCCAGTGCTGTGGGGTTGAATACCATCTTGTGTGTGCAGGTATACCTTACTGGGACACACTATCCCCACAACATGAAACATTCTTTTTTTCCCCCTCAGTTTCCTGGTCTCCATAAGGGAAAGCTCAATTTCAATAAAAATCTGATTGCAATGAGAATTTCAAAAACTCATATTTTGCTTGGTTACTTATAGTTATGGGTTAAGGTTGTCATACCGTTAGCATTTCTTCCATAGAAATGAATGAGTGGTCCCCATAGAGAGATGAGATGGGAAGAGTGCAATGATTCGTAACATCTTTGTGTTTGTTATAGGATTCTCCCTCTCGTTCTGTTCTCGCTTCTTCCCATTCACTGCGTATACTGCTGTCCTCCGCTTCGCGCTGCCGACGCTCTGCTTACCTGCGGCTACAGCTTTACTGTGTGTATTGCCATGCAGACGCCACCATCGAGGCTGAAAGGGAACTGTTTGTCGGGTTCCTACTGTATTTAGAGTCTCGCCCCTTGTTTGTGTATTAGTATGGAGGATGTGATGATCTCATTTTACTGAGAGGAAATAACTGCTGTCTTTTTCCTTGATTGATGCAACTTGATTTGTATGCTGCTGATATTTGACTCCAAGTTGCTCTGTAGTTGCCTCTGTAGTAGTAGACGTGTATGTTGTATTTTGTTTTAAGTTAATTGTGTTTGTTTATTAACTTGTTTATTTGTGTTCTGTCTGTTGTAGGGACTGGGGTCTCACGGGTGGACGGAGTTTCCTCCAGGTGGTGGTGGTTTTTGTTTGGTGTGCGTGTCCCACTTCCTTTGGTGTGGTGAGTGCACTTGGTGTGTGTGTGTGTGTGTGTGTGTGAAGGTGTGACCCATTAGAACCAGACTCCATTTTATTTCCTGCCGTTGGGAGCCTCAGCCCTGCTGGGTTTTTTTTGTTTTGTTTTTATAGTTAAAGTTGATTTTGTGTTGTCACCAATGTGGTTTTTTTTTGCAAACTTAACTTTCTTTTTCATTTAAAGTGGGATCTTCTGTTGTTCCTCTATTTTAGTTCAAAAATATTTAAAAAAAAAAATGAAAAATCACACCATACACGTACCACCATAATAAGAATGTATACAAAATTGACAGATATTGTATATAAAATCACAAGTCACAGTTAAAAGACAAGAAATGTTCTAACTGACAAAATCTTCTGAGAAATAATATCAGTATGAATTTATGTGTATTTTGTGTATAGGAGGGCCATCTTTTGGCTGGGGGAGGGCCCTCCAGACCCCTGGCCCAGGGGTGGTGGCCCCGCCCTCCTCCTCATAGCTCCGCCTGCCACCCCTATAGGTCCGCCCCAGATCCCAGACTTACAGACCTTTGATAATAATATTGGGGATAAATCACTTTTTCCAAAATTGACATTTGAAAACACTTCTATATAGTAAGTTACTTCATATTGCATCTTTAACCATCATAAACTACTTATATTTGACAAAATTGGCCTTTAGCAGAATAGCCGGTTAATTTAATTAAACCAAATTTGACAGGGATTATCATGGACACTTATGTAAGCACATGGCCTTGATGCAAATGTTTCAAACATAAATTTTAATTTAAATACTCATTTTCATAATAATTGTCAATGTTTTCCTG
This sequence comes from Pollimyrus isidori, assembly GCA_019775955.2. Taxonomy (NCBI): domain Eukaryota; kingdom Metazoa; phylum Chordata; class Actinopteri; order Osteoglossiformes; family Mormyridae; genus Pollimyrus; species Pollimyrus isidori. The sequence continues at coordinate 5,172,753 of JABFDZ020000030.1, read as the reverse complement.
AGGTCATATCATTTGACATGACATTTGTCGGTACTTCTAGAAGTAATCTTCCAGACAAATCTATTCAACCACATTAAAAGGAAGCATCTGACACAACTTTATATTTAAAAATAAATTTTAATTTGTTAAACTCTGAGTCCCTGTCTAGTCATGTCATGTGATTCTCTTCCTCATATTGTATTTTATAATAATTCTGTATATGTATCTGTATAGTCATGCATGGATGAAATGGCATGGTTATCTGTGTTTTATGATGATTAATTGTTTAGTTTGGGTAAAAACAGCTGCCGATAAATCATTACACTGTAGCAATCCTTGACCTGCCGATAATGTAGATAGTGTTATCTCGCGTGGAAATGGGGTTTGACTCTTGCCCCAACTGAACTGCCACATTGATGTTAGTGTATGCATCTGTAGCTGCTTGCTGCATACAGGTAGGAGAGTAGACTAAACAGCCTGTTATTTACAAGATTAGATGTACTGCTTTCAGCATGGGAGACCTTGGTTTGACTCGCCGTGGGGCGGAAACAGTCGAGCTGCTGTAAAATGATGAGATTTACCGATGTGTCATAAGATATCTATAGTTTCAAATGTCAGGTATTTCCTCTTTATAATTGGATGTTCAAAGGGAACTTCAGATCAACGAAGAATTCACTTGCTAGCCAGGCTTGTTAAGCCACATAACACAAACTTTATGTATCTGCCTGCAGAATATGGCAGAGAGAAAATGGGGGATGATGTATTAAAAGGGATGCAGTTCCTAAATAATACAAATATTAATTCCAAATTAATTAAATTAATGTTGAAAGTTGGGACTTTATAGTCACAGTCCCTGTTCATTCGAAAAACGAGTCACTTTATAATACTTTAACTCAATCCCTGAACACATGCCACCACCTGACGTCTGAGTCAGAAAACTCCATTTATTTACTAATATTCATTTTAATGAGTAAATAATAATTGTTTCAGGTTTATGGGCCAAACCCACGGAGTGAGGAAGAACTTCAAAATACAGAACATTCTCCCATGACACAAGATCAGCATTCCTGAAACACCTCGTCTTAAGCAAATTCACGTCATAGAAACAACAGGATTTATGGGAAAATGGGATTGGGGCACAACACTCAGAAACATTATGTATGCATACAAACGACGACTTAAAACACATCTTTTCCAGAAATACTTGAACTAGCACTTCTGGTTTATACTTTTCCTT
>JABFDZ020000030.1:5157023-5171437 GCA_019775955.2 Pollimyrus isidori | reverse complement strand
TAGTATCTTAAAGCACTTATGTAAGTCGCTCTGGCTAAGGGCGTCTGCCAAATGCTGTAAATGTAAATGTAAATGTATGTACCACACATGCATGCAAATACTAGAACCTGGACAGAGTGATAGCCCATAATAAATATGAAAATGTATAGGGAGAAATCCCACAATAACCATGACAGTACACCGGAAAAAGAAGAAGTTTGCTGGTGGAAATGGGTCTTGGATATTACGTGTTCTTTCTTGATGCTTTAATATTTCAGGCTTCTCCTCTTTGCTTAAAGATTTCCTTTTGCACTCACTGTTCAGTGTTTTTGAACCAGGATTCTTTTACATGTTTTGGGGCATTACATAAATGTTTTTATTGTTACGTACGTCAGTAGCTGTGAGCGGCGAAAGGAGGGAAGATTGGGAGACAGGGTTTATTTGCCACAGAACAACAACACATCAAAACTTCAATGCTGCGTCTGCCGGAATAGCCCTAAATACACAAAACAGGCACAAGACAGGTATGCGGTAACACCAAACAGGTGATAACAATTGGAGATCACATGAGGTAGCGAGGTTGGCGTGGCACACAGGAGGATCGGACGGAGCGGGACTTAACATTAATAATAACATGCTGAATAATCGGGAAACAAACACTTGTAGGATAACATACATGGCCCATGATGCAGTGATTGTGCGTTTCACTGTGCGCAGGTTTTCTGTGTTTCACCTGGTGTTTCTCACACAAAAAAAATCCCGCTTAAATCACACTGTCTTGTAACTGTTAGATTGCCCTGGAGCAAATTCATGTTCTCCAAACAGGTGTTACAGGGGAACATACTGTAAATTCAAAAGAATGTGGGAAACTTTTTTTCTTGAAGGACAACGAGTGTTTCTTACCTTGACTGGTGTTTGTTCCATCACTGTGATTTTCTCATTATTGTTATTTCAAATTAGTTTTTGGTGATTTCACTCTAACATCCATATTGTTACAGTATTGTGCCCCTATAAAGGATGGAATGATGCGAATGAAAATATTGGTATGATATGACACATTTTTGAAGAGCAAAGGTTATTTTTAGTGGACATAGAAGCAATTTAGAAGTTAGGAGAATAGATGAACATGTGGAGGAGTGGATGCTAGATGGAAAACAAGCAGTAAAATAGTGACACAAAGCAGACATACAGCTTGGACCCTTGCTGACCACAGCATATAAAAAAACTTTCTGCAGGTAGCTACCATTGATCTACAGCTCATCATCTCAAACTCAGCCTGCTATAGACTAACATAAAATTCTAACTAACTAACCATCATGCAACGTGTCCCTGCCTAGTACCCTGTCCTGCCCAGGATTGATTCCAGGCCCCCCAAAAACCCCTCCTAGGATTTGCGGTCGGAGTACAGATGAATACATTGCAAGTAAGCAGGATGGTTGGATGGATGTGAAGTTTATTTGTTTGCAGAAGAAGATTTGGAAATGATTAGTTGAATAGCTTACTGGTACTGATTCATCTCCAGAACTGCAAAGACCTGACCATCTGAGGCTCATAGCAGGCTCAAAAAAACTGACTGAAGTTGAAAAAAATAATGATTTGGGGCTGTGGATAAATGTCACTATTTGCACTATATGTATGGAAAGGTGCATTGAAATGACACTGAACTCTTCACTCTATAGATCATTCATCTCAGTTCAAAAACTATATTACTCTTGATTTCTCCCAAGTAACTAGTGATTCTGTTTTGAATCTAGTTTGTTTGTTTATATATGTAAAGTTATATGCTCAAACATCCATTTTCTAATAGCTCATCCAGAACAACCAAACAAGTGCATAATACACATACTAAGTTTACATTGTTTAGCACCCATATATATTTTTTGCTAAGTACTTGTATAATATTTGGTTACAGTAAGAATTGATGTATTCCTAACATTGATATAACATTGCTGGCTATCTTTAAACCCAAGCAGTAAACTTGACCTGTTTTTTTTAATCATCATTTCTGCTGACAGGTCGGAGAGACTAATTTGTTTATATACATTGGTATGCTTCCCATGCTTTCCAACATGTCACTAATGGTCTGAGGCAATTTAAATCCATATGCAAAATAATCAATGCTGACATTTTCCTCTATTATTAATTAGACTTGTTTAAAAATAGAACAGTGCATCATGGTGCATATACTGTTCATTATCAAGATGGGAATTTTTTTTGCCATTTTTCCAGTGGGGAAAAAAAATAGGATTTGTATCTCATCGCTAAACGAGTTGCAGTTGCCATGTAGAAAAATGTGTCAACAATTCATATTTAAGCATAATATACTAAGTGTGCTTTCTGAGCTATCTGAAGCTCTCACTGTATCCAGTTACCTCGTTTTTTTTTTACTTGGTGCTTTTTATTATTTAATTCGCAGCTTGCTTTTTGCCTGTAAGGCATATCAGTTTCCCAATTTAATCCTGGTTAAAATGATTAATTTTATGGATCAGCTTCAGGCCAGAGATGAAATGAGGCATCTCCACAGTGAGAACAAAGCCGGAGGATCAAAAATAGGGGGGTATGTTTCATATTCAACAGCTCCCGTGATAAAAATACAATGACAGCATTGGCTTCAGGCTATTTTGTCATCACAGCAACACTGTTTGGTCTAGTTTTGAACTGAAGAGCTGGTATGTTATGAAGCTAAGTGCACACACAGATCCCATATTATTCTTTCTCTTCCTCTTTCTTAAAAACATTTTACTTTTTAAAGTCTGGTCTGGTAGAGTGTGATGCAGGGAATTTAAAATTAGATTAAGAAATGGCAACAGAAAGAAAAGAAGCCTGTATCCTTGACCCCAGACACTGTTCATATACTGATCAAGATATTAGGATCAGCTCCCTGTGTTGCATGCAAGAGAGACTTCTGAAATGGAAGCATACAGCAGTGTTATGCATCTTTGAAATAAATCTGAAAGGAAACCAGCTTGGGAGGGGGGAATGCAGATCATATACCTTCGGAGATAAATATATCACTCACAAAGTGCATTTCTGTTGTTGATACTCCAATCGACTTTCATCTCAAGAAGGTAAAAAAGCAAAGCAATGATGTAATTTCATTATGATAATAGGAATATTTGTACTTTAAAAGTAAAATGCGAAATTAAGTAGGTCATTCCATGTCAAAAAATTCGGACCTCATCGTCACAGATGACTTTGACTATATTTACCTTAATGTTAGCTGCACAGAAGTGATCCTTATACTGTGTAACTGTTCAGCTCTATACATTGAACAAATAATTTGCCACTCCCATTTGAATGATTACTATGTAATAATGAGTATGTAATTAAAAATTCATTAACAAAAAAAACCTATATTTCAAAATTAATCTTTTTTTTTATTATTAAAGCTAGAGTAAATTGTCATGAACATCTTCAGAAAATGTGCCCTTTGGTTTTTCTCTATACTGCTTGGAACAACCTCCCACCCAAACCTCCTGTGATCAGGTTAGTAGATGGGGATGGTGGATAATCTCTACTCAGTGTAATTTTAAATACAGTTATGACTACAGTTCTACCAAATGGAGCAGGGAGAACCTGACAGAGTACCTAGGATGATAATGCTGTCGGTAATACTGGAAGTAACCATAAGTAACTGACCACATTGCAGAAAACCGAATGCTAAATTTGTTCAATCAAGGTGCCTCTGAGCTCTGAATTCCTCAAATCAATTTATCGGGGAGAAAAAGCCTCAAGTATCTCAAATAAGAAAGTACTTTTGCTGTCTAGACTATTGATTCATCAATTCATCCATGGCCACTTATCCATTACAGGTCTATGCTGACCTGGGAATCCATCCCAGGAGGCACTGGGAAGAAGGCAGGGGATAATCTAGATGGGATGGCAATTCATAGCAGGGAGCAGATGCAAGTAAACTGCACAAACATGCTGTTCAATACTATAAATAAGACCAAAAAAGAGAGAATGAAAAACGGGCATAACTGGGAATGAAACAGGAGATGAGGCTAAAGAAATCGCACAATAACAAAAAAAAAAATGTTTATAGAGCTAAACAGCCATATTCTTACCTTGTGGAGTGAAAACCAGAAACGGTAAAAAGAAAGATGTGCCCAATATGGCTATTAGGGGAACAAATGCCCAAGCATGTCAAAAGCAAGAAATGTGTCAGTCTCCTGCTGGCACCTGAGAGTCAAAGCAGGCTGTGTTTCCGGAAGCTGCATCCCGTGTTTGATCACACATACAGCATCTTAATCATCCCTCTGATAAGTCTTGACATTTCTAAACACAGCATGACAAGTAATTAGACCCGAGAAGATATTGGAAGTTCATAGATTCATGTGACGCTGCATCAGCCATTCGTCCACTGTGGACATAATCATCACAGACCTGATTAAACACTGTAGCTCAGAAGCCAGAGAATTACACTCTTAGCTGATGGCCACTGATGCCAGAACTCCTGAATGAACGACAACCAGTCTTTTTGCTCCAGAATTACAGTGATCCGTATGTCCTTTCAATTAAACTGTCAAAAACTTAAAATCGGCTCATATTTTTCTGACAGGCCATTAATTTTTTAATTTGAAGGGTTTTTCTTGTTGCTGTTTTTCCTTTTTAATATAATTTGCTATTTCAATCTAAAACTGAATATTTCTGAAACATTTATGGTGGTACGCTTGCTGTGCACCTCTCGGGACCTGGGTTAGAGTCTCTGCCATGGCTCCGTGTGTTTGGAGCTTGCATGTTCTCCTCATGTTGTTGTGGGGTTTCCTTCAGGGTTTCCCGTTTTCCCCCCAGTTCAAAATTGTGATTAAGATGAACAGTAGTTACCAAACTGCCGGTAGGGGTGGGTAGGTGTGTGTGGTTGTTCCCTCTGATGGGTTGATGCCCCATGCTGGGTTGTTCCCTGCCTCGCACCCATAGCCTCCCGACCCTGAACAGGACAGTTACAGAATAAGAATGGATACCTAAATATAGTTCTTTCTTCAGGATGCCCGACTCACCCGTAAATATCCCACGTACGCCATCTTATGGAGGCAGCCAGGACTCATGGTGCCATAGTACTGCCCCCTTTGTGTCACTTCAATTTCTGTCATTTTATTCAGCAAATCTATCCATATTCTATTCTTCTCCCACCTGGAATATTGTGCTGCCCATCTCTTATCTGCCCCAATTCTGTCCATTCCACATTCAATATTTTTCCCCTGTGAAAGTTGACATTTTCAACCTCTGCTAATAGTAGTACTAACACAACAGCCTGCTCCCCCAAGCACACACTCCTCTTCAGATTTCTGAAAGGATGTGAGCTTCTCACATCATTTTGCCAGTGTTGATGTATTTGATGTCCAACTACATGTCACCGTGTGCTAGGATCTCTCATAACAGGTAGCTGGCACCATATAAGCATCTGGTAGTTCTGAGGCATTCAAACAGCCCAATGCCCCTAGGAAGAGCAGTGCAAATGACACGCAGACTTGCTGGTGTCTATCTCTAGGTGACATCAATCAAGTTTGCAAGTGTGCTCAGTCAGCAGCTTTTCAGTTCAATCAATATGGAGGCATTTAACTCTCAAAACTTATTTTGTGCACAACACATCAGTGTTCAACAAAAAATGCTTGTTATACTCTAAGCTACTTGTTCCATGGTTTTAAACTTTTTGATGCTATAAGGTCATATTCTGGATAAGAATAGACAATATAAAATGAAGAGATAGCAGAATTAAGGGTGTTATTGTACACAATCAGTTTGTATGTATCACGGTTTGGTACATTTTTGCTACAGCAGAGGTCAAAGAAAAAAACATTCAAAAAATATATAACCATTGTGGTTCACACTTAGAAGATTAACTGTTCCAGATCTGTACTATATTCACATTAGCAGCTTTCAACTTCATATTAGAACTCTGCAACACAAGTATTGACGCAAAAAATACAAAGCATACTGTCAAGGACTCGGGCAGCTTGGAGCGCGGACGTGGCATCACACACGTGAGGGCAGGTAAGCAGAATGCACATCTAACACTGAGGATCTCAAACAAAACATTCACAATCAACAAACCACTCAGAAACTGAATAGAAGCAGGGACTTAAATACTGAAATTAAAACCAGGTAACAAGACTCTCAGAGGACAGGTGAGACTAATTAACAAAGACTGGGAAAACAGGTCACATGTGAAACTAATTAACTCTGGGACCTGAACAGGGAAACAGAAACTAACACTGGGTAATAACAGACTGTTAGAAACACAAGCAGGGGTATAAAGAATTTAGCCAAAACCAAATATAAAACAAAAGGCACAGGAACTAGGGAACAAAATACAAAAACAGAGGAGACGGGATTTGAACACAAGACAGAAGGGTTTGCAAACAACTGCATGCGCAACAACTTGATCTATGCAGCCAACAGGAAGCAAGGGAAAACACAAAGACTGACAACACAAGAGACGGGATGACCAGCAACACCTGCTGGCCAAACGGGAAAGGGACAGAGTGGAACAACAGGGGTTGACCCTGACAGCATGCAAAATCCATTATGGTGCAGCATTTTTAAAAAAAAATACCTGTACTGTACTTATATTAATTTCCAGCTTCACAGTAGGATGCTCACACACATGTGGAGTGGTCTGGCTTCATCCGCCCCATTCTGAAATGTGTTCGGGGGAAACACACAAAGGTTCCGCATTTGCCGCATTCGTTTGGTACATTGCATACCGAACCAAAAGACTCCTGCTGGAAAATTCCTGTACGAATACATGCAGTGCTGACTTTGTCACTATATTTAGCGAGTTTTTAGACCCCTCTAGCGACGTTTTTTAAAAAGCGACTAGCAAGAAAGACAAACCTAGCAACTTTTACTATTCCTTACGCAGTACAAAGCATTCTTAATTCTCATACCGACCATTACAATGCATTATGAAGGCACCTATAGTGCATTATAGATGAAAGCTTCATTGGAACTTAGACATTATAATCAACACTATAATTCTTTATGATTGTCAGTAGAAGATGCTGTAATGCTTTATTAGTTTTTCTGCCTACCCTTAGAATGCACTATGAAGGTATCTATAATGCATTAGAGATGGCAGCTTCCACTGTCTTTTTCTTCTGAATACAAGACATATAATTTTTTCATTGCATTGCGTTATGTGTTGTATAAATGATTAGTCAGATTCATTCATGAGGTCATCCATGTCACACAGTCATCAGGAGCCAGTTTCTTCACATTTTCAGTATATCACTGTCATACCCTTAAATGAAACACATTTCTGATGATTTCAACAACACTGATCAAGTGCGTAGGCCTCTTTCTTCCAACTGGAATGCAGTGAACAAAGTGGCCCAGTATCCCTTAAGGAAATGAAACACAGATTTGTATTGTCTGTTACATCACTTGCAAGTTCAATGCTGATAAGCTTGTTATGCGTTAATGCTTCCAGTATTACATCTAGAACAGTGCCGTAAACAACAAGGTTCCTGGAAATCGATTGTAGTAGAACTTATTGAGGTTGGCAATACAGAAAATTGCATAAGGACCGGCAGACATGAGGGAAGAATGTAATCAGAACACTATTTAAATCCTTTCACTGCCAAAGCACTCATTTGCCTTGTCTGCCTTCACAATCATAGATTTAACTTATTGACACAACTGAAGCATTTGTCAGTGTTTTTTTTTGTCTTAGTTCAGGGGTGGCCAACCAGTCAGAGACCAAGAGCCACATTTTCTACTGTGTTACCGAAAAGAGGCACATCATACAGTACACATGGGCACACATGAACATCACCCATCCCTTCCTCTGTGTCACACACACACACATCTCTGCTGAGCCAGATTTCTTGTAAATGTCACACACCAACATGATAATGACAGAAACTGTTTACAGTACTAAACCACAGGCCAGTCATTTTCAACATGAACATCGTGTGTCTCTCACACACAAACTCTCAGTTCAACCAAGTCCACAAACAAAAATATAATAATTTACAATAGCTTTTTTCTTTTACCATGCATGTTGCTTAGTGGGACTTCTGGCATTCCTTGCCTTGAACAGTCCTCTTCAAATCTGGCTTGTATTCCGTTGTTGCCACTCAAAGCAATTCTTTCATATGGGTGTCAGTCAGAACAGATCGATGCCGTGGTTTCACATGTTTCAGGGTAGAAAACAGACTCGCAGACATATGTTTCACCCAAACATTGACAGCATCTTAAGCGCAGCCATTGACATTGGGGTATTTGTCCATTGGCACACTTTTCCAGAACTCAATGGTCCTTTCCTTTAAAGCTGGTTTCAGTTGGTCCTCCTCACAAAGATCATCTCCAACTCAGCTGCAACCTCATCTGTGACTAGCGGGACTTTCAAACATTAAATGGGTTGACGAGGAACGTAATCTGTAGCCTTTTCAGTTGTTGATCACGTAACCGGGTCACAAAGCTTTCGTGCAGGTTTTCAACCGGTGTAGCATATCTGGCATTTTGCTTATTCAGGGCGGTGCTGGTGTCTTGCCCGCCGGCTTTTAGCAGAGTGGGAAATTGCATTAAAATCTGCCTTTTGAATATGCGCCTCAAAGAGCTTCAGCTTGTTGACAAACGCAAACACACTTTGCACCAGGTTAGGCAGCATTTTTAACTTACTCTGCAGGATCAGGTTCAGTCTGTCCAAGTGACACAGCATGTCCACCAAAAAGGCCAGATCCATAATCCACTTGAGGTCCGAGAGCTTGGGATAGTCCTTGCCCTTCTCTTCCATGAACAGTTTCACGGAATCCAAAAGCTCAAAGAAGTGAGAGAGTACTTGCCCTTTTAACAGCCACCTCACAGTGCAGTGCAGCGGCAGGTCACCTGGAAGCCGTCGGTCCAGCTCAGCGATGAGATTCTTGAATTGCCTGTGGTTAAGCGCATGTGTGCGGATGTAGTTGACCGTTTCCATCACAGGCTTCATGACATTGTCTAAATTCAATGATTTAGACACGAGCTTCCTGTGGATGATGCAATGGAAATTCCAAAAGCCAGCCTCACAAGCCAGTTCACAGATCCGATCATGGCTGGCACTCCATCCGTGGCTATTGCAGTTAGTTTCGGTATGGGCAGATTTGCTTTCGCAAATGCAGCCATCAATGTTTGTATCTGCTTTCCTGCCTGACTTTTCACAGTGACCAACCTGTGCTTGCGAAGTTAATTTTAGAAACAAATTTAGAAATTGTTTAGAAATTCCTGGTCGATGTTAGCATGGAACAAGCTGAAGTGGCGCTGAAGATTTGAGGCTTTGAAACGCGCTAATGACGACTGACATATAAGGCAGAATGGCTTGCCAATATGTTCAACAAAAAAAATAAACTCTCCCACTCTGTTAAAAACGTCCTGTGTTCATCTTCATATTTTTGTTGTGCTGTGCATTTTTTCCCCTGCCATTTTGAGAGCGAACTTGACACAAATTGTTTATTTAAATTATCTTGCCCAGGGAAACTATGGCACCCCACTTCGGCACATGCGCTTTTGACGAAAATACCATATTGAACTCAAACAAAACGAACACGCACATAAAAAAAAAAAACACAAACTTCGATATGAACGTAAGAGCCGCATTCGGCTCAGGAGCCGCGGGTTAGCCACTCCTGCCTTAGTTCTCCTTTTTCACTATAGTCATAATCCTCTTGACAGCAAACTGGATAGATATAGTTTGCCATTTAAATTAGACTATACTCTCTGTAGTGACTCAGTCAGCGAAGGCGTTCACCCCTGTCACAAGTTTCTGTGGTCTAGTATGGCTGAATATATCTTTATATAATCCAATTGCAAATAGGAGCGTTTGGTTCAGCATCGTCTCAGTGTCTGCAGTGTAGCTGCTTCCTGCAGAGGATGGTGAATCTCAGGACAGTGTGCAGTATTGTGTGAGGAAGGTGACAGGTTCTGGGTGGAAATGTGTGCAGAGACATTGCTGTTTGCCATTGCTTCTCTAACTATGGAAATGGCATCGTCAAGAACAGTGAGCTTACTGAGGCATGCATGGGTCTAATCTCTCTTTCCCTTTTTGAGAGATCTACACAATTGTTTAAAAATTGTGTTTTTGAACTCTCTGTGAATCTGTTCTGGAAAATGGTTATAAGGGATGGAAGGCAATTTTCTAACTTCCCTTCGCTGCAATTTTTTCAATCTTGTTAAGAGGGAGAAAAAAGCAGTTAGCAGGTGTCCAGTTCGCATTCCTCTCCGGTTTCCAGGCCAACCAAGAGGAAGCTGTTGCTGTCACAGACCTGTGTGGTGCTGATCGCCCCCTACAGGTGCTCAGCAGCTTCCTGGTGAGCTGTCACATCGCATCGTGTTGTAAAAGGTGGCAAAGTGATGGACCACCTACTCAGTGTCCATCCAGGATCTCACCCTACTATATTATCTTCTAAATGCAAATGTGTAAAGTATTGTCTGTTTTACAGCTTCAATTTCTGCTAAAATGATTAGAAAAAACTGGCAGGCTGATTCAAGGGCCAATAAAGAAACACACACATTCTCATGGCTTTGAACTTCCCATTTCTTACAACAATCTAAAAATATTTGCCTCCTGGATTAATTCCCATAATGCATTTTACAGACACTAATTTGACCACGCCTGTTGATCATTTTTTGATCTCCATTGGGAAATTCTCTTGACGTCTCTTCCAACTTACTCTCTGTAGGCGAGAGCAGGTGAGAGCAAGCTGGCCACAAACAGCAGCCCCCTGTTGTGGTACTCGGGGAGCTGGCAATTAAGGGTCCACAGACATGCTGCAGTTGAGCTTGAACCAGCAACCTTCTGATCAAAGACACAGAAGCTTAGCCCACTGAGCCACACACTGCCAAGTGGCCTACTGTTGTAAACGATGTGTTGGTATTTTCTGGATTAGGTGGCACAACAATTATGTTCTGTGTTCAAAGTTGTTATTTTGGTACTTTTTCCCCTTTTTGTGATAGAAATTTGTGACAGTCGGTGCTCCGGGTAATGACGTCGCTTTATTGTCTGAGCTCGGGGAGCAGCCACCTCACTCTTAGTTCTGTGGTTATGCTCGTATAAATTTAAGTTAACATACCTTTTATAGTGGTACAGAGTGAGTTTGCACCCCCTCCCAGAAGCAGATCAATCCGATTGGGGTGGGGTGCATACATCTTAATATATATGCTTTATGCAGTTTGCATCTTGCAACCACGCATATACTTTATGTAGTCTGTATCCTGCACACCCTTTATCTCATGGGTCTGGCCACCTGCTTGTAGCCCCCACCCATCCGTAGTTCATTTGTGGTTTTCCCTGCTCTGTCTGATAAACGTGCCCCAAACTTACAGTTCTGTTCTCTAGCCTCCATTTCTGCAAAATCTAATGAGCACGAAGTTGCCGATGTGGCCGTGTGCTATTACCCAGGGTCGTGAAATGTATCGGTACCTTTTAAATATTTTATCACATTTTAACAATATCAAGATAATGCTGATAACTGTGATAAATCTGGAGCTGATCCCAATAAACAGAAGAGACAAGCCAAAGAATCCCCCAGAACAGAATGGTGGTCCATCACAGGGCACACACTAACCATGTTTTCAATGAAATCCATTCATCTTCTGTACCTGCTTGACCTATTCAGGGTCACAGGCGGGTCCAGAACCTATGGGCACAAGGCAGGGAACAAACCCAGGATGGGGTGCCAATCCATCACAGGCTACACTCACACATGCAAATGGGCAAATGGGCAAGTCCAATTTACCTCAGAATGTTTTTACTTCACAGATATACGGTGCCACAATGGAGACTCAACCCTGATCCCAGAGGTGTGAGGTGACAGTGGTAACCAATGTGCCACCCCATGGAAGAACCAATCCCATTAAACACAACAGAGGAAATCCTAAGAGCAGGCAGGACAGGCACAGCATACAGACAGTGACGAAGTGGGCATCAAACCCACAACACTGCTGGTGTGAGGCTACAGTCCTGCCGGGAAGCCAGTGCACCATTCTCTCTTCATAAATGTCTCTTTATCATTCTCTCTATATCGATTTTCTCTGAAATAAATTACCATATTCAGAAATATTAAGCAAGTGTTTCTCCAGTTAAGAATTCCCTGTTTAAAAATGTATGTGGTCCTTTATGTTTGGAGTGAAGACAGCTCCTTATGCAGGGCATTATACTTGGTAAAGTGCACTGTATAGAACCGCTCATAATTTGTCATTCCTTATATAGATTGAATAAAAGCGTTTTTATTATTTCTGTTGATGTTGAAGAGAGAAAAATACATTTAGTTTCTGATTGCCTAATAATTATGCACATTGATAAATGGTTTTTTCTTTTTTATTTTCTCTCTAAATAAATTTATGGAAACAATTTTTACTTCAAGCTGTTATCTGCACCGTATGGACAAAAGTACTGGGACATGCCTCATAATCATTCAATTCAGGGGTAGATTTCAATATGTGTATTTGACCATACTTTTGTTTTCCTGTACCCATATTCGTTCCACTACCGAAGACCAGTTCCAATACTAGGAACACAAGTAGAGAGGACAATAAAAATTTCCCGATGTTGGCCTTGCTCTGTCTCAAATATCAAGGATATATTTGTTCCTTCCTAGCCGAATGAGACCAATCCTATTACTCATTGTGTTACGATGCCGGGGTGCGTGCATGAATAAAAGGCGATCCAAAGTCCAAGTCGAACTGGAACGGGGTTTTATTATACATTCACACTTCGACACTGACAACTTCAATGCCGCTACACTGGGACAGACGCTAGACACAGACTAAATACACTTGAACATAACACGTGACTGGCGAGCGGCGATCGCCTCACGGAGGAAGACAATTAGGGTAATTACACGAGGGAATGAGGGGGGCGTGGCAACACGCAGGGCTGGATCGGGATGGACGACGCGGTACGTAACACATTGCACCCCAAGTTTAATTTTGTGATGAAAGTTAGCAAGACTGGTGTTGCCAAAGTATGGTCTTTGGGTTCTGGGTATTGAGATTCACCCACGGTATTTCAATCAGACCTATTACCACAGGTGTCTAGAATCAGGCATCTAGCTATTCAGTCAGGTTTACAAACATTTATGAAAGATTAAGTTGTTCTGCACAGCTCAGTGAATTCAAGAGTGGTAAATGTCATAGGCTACCACCTTTGCGGTAAGTCAATTCATGTAAATCCTTCTGAGGTGTATAGTACGAAAAATCGACAACATTCTATTAGGTCAATTACTGCAGAGTTCCAAGCTTCCTCCAGCATTAAGCTCAGTACAAAAACTGTGCACCGGGAACTTCATAGGTTCCGTGTTTTGCCGCTTCACCACCGCGAAGCGTGACACCAGACATTTACTTCAAGAAATTTTCTCTAACTGGACCTCTTTAAATTTTAGTTGAATACCCCTGGTATAGGAATTACTAAATCATTGCATCTTCTATTGACAGTCATAAGACATTATGGTGTGGATTACAATACGTCATAAGTTTAAATGAAGTTCTCATTTGTAATGCCCTGTAGATACCTTCATAATGCATTATAGTGGTCAGCATAAGAATTAAGGATGCTTTGTACTGCATTACCTATAGTGAATTATAAATGGGAGCTTCATAAAGCATTCATAATGCAGAATAAATATGGCTACAATGTGTTATGGCTTTTTATACATATTTATAGTCATGTTTATATATAATGTTTTACGAATGCATTATAATGTGTTATGAATGTCTTCATAGATTCATATGGCATTTGTGGAAAGCCTTACCAAATTAAGTTGGAGTAAAAGAAAACCTCGGAATTCATTTTTATTAGACTGCCTAATTTTTGCAAAAAAAAATTAAAATCTGCAGGAATACTTGCCTTATAATTCTACACTTAGTGTATATGCATTTTCTGTATTTGTGATATTTTTGTTTAGGTGGGAGGAACAGTGTATATGTTATCATTCTTTAATTTTATTGGGCTTTGAAAATGTTATTAAATTTTATGTGAAGTGGTTTTGTAAGTCACGCAGTTTGGACGTGTCAGTTAAGTGGCACTATATGTAAAAAACACAATCACAAGCATGCCATTTTAGCTTGTTTTTCAATCTCTTATCTTTCAGCTCTTTCATTGTGAGTCAGGGTTTTCACTGGATTTATACCCAAGGATTCCACATCTTAAGTCCAATTCAGTGCCATTTGAGTTACCGAGCAAGCTTGTTACGACCGGTGTTGTGCCCATTTTCGACTGCCTGCCAAATTATTACCCCCTCTTGTTGAAATCGCTATATGATTGCCTAATCCTACACACCTAATCCACACCTAATCGTAAAATCTACCAATACTAGGGGATAGTAATCTGGCGGGGGTCAGAATTCAGCACAACAGCTAAACATATTAAGATGTAATTATGGGGCGCCACGAACCAAAAAATTCCTTTAACATTATATCATATAGGAAAAAATTGAACAGAACTCAAACATTTTAGCATT
>JABFDZ020000030.1:5118726-5156923 GCA_019775955.2 Pollimyrus isidori | reverse complement strand
CACCTCCCTGGGACCTGGGTTGTCTTCCAGGATCCCGGGGGCCTGGAGATGCCCCCCTGGGCAGGCTAGGCCCTGGTGGGACCGCCGGACCAATGAGGACCGACGGGGCCAGGGAACCGGCTGGCGGGGATGAGAGGGCCTCGAGACCTGTGGGACCCGTCGTATGGGTAAGCTTGAAGGGGAGCGCGGGGCACCCCCCCCCAAAGGCGTGCCCTCCAGGCACGCCCCTGGACGGACCCTGCGCGCGTGCGACCGAGCCGAGCACGGCCGCGGAACCACGCGAGGCCGCGGGCCGAGCAGAGGGATCAAGCGAGGCCGAGAGACCGGACGAAGCCGAGAGACCGGGCGAAGCCGAGCGACCAGGTGAGGCCGAGAGACTGGGCGAGGCAGGGGGACCGGGCGAAGCCGAAGGACCGGGCGAGGCCGAGCGACCGGGCGAGGCCGAGCGGCCGGGCGAGGCCGAGGGACCGGGCGAGGCCCGAGGGACCGGGCGAAGCCGAGCAACCGGGCGAGGCCGAGAGTCCAAGCGAGGCCGAGAGACCGGGCGAGGCCGCGGGACAGGTAAGGGCCGTGGGCGGGGCCTCGGGACCGGTCGAGACCGCGGGACCGAGCGAGGCCGCGGGACCGGGCAAGACCGCGGGACCGGGCGAGACCGCGGGACCTGGCGCAACCGCGGGCGAGGACACGGGACAGGCAGGGGACGCGGACGAGACCGTGGGATGGTGCGAGACCGCGGGCCTGGGCGAGGCCGCGGGACCGGGTGCGACCGCGGGACCGGGCGAGACCGCGGGACCGGGCGAGACCGAGGCCGAGAGGCTAGGCGACACTGAGGCCGAGGGACCAGGCAAGGCCGAGGCCGAGGGACTAGGCACGATCGAGGGACTAGGCACGACCGCGGGACTCGGCGAGGGACCGGGCTGGGCCGCTGGACTCGGCGAGGGACCGGGCTGGGCCGCTGGACTTGGCGAGGGACCGGGCTGGACCGCTGGACTCGGCGAGGGACCGGACTGGGCCGCTGGACTCGGCGAGGGACCGGGCGAGAATGCAGGCAGAGCCGGGACTGCGGGAGAGAACGTGGAACAGGCAAGGGCCACGGGCGTGGCCGCAGAACAGGCAAGGGCCGCGGGCGGGGCCGCGGGACAGGCAAGGGCCGCGAGCTGGGCCTCGGGGCAGGCAAGGGCCGCGGGCTGGGCCGCGGGCAAAGCTGCGCGGGATGCAGTCTCCGGGGCAGCTGCAGCGGGCAAGGCTGCACGGGGCGCAGTCTCTGGGGCGGCTGCAGCGGGCAAGGCTGCGCGGGGCGCAGTCTCTGGGGCGGCTGCAGCGGGCAAGGCTGCGCGGGGCGCAGTCTCCAGGGCGGCTGCAGCAGGCAAGGCTACATGGGGCGCAGTCTCCGGGGCGGCTGCAGCGGGCAAGGCTGCGCGGGGCGCAGTCTCCGTTCCCCTGGTGCTGAGCGGGGCGGTCTCAGTCTCCCTGTCGCTGTGCGAGGCGGTCTCCGTCTCCCTGTCGCTGTGCGGGGCGGGGTCCGTCTCCCTGTCGCTGTGCGGGGCGGGGTCCGTCTCCCTGGTGCTGTGCGAGGCGGTGTCCGTCTCCCTGGCGTTGTGTTGGAAGGAGTTTGGGTCTTGGCGGCCGCTTGGCGGCCCGCGAGATTGCTGGCCGGGTGCCAAGAGTCTCCGGGGCGTTGGGACAGACAGGGGTTTCCCGAATCTCTGGCATGACGGCGGCGGGTGTCGCCGCCGGGGTTGCATCAGGCAGTGCGGCCGGCTTTGCCGCACTGTGTAGGGTAGCTGTGGCCGAGGCGTTGAGCTGGGAGCGTTGAGGGCTGGAACCTACCTGCCCTGGATACGGGGGGAGAACTTGCCTAAGGCAGTTCCGCACCTCCGGTGGCTCCAGGTCCCCCAGCATCGTCACCGGTGTATTGCTCACTTTTAATCCTCGGACCCGAGGGATGGTGTCCCATACCTGGGCGAACCGATCCCTGGGAAACCCTCCAGGGGTGGCGTCTCTCTCTCGTGGGGTGGTGCATGTCTGGAATGACAGCAGCGAACCAGTACCGAGCGTGTGGACGGGGGCGGTGAGTCAAACCCCTCTCTCACCCGGACGAGCCTGGTCCCGGTAGCTTCCGAGCTCCCTGACTCGTCCTCACTCTCCTCGATCGGGACGAGCAGGCAAGCGCCAACGAAAAGCTCTTCCTCCTCCAGCTCCGGCACGACCTCGTTCTTCTCTCTCTCTTCGGCCAGCATACGAAGACGGGAGAGGAGTTTCCGTGCCCGGGTGAGAGGGTATTGCTGACCGACCGGAAACTAATTTTATGTGATATTCTGAGAAACAGTGGGGTACGCTATAGTCTCTTCATATAAATAGCACAGACACTACAATTTTTTTTATATTCTGAAAGCATAGTATAATTTAAAAAATTAGTTTTCATTCTAATAATCAAGAGCTTAGTATCAGATAATGCGGCAGTTAATCATTATGAGGGCGGAAATGGTATTTATTATGATAATGGAAAGAGTGATGATGCTAATTAAAATCACGAGTATAGTGATGAACGTTAGCAAAGACGGAGATGAAAGCATAGATGACATTGATTATAATGATGATAATTACATTTGGCACACCACTGACGGTGTTCTGGAGGCAAAGTAAAAGGTTAACAAAGTATCAATCAATAAAGACTGAAAATTGACCCAACAGCTACTGTACATTTTTTCTGTTCAATGTCGCCTAGCTGTCATTCATTTCCAATGGCTATTCATGCAGTGTCTCATTACTGTATATGTCAGTCAGTCAACAATGGCTGAATCACTAGTCTATGCAGGAAATATAAAAAAAAAACAAAAAGAGGAAAAGGGTATTTAAATATTTTGTAGTGAAATCTAAGTATAATTCAATTCTTTTTATTGTCGTTTTTATTGCCTGTTCCTGAACCTGGACTTTAATCGCTTCCTAGATGGGAGGAGGGTGAAAAGTGACAATGCAGGGTGGGGTCCCGCTGGATACGGTTCACTTTCCTGAGACGGCGTGTAGTGTGGCTGGCGTGGATCGCAGGGAGCTGTGTGCCCACATTGAAGGTGGGGTTGTTGTCCTAACACCATTCTGCCAGGATTCTGACCTCCTCTCTGAAGGCCGTCTCATCGTCCTCGCTGATCAGACCTATTACGGTGGTATCATCAGCAAACTTAAGGATGGTGTTGGAGCTGTACTTAGCTACACAGCCATGGGTGTAGAGAGAGTAAAGCAGGGGGCTCAGCACACTACCCCATGTAGAGAGAGTAGAGCAAGGGGCTCAGCTAACTGCCCTTTGTAGAGAGAGTAAAGCAGGGGGCTCAGCACACTGCCCCATGTAGAGAGAGTAAAGCAGGGGGCTCAGCACACTGCCCCATGTAGAGAGAGTAGAGCAAGGGGCTCAGCTCACTGCCCTTTGTAGAGAGAGTAAAGCAGGGGGCTCAGCACACTACCCCATGTAGAGAGAGTAGAGCAAGGGGCTCAGCTAACTGCCCTTTGTAGAGAGAGTAAAGCAGGGGGCTCAGCACACTGCCCCATGTAGAGAGAGTAAAGCAGGGGGCTCAGCACACTGCCCCATGTAGAGAGAGTAGAGCAAGGGGCTCAGCTCACTGCCCCATGTAGAGAGAGTAGAGCAGGGGGCTCAGCACACTGCCCTGTGTAAAGAGAGTAGAGCAGGGGGCTCAGCTCACTGCCCTGTGTAGAGAGAGTAGAGCAGGGGGCTCAGCACACTGCCCCATGTAGAGAGAGTAAAGCAGGGGGCTCAGCTCGCTGCCCCATGTAGAGAGAGTAGTGCACGGGGCTCAGCTCACTGCCCTGCGGGTGCCAGTGCTGATGGTGATGATGGAGGGGGTTTTTCCACCAATACACACTTACTGAGGTCTGCTGGTGAGGAAATCCAGTACAAAGTTACACTGTGAAAACAGTAAATTCATACTGAGTTTTCATTAAAATACATGACTATACAGACGGTTGCACTGTCTGTATTGTTATAATGCTGCACAGGTTGTACAGCCAGAATGGAAACACGATCTCTGGCCTAGAGGTGTGAGGCTACAGTGCAAACTATATCACCCCAAATTATAGGTTGCTATTACGGTTCATGTGTCTGTGTCACCTGTGATCGTCTGTTATTACAGTGTTTCCAATTTTTTTTTCTGCCACAGTATGTGTGCCGTAATGCAGTGTTTTTCAACCAGTGTGTGCTGTGGGACACCAGTTGGAAGATGTTGTATTATTCTGTTCAGTGTGTGTCCTGTGCCGTGCTGCCTGCAACCCCTACAATCCCTGGAAATGATGCCTATTGCACTTGAATGAAGGATGGGCATGATGTAACTGTCATTTAGCCGAAATGGTACAGTTACAAATACTAAACTGGTCTAAAATTTCCACCCATCTTTTAAACTTATCCAGTTAGTTGATAGTTGAAGGTCCCTGACACCCATCTAAGGTGCACTGAGTGGGAAGGAAAGGCCATTTCAAGATACTAGCCAGCATAGCTGAATGATTCTGATTATCCATAAGCAAGCTGCACAGCAAAATGTGAACCCTGAGGTGTGAGACAACAGTGACCCACTAGTGCCAGGAGAAAGGAACTCTGGGAAGCCTTACCAACTAGGGGCTGGGGTATCTTTTTTGGCAAATTCCAGGACCAGGACAAACATACCCATCCCCTCGTCCCCAGCAACAGCCCTGACCAGTGCACCAGTCTGGAATGTGAAAAAAAATAGTGTTAGTAAACCAATGAAACTGTTATTCACATAATGACAATAATAATAATCAGCCCACTAATGCTCGCTGATCAGTAGGTAGTCATTTTTGCTGACAGCTAAAAGAGTTTTATTATTAGGCACCATTAATATCAGGCCAAATTACATGGTTACCAAATTACTTTTGTGCAATTCAGATTTCACTTGTTTCCAGGATACAGAACACTTTCCGGGAAACAGCTATTTTTCAGTTAAATGCAAGCTGAAAGCAGCTACAAATCCTACATATGGAACTGTAAAAACACATACTATGCAGATTAATGTAACATCTCTGTTACCTATGATGCCATGGCATTGCAGTGGAAAAATGTGCACAGTGCTGCAATGAGTAGACCCCTAAAATGCATGCTGGCATGAAGCTGTGTTTAAAAAGTAATTGCTGAATTGAATATGTTAATGTGAATGACATTAAAAGCCTTTGAGCTTGTAAAGTCGATCTGCACAAATAGGTTTAATAAAGACACTATTTTCAAGCCATCAATGTCATATTTCCAATGAAATACATTTCTGATAACTGGGTAGGACCACCTACCTAAAATGGTCTTGCAAAAATACCATTAGTCATGAAATCTAGAAAAAATCATACAAAAGACATTTTATGATGTAGTTCCTCAATGATGCCAGTTCATTTAAAAATGAAAGGTTAGAAGATGGGTGGATATATGGAATTAAATGGCTTTGTAACAGATAAACTGATTTGTGATTCATTTACTGCTTCAGGAAATGTTTGGTTTTAAAAAGTATTCTAGGCACAAACAAAGATTTTATAGCTGGTTTAATACTTTTAAATTCATGCAGTTAGAAAGTGATTTTTCTTTTGATACAGCTGTGATGGACTGTAGTCTACCCTCTGAAAGTATTATTAATGCAAGGTGGAACAATTGATAAAACACAGACAGTTTTTGTGTTAATATTAGTAAGAATCAAAAATGAAATTAAGTACCTTCAGAGACAAATTGCATCTACAGTATAAAGTGCAAAAACAAGAGTACTTTCGTGTACCAGTAATTCTGTCTCGACAGCTGTCGCATTTAAAATTCATTTGAAACGCAATTAATGATTTCTGCAGTCTCAATCTGCCACTCATCGTTAAGGGATGCCAGCTAGTGCTTCATTTCTACAGCTCTAGTAGAGGTTTCTTATGCCATATGAAATGATAGATGGTTAATATAAAGCTAAGTGAGACAAAAGCAAAGGTACATAATCTATTCTTAGGCGACATAGAATAACAATTATGCTTTTCAGGTAAATGCAAACCACCTACAGTAGTGATCCTGGATTGATTGGTTTGGCTGCCTTCACAGTTTCAAAGCAGTTCCAAAATAAAGACAGTGATGCTTATAAAGTGAAGTCCTGCACAATTATATTATTATTCTCACTGCATACAACATTTTAGCTGCAGTTCCTGAGAAGTGGTGATGTAATGCTTATATACACAAAAATGCGCTAGAGGGAAATGAAGTAAAACGGAAAGTGTTACAAAAACTGGAAGCTGACTGAAATCTTAACTCTGTTAGTGATGAGCAAATCTGGAAATCTGTTAGTGATGAGCAATAATTTAACAGGAGTAGCCGCCATTACTGAAGGAATCCAGAGTTTTCCACGGATGGTGATGCATTAAATGAGCCTTTGCCAGGTTATAAGTCATGTGCTTGACTCAGTGCAGACTCCTACACAAGACATGGTTTACCAGCTGGGTTTGAAAATAGATAATGCCTGCATACAAAGCTGCTGCATGCTGAATAAATCGCATTTACTGTGGAAGGTCACTCTAAAAAGAGGCTCGAACATTAAAGCAATAAAAGATTAAAATACATGCTGGAATTCTGTTGAGTGAAGGAGGAAACTGATCCTGTCTCCTTTGTTTGAATTTATTGGAACAACTAGCCAATGATAAGCCTACTATATATTTAGTTATAAGTCACACACATAATTCTTTTTCTCCTTCAAATAAAGATAAGTTTGTAAAAAAAAGTAAGAGAGAATGATCCAAAAAGTGAACGTCTTAAGCTCTCAGAAAAAAATCATTTAAAAAAGCATTAATTTTACTTTAATCTAAGTAAAGTTATATTGCCACTTTATTAATAACAGATATTCAGACTGCAACCCACAGAAAAGAATGTACATGGTTCACATATTCAATATTTGACATTTAAAGATTCTTCATTGTCACGCATCCGGAGTGCTGCTATTTGGATGCAGTAAATGAGTCAGTTATCTGCAATGACAATGCAAAGTACACATGACACCAGCGGCTCTGAACTTAAACTATAAATGTGGCTACAGTAAAAAATACACCATTCAATTAAATTTAGGCAAACTGTGACAGATGGATATGTTAAATACACCGTATAATGCAATTAAATAGGAGGCACATTCATCATGCACAAATAAAAAAAGCTACAATACAGACCGTGTGCATTGTGCAGCAATGTTTGTAGGAAAGTGAGTAGTATCAAGAGTTAAGATCACTAACTGGAAGCACTTGTGAGTTGGAAGAGAGAAGTCAGAATGTGCTGTTAGATCAGTCTACTTGGTGTAGAACTCAAACACAGTCAGGGCATGTGACTTTTTTGTTGCCTTGGAAACAATAAACACCAGTTTCCCTTTTGTTTGTATGTGCTTACATACCCAAAGAAGAAAATCTGTTTTGTATCTATGTTACGCTTAAAATGCTTCTAATTCTGGCATGGAGATTTTTATGTTTTGATGTGTAATGTGTTTGTGGATGTGTGTATACAGCCTTCCTTTGATTTGTGTGACTAATACATTTATTTAAAAAACGTTAATTGAATATATACATTAAATGCACAATTGAATGTATTCCACTATGTTAAATGGGAAAATTATAACGCACTTTTAGTGTACCAAGAACTCCAAACAATTTTCCAAAATATCACAAAATCAATTAAAGTCCTTCTCGACATGGCATTTGAGCTAAATACCATCAAGGTGAGGCCCTCTTTGCATGAAACACAAGGGGGTGGCACATTTCAGTAACCACTAACACCTGAGCACCCACCAACTACCACAGAACCTCACAGGATCCCTCTTACTGCTCGGATAACTTGAGACAGAACTTTCTCTCCACCACCTTCATCACTAAACTTTGGATGAGATGCACTATCAATCCATTTTGTTAGGGCTGTTGGGGGGGCATTTCTTCGTCATGTTCAGGTAGTGACAGACTGCCTACATCATGGCCTCCTTGAAGTTGTAGCCCTGGTTGCTATGCTGATCTTCCAGGACCCAAAAATGGCAGAACATCTCAGTCACCAGCTTCTCCCATGTCGCCATGACACTCTTCCCCCTCATAGTTAGGAGGCATGTGCAAAGTAACTTAGTAAAGCTATCATTTGTCTACCTTTAACATCCAATGTCTACAAATTAAATAACAGAAACAACCTTTATTGTAGTTAAATGCGTTTTGCAGGCCAGCCTCTGAGCTTGTGTCCAACCAAGCAGCCAATGAAATTGCGTGCAGGTGCTGCAATCCCATGATCCTCTTTAGCTCTCCCTCCTTCCCAAGCTCTCTCTGTCTCCATGGTTATGCTTCCTGTTGCTCTGATTGCTATTTCCTGTGTTCCCCTTGGCCTCCTCCTGGCACTTGGACTCCCAGGCCAAGAGGTTGCTTTGGAAAGTGTTTTCAGCTTTGGTTGTTCTTCCTGCCATTCTCTCATATCTTCCCCAGGAAGCATCTGCCCTAAACTCAGATATTGGCACAAACCCAGAACAGTAGCACTCACAGTGGACATTGAACTCCCCATGTCTCCCAGGAGTATCTCATAAATAATTTGAAATAAGTGTCGCACAAATGGGGCCAGTCCAGCATGTAATACATTGACATATAATCTTGGGTGGAGGCTCTTTGCTTTCACAATTCACCAATTCAGTGTTTGTTTCACCATATCCTGAAATGGACACACGGTAGCCAAGGACCAAAGGGACCTGTAATATGCTGCCCTACGTCAGTGCGGATCCCCGACCTACAGCAACTTACACGTGGAACTCTTTTGGTCCATGGTATTTTTAGTTCCCATTTTTCATCATTTGTAATTCTAACACTATTTTTAAATTTTGGTTCCTTTTTGCTTTTATATTTCAGTATAGTTTTATATTTAAATCCGTTTGCATTTTTACTGAGCTTTACTCTCCTTTTAGTAAAAGGAGTCCTTGAGTGAAAACACACTGCATACAATGAACTCTGAATTATGGCACAGCTTCAATAAACTCTCCACAACAATTTCTATAATGAAATTATAATTACCAATGTATATATATATATATATAATTATAATTAAATAATAATAGTAACAACAGCAAAAAAAACAATAATGTATGTTAGAAAACAGTGGCTTTGAAGCCATAATGCATTATTATTTCTTTGATGGTGCTAACTTTAACTGCATAAATTTTGATCCCCCAGTGAAGAAACAGGATGAGGCTGACCCTGGTTCCTCTCTCACCCCACATAGCAAAAGCACAGTACTTACACTGTTTTACTAACTGTTTGCTGCGGCTTTATTCCCCTAGAGTGGCTGTTTCTTTAAATGCCCATTGTGTAATATTTGCCTCCTAATAAGTGATTTCATTTTTATAATGTCACCCTACTTCCCCCCCCCCCCATTTTGTGGAAGTGGACAGTTTTATCTAATCGAAGCACACTTCCCGTGTTCACTGCCATGAAAGCACCTCCCAGAATTAGTTGAGGAAGCAAAAAAATTACTTTGGCAGCCAGTGTGATGTGGAAGGAGCTCGCAGCAAACCAGGCAGCCGTGTCAGTGCAGTGAAAAACTCACTGGGAAGGGAAAATGGAGCACTGGATTTTCTTGATGTTTTTCATCAGGGTTCACTGCCAGCATGCAGTAAATTACTCTGTCCGCAATGAAGAAGCCAGTTTCAACGATGCTATCACAATGTGTCAAGACTCTGGGTTTCTGACAGACATGAGTAGCATGGAAGAAGTTAACAGCGGCATTCTTCCAGCTGTGTCCCATGCACTGCAGGCGACAAAGGGGAACTTCAGTTTCTGGATTGGTCTGAAGAAATTCAAATGTTTCGATAAAGGACAGCCTTTGCTTGGATTTGTGTGGACGGTAAACAACAGTTCCCAGTCAGATGTTAAAAAATGGAGGCACTACCCTAGAGAAACCTGCTCATCTATATTGTGTGGATCACTGTCTGTGGAGTACAGTGGAAGCAACATTACTGACTGGGGGTTTGAGGGGAAAAAATGTAGCGCGAAGCAAAAGTTTATTTGTAAGAAGGTCTCAGAAAGTACAAAGCCTGACAAAAATGTAACCTTAAATAAAAAAGGGACTGGTTTCCTTCTCAGTACTAACCCCACAGCATCCTCTGGTTTCATTCTGTCTGCGCAGCCTCCAGTGAGGAATAATGCTCCATCCACCTCTACTCCCAGCATGGTCACAGCCATTGAATCCAGCGAGATTCAGCACAGCAAACTTAGTGTTTTTATGCCTGTGTTGATAGCGCTGTCAGTGCTGGTGTTTCTGGTGATTGTCATCTTGGTCACTGTCAAATGCTGCCTCATCAGGAGGACGAAGAAATGCAAGGGAACAAAGGGGCCCGGGTCCAAAGGGAGAGTCGATCTAAAAGACAGAGATTCTGAGGAGCAGTTGAATGAAAAAGACAGCTTAAGGAGCTGAAAAAAACGGAAAAGAGAAGCTTGTTCGTGGGTAAATGACTTTTGCCTTGCATTCCTTTTCATTAAAATTACACCCGATTTTAACCTAATGTTACAGAAAATACCGTGTCATAGTTTAGATATGCAGAATTTTAATCAATGCGTATTTTTATGTATATGTTTAGCACGTTTTTAGTAATTGCTAAAATGAAGTTTAATACCAGTCCAAAGTGTGGATAAGTCTGCTTGAAAGTATTATCATAATATTATAATATTTGTCTATTAATAGGTGTTATGTACAAATGAATCGGAATCTGCGTCTTAGTGAGAAGATGACCTAGAGATCCTGTGGGCATCACTGGTGCCTCACAGCTCCATGGTTGGTTGTTTGCATCCCAACCTGTGTGTGAGGAGTCTGATTGTTCTACCCATGTTGCAGGAGGCAGATACGTGTTTGTCGCTGCTTCATCATCTTTATCATCGCCATGGCAACCCCAAATAGCATGTTTATTCTGACATATTTCAAAGACATGCCCTGCCAAGGTGACTGCTGATTGGGCAGTTCTTCATTTTTCTGCAAGATAATGACCCAAACACACACAATTGTTCAAGAACAGGGAAGGATGGAAACGGAAGGACAATTCAGACTGATGGCCTGCCCTGGCTCCAAGCCTCATTCCCAAAAACGTGTATGGGCTGAGCTGGCCTGAAGAATCACAGCAAAGCAACCTACAGGCAGCCTGAGACTCTGGGAACTGCTGAAGCTAAGCTGGGGAAATGCGTCGGGGGATTCCATGATGAAATTTGTTAACCAAATGCTTCATGTTTGTGAAGCTCTTAACCAGGCAGGTAGTTGTCTTAAGGAATCAAAGACTTAGAAACAATTAAAAATTTCTATGACTACTGCTTTAGTATTTCTTCTGTTTTTATATCTTAATGTACTTTTTAAATTTCTATTTGCAGAAAAATTCGAATTTTTGACTGGTACTATGCATCTAGCTCAATGAGTCTATAGAAAAGACGTGCCATTCAAACAACTTGTGTTATTGCTTTTCGAAAGGTGTATCACAAAATACTTCATGTTTTTAGAATCTCTGGGCATTTGTACATTTTTACAGTACTGATCAGGCTCATCATCCTTTCAGTAAATTTCTATTTATTGAATTTTGCCGGGAACATAATGACTATGCATTGCGCCAGCCAGTGATATTGTAACTTTAAAAGTCCAAGAGAAACGTAAAATAAAAATGTATTGTAATCTCAGGTTATGTATAAGAAATTCCATAAACTCAATACATCAAAGGCACGGACATAGATTTGGTCAAAATTTATAATTTTATTAATTTATTATGACATAAACTTATTATTTCTTTTAACTTTTCCATATGTGGATGTTTACATGTGTTAAATCTGGTTGAACAAAATTCTGATAAATTTGTGTAAGCTGCAAGCCTTGTTACTGATCTAAACATTGTTTCCAAGAAAAGTTCAAAATTACCATTTGCAGTTTCTTAATAAAACATTCTCAGTAGATTGCAAAAACGTTTAACCTATAAACTCACTGGGATGGTAAATGACATTTGCTTTTGTAATTTGTAACATTTGTGTTTTTGCATTTGTAACCACACTGAATCTTACCTAAGGAGCATAACTAAATTGCAAGCAATAATAGTTTTTAATAATGTACCCCATTACGTGTGATCAAAAGTAATCGTGGCATGTAAAAAATCGGTGTATGTTGATAATACAGTCCGGGTTGCATTAAAATAATTCATATTTGGACTAAAAAAATATATGTGAAACAAATATCAACAGAAGAGATTCTTTCAGCCAAAGGTTGGAGCTGAAATACTGTGTTCATTGACACTCAAAAGTGCAGTGTGCATGTTCTGAAAACATGGGTGCCTTTAGCGGGGAGCAATGGAGCCAGACAAACTATTTCCTGTCATTAAAAGTGGTATGAAGTCAGATGCCCACTGCCTTTTTCTGAATTGCCTTTTATCTTTTTATACTTAAATTAGTATTTTATCTAGGTATTGCTCAAATCATCACCTTTTCCAAAACGTTTTTGATATGTTGTAAAACAACGTACAAAAAATTGTACCAAAACAGCAACAATTTAGGAAACCAAAATTTCTCTCTCAGTTTACTGGTCGTAAGCATGCAATAGTAATCCAAAGAGGAAAGCATAACATTCGCCGTAAGCTTTCTCTTCTCCATAGTAACCGAGTATAAGGAATCAGTTTAGGCCGCATTTTCTAAAATAGCAACCTGGGGAAGTATTGTTTTCTTAAATGAATTGTCTCTCAGACGACTTCCTTTGCAATGAACCTTCTTTTCAACCTCGAGAATGTTTGTCCTTCTTTTAGTTTTCCCCTTACTTGCTTCGAAGTTAGTAAAGTATTTCCCAAAATTGAAGTGCTGTAGATTTTGGTTTTAGGCTAAGTCAATGTTTCACACCATTGCTATGATTAATTATCTGTAAAATAGCCTTTTTATTGCCTACAACAAGCTTTCAGTATTTTCCCAGTACATCTGTGTGTATGTATGTTTAGTAACGTTTGTAATATGTACTATCAATTACAAAAAAAGGATTACATTCATTTATTTTTTTTTTCTGTTTCTATATATATCACAAGTAGAAAGATTGAAGAAATATGCTGAGACGGTCTTATAAGTTCTTTTTTTAGCAGATAAAAATGCAAGTTGCAATGTAAGCCTTGTCTCCTCCTTGTGGTGTTTCCTTCGTGTGCTGCAGGCTCTCTGCATCCATTGCCCAGTTTTATAGCCTACTGTTGTGTTTCGATTATAATAACATGCCTTTAACAATACACAGTATTTATGACCAATAAACAATGAGAACTTTTGTTTTCCTTGTGGTTTTCAGATGTTAAACCACGTCAAGCTTTTAGCGTTTAGTCACTTTATATTTAAGTGTTAATTGCAAATTATGTTCAGTCGCGGTTCCCAAAAATAATATAGCCTATAAAGGTACGATGGTTCCGTGTTTTCGGAAATCGGCAAACTATTTCAATACCAAAACATGGTTACTTTTATAATAAACACCTGCTCACAGAGAATTAGACACATATTTCTTCGTTCGCTACTAGTTTGAGAACAAGGAATGAAAGCAAGTTCATTACGAATAGAAAGAAAACATTTACGCGCTATTTTAATTACACAATTTAATTACGTCAATAAAAAAAGACAGAAACGGCGTTACCCATATGGAATAATGCAACAAGGACATTAAAACACACAATGATCAGATTAATTAACTGGTCTGGCTACAATGTAGTGGTTCTTGAGGTACAGGTCCCGTTCCTGTAAGCGCTATCCGACTCCATATTATCGGGCTGAAATTCATCCACACTGTAGCCACGACTTTTCAAGGCTGTGGCATAGTAATCAATGGGCTCTTCCGTGGCGTTGTCCATCCATCGGAGGCACAAGATCCTTTGGAAAGAGCGCTTGAAATTGTCCGACAGGAATCCATAGAGTATGGGATTAGCGCAACTGTTGGCGTAGCCTAAAATAACAGCGAGCTGGCTGACGGTCGCGTTGTGTCGCCCCACGAAGACGTTCACAAGCTGAACGATGTGGAAGGGCATCCAGCAGATCACGAATACTGTCACAACCATCATCACCATCAGAGTTATCTTGCGCTCGGACTTTTTGCGCTGTTGCCAGCCCGCCTTCAAGGCGACCACTCTCATCTTAAAAATGATGAGAATATAGCACAGGCATATGGCAATGACTGGGAACAGAAAGCCCATTAAAAAAGCATAGATCACAAATACAGCCATCCACTGTCGCACCGGCTTCGGCATCTGCATGTTGCAGGCAACTGAGCCATCCGAATTTGGCGCTGTCGTGGAAAATATTATAATGGGCAAAATTACTACAATAGAGAACATCCAAACCCCCATGTTGACTATCTTGGCTATGGTAGGTCTTCGGTATCTGGCAGCTTTGATGGGGTGCACCACAGCAATGTAACGGTCTATGCTCAACACTGTAAGGCAATATATACTGGTAAACATATTAATAGCATCAACACTTAGGACAAGTCGGCACAAAAGCGAGCCAAACGGCCAGTGGTGGAGCAGAGACGAAGTCACCAAAAAAGGCACACTCAGCATCAATAACTCGTCCGCGATCGCCAGATTTAAAATGTAAATGTTGGTCGCCGTCTTCATTTTCGCATACCTGAAGATCACATAGATTACCATAGAGTTCCCACACAGCCCCACCAAGCACACGACCGAGTAAATAAAGGAGATGAGGATTGCGCTGCCTTGAGAATCGCCCTGTGTGTCGTTCCCAGACGAATTCATAAAGTAAAGGCTGTCCTCCAAACTCAGCTGCTTGTAGGAGTTATTCGGCAGCATTTTCTTCGCCACCGTCCTCTGTTAAAAGTAACTGCAAAGAGAATCGTTCTTGCGCATAATTTTGCTGTTTGCAATGGCACTTGCACCTGAACTCATTTGCAGCACCAGAAGAACTGTCCGGAGTATGCGTACCCCCGCTTCTCCCCTTGGGCAGCGCGCAAGGCGTTTCAGCACCATGGATAGTGACCGCCGGTAAGGCTCCCTGACTATTATTTGCCGGTGTTAACGTAAGATGCTGCAAAATGACGTTGTCTGTTTTGTAATCGACAGTAGGACTGCTAACTGAAATAGATCTTTTGATACACGTCACCAATCCATTTTCCTGTCTTTCGTCAGCGGCACTCACCCAACCGTTTAAGTCATTATTTCTCATTGGCTTTGCACTATGTACGTACCAGTTCAAATATTGCTTCTGCAAATCCTTGGCACATGCATCATATCGCATGGTCTCGTACGCATGTACAAGAATCTTACCGACTTGGTTCAATACAAAGTGCAAAGACAAAAATCATTAGTCAGTGCAAATGCTTTTAATTTTCATATTGTCAAATCATTTCATTTGTTAAACCAGTTTTTAATGCACAAACGCCAGTACATTCTGAAGCAGCTGACAGACTTTATATTTTCATTGACATTGTCTATTTACATCATACTTTGGGAAATAAGCCCAAAATATCCAATAGAAGGGTGCAGCTGTTGTTGCTTGGCATGGGGAATTTTCTTGTCGTTATTTTACAGATTATCTGTTTTATTTTAGTTTCCTGTCATTCACCTTAGGCTAATACCCTTACTGGTGTTTTTGCCCATGTGAGTAAAATAAAGTATCTAAACCAATAGACCATACTCAAAATCTGAACCCATTAGGTTAATTTGGTGCATGATGATCTGTTTCCTGCTGAAAATTGTTTTACACATCAATTGTTAAGTGATAACTGGGTGTCATTCCAAGTAATTACATTTCAGGCCTCCCTGCTATAAGCACATATGTGAATATTCCGCAGCAGTCAACTAAAATCTCTGTTTTTATGTTTAGAAAATGAAAACTTTTATTTTCTTGTATAAGTATCTACATGTATTTCTTTATTATTTTGATTCAATTTGCTTAGCATACATATGATGAGGATGGCAGACTGTTGTGTTTCTCCATGTGTAAATTACTTTCGAATGTAAATGTTGTCAGCCACAGGAAATATATTAAATACAGTCAATCAAGTAAAGCCCAATAAAAAAAGAAGGAATGGCTGTTTTGATGTATTGATCGAATGATGCATTGATTATGTTCAATTACCAATTCCGTGCTTATTCACTTAAGACTGTATTAACGAGTCTAATATTTCTATACTAAAGACTATTCCAAAGTTCACTCTATAATAAAAGCTCAGATTGTACATTTTGAAATGAGCTTGAATTCTTAATATATAAACACTATAAACATTTATATTATATATATATATAAACATTTTTTACGCATTATTTTCAGGTTTAAGGAAAAAATAAACATACAAAAAAACAACAATTTTGTCTGAAGATTTGTTCTGGTTTTCAGACAAGACAAAAATGTCTGGCTAACTTAAGGAAAAGCACACAGGCCTATAATCTATCCATCCATCTATCCATCTTCCATCCACATATCCTGGCTTGGGTTTGGGGGCCTAGAACCTATCCCAGGCAGAACAGAGCACAGGGTTGGGGTACAGCCTGGGTGAGATGCCAGTCTATCGCTAGGTACATACACTATGTGTGATTTAGAGACACTGATCATCCTAATTGCATGGCTTTCAAATGCAGAAGGGAGCCACAGTCCCTAGAGAAAATTAGGAAAACATCAAACAGCATATACAGAGAGCAGATGCAGGAGTCATACCCTCAGCCCTGGAGGTAGCAGGCTGCTGTACTGCCCACTGAGCTACCCATGCACTGTAGTACAGGGATCAAATGAGCAATACCTTAACGAAGTTTTATGATCACATATGATGCATCTAATGTTAAATCAGCATGGAATTTATAACTGTATTTGCACAAAAAAACGTTTCAATACTAGGTGTAGATCATTAACTTTATGTTTAAACAATGGCTTGTTTAACTATTATACAAATATTTCTCTTATGGTCCTTATGGTTTGGACACAGTGAAAATCACAAGCTTGCCAAATCTCCCAGTGGAAGTCCCAGATGATGCAATTTTAATTATTCTGACCAATTTCTTTGGCGCAATAATTAAAATTAAGTACAGACATTCTGGTTTTAAATTTCCGACAATATGAGTATTTTATGCAAAAAATGCTTTAGTTTACTTTAATATTTGTACTGCCATCTAGTGGTAGAGATAACGGGACTTAGACCAGTCGCATATGAATGTCCACCCTGCATCATTTCACAGTTACATTCAGAGGGAAAATGTGTTTGCTGTCTCTTGTGTGACATAACTCTCATGGTCTTTGCCAGTTGTAACAGTGTTACATAATTAGAACAAGAATTCACCACAGCATGTCCATTAAAGCAGGAGAACCAGGCCAGAATTAAATGTGTTTATTTGTAGAGAACAGAATTAAATATGTTTACTGTAGAGGACATTAAACCATTACATCTGTCATTCAACAGAAACAGTTCAGATTATCAGAGAATGTTCCATTTAGAGTAATATTTTATGCATTTAAAGGTGTGTGTGAAGAGGAGGTTAATTTGGAAAGAATGTTTATTCCATTTTATTTTTTATGCCTATAATTTTGTGTAAATTGGCATCTTTCTATTTAATGCTTTTAACCTAGAATCCCAGCCGGAAGCCAGACCTAAAATTACTCCACATTCTGAATCCCTGTTCAGGACCAAAACACCAGGCCATTTGTTATTTATGCAATTTATGGTTAAAATGATGTATTCGCACAAGTGTCCAGTTGGCTCCACTCCTGTTCTGATCCCGGGGAAATCCAGTATGTTCTAGTATGTTCACCTGTTCTTTCTGTCAAGGCTACATGTCATGTGGTTCTGTTGACAGTCCTGACCTGACACAGTATAGACATACCAGTTATGGAAGTCTTCCTGGATTACTTTGCATAAGCAAATAAAAGTTTGTTATAGCTTTTAGGTCCCTTCCAAATGAGGGATAGAAAATGTAGGCATATAAAAAAATGCCAGTAATAAATTTATCTGGGATCTTCTCCCATTAGATCTTCTCTGAGAGTGTGGTGGAAGCCAGATTAGTGACACAGAGGCTGTGGCAAATTGTTCATTAGATGTTGAATAGCATCGGTGCAACAGGGTTTTAGAAAACCTCCATCTGCCGGACGAGTTCCTGGTGGCACTTGGACACTCTGAGGGAGTGAGAAGCACATGGCGTCCCTGGAGTAAGACTAAAAAATAAAAAACACCCTGCAAATTACTGCGTGAGGTGGATGTAGGAGAGAAATGCAGAGATCCTGCCCCCCTCGTTTCACATGCTAACATACGAAGGCTAGACAGGTAAAGCTGTTAACATAAAGAGTGATTTTTAGCATGACAGTGTCCTAAACATGAATGTCTCTGTTCATGAAAATTTTAGAACTGTATGTCTGTCTCCCTAATGTCACGATCGGCTGGCAGCGAGCAGGCAAACAAGGGGCCGAAGATAAAGGTACTAAGGGGTTTATTCCAGGGGAAACAGGCAGACAGCGAAATCACCAGCACGAACATCCATAACACATACAATGACTGATACCAAACAGAACACAGACTAATACACTGGGTAACGAGCAGGAAACGAAAACAGGGGTTAATGAGCAGGCGTGGTCCACATGAGGGCGATAGGGGCTGGGCGTGACACCTAAACTTAAAGCTATGCAATGATAACATCAGAACAAAAGAAGAAGAATGACATGACTATCTTACAGAGGGACAGGCTGAACTATGGGAGATGGTCCTGCCCCTGAAATGTTCTAAGGTGTGATACATAGTACAGGAGTTGCTAGGAGCCGAAGACACCTGAGACCTAATCTGTCTGAGTGTTCTCTAACTGAGAGCATGGCTGCTAAAACAACAGAGCTGAAGAAATCATTCAGGGCTCATTTGGATTCACTTGGAGCTGCAGCACCCAAAGGCCCAGGCTAGTGATGCATCTGATATATTGTGTAAGACTTCTTATTAGAAAAAAAAGTGATTTGGTGATCCAAAATCACTTGTATTGCATCTTGTTCTGGAACATCACATTTTTGGCATAATTCACTGGAATGGCAATTTTAAGAATAAAACACGGTCTTCATTGACTAGAATTTTTATAGACATGATTGTGCTATAAAGGCAAAGTGGCGACAAATGAATTGTAGATGATAGTAAGATGTAGATTGATGAACCAAATCTGACTGGGCCCTCAGCTAAGGTTCCTAAAGTAATCCAAAGTTATTTCACCATGTTCAGCAGAAGGTTTCTTCACTAGGTTTCATGTGGGCCTGGCAATGTGTTGTGCAAGAGAATCAAGCTGGACATCAGATGATCTCACAGAAGTCCTACTGAATATGACAAAGATGTCACAGCATGTTCATCGCTTGAACCCAGCCTCTTCTCTGTCTGAGAGGAGCTTGCATACACTATCAAGGATCTGTGTTTGAAATGCCTTTAATATAGCTTTTCTTGTGTGTGGGTGCGCCTGTGGGTTCCTGTCTTGGTGTGCATGTTGTGTATAATTAATGGTTTATGCTACCTTACAAGTTTTGGATCCTTTTCAATCAGTGGGATTGCAAGCAAATAAGGATCTGCTGAAATCAGAGAGAAGGAAAATATCTTTTCAAACAGAAGGCTGAAATATGTGAATCCATTTTTTTTCCCATACGTCAGAACTGCCTTTTCCATTAGCTAATGGCCACTATTTTAAATTTGTAAATGGTCATTTATTCATTTAAAATAGCTCAAATGTGTATGACTCAAGGATGAGATACATATAACGCAACATGAATGATTGTGGCGAGTGACAGATTTAATTTCTAAAAAGGCTTTTTGTTGCTTTTTTGTTTATTGTAGACACCATTGATGCAGCTGCTGGTTTGCCGCTGTACTAAAGCAGACTGCTAATAACATGCCGAGCGTAAAAGAGCATATTGTGTTTGTGTGTCTTGTGTGAACAAAAAGAGAATAAATTTAGAAATCTTCTACTGTTCATGGCAGAGAGCCATAAAAAAGTCAGAGGATTCAGGGAAAGTGAATCAATACTGGAAAAATGGAGCCAGGCATGTGTGAGGAGAAAGTGAGCCAGTTCTGGAAAGGAGAGCCAGGGATGTGCAGGTAGAAAGCATGCTGGTTCTGGAAAGGGGGAGCTGGGATATGCTGGGAAACCGTGAGCCAGTTCTGGAGAAAGGGAGCTGATAATGTAAAGGGAGAAAGCATGCTGGTTCTGGAAAGGGGGAGCTGGGATATGCTGGGAAAACGTGAGCCAGTTCTGGAGAAAGGGAGCTGATAATGTAAAGGGAGAAAGCGAGTCAGCTCTAGTGAAGGGGAGCCTGCTGAGGTGTCTCACGAAGACAGAAACGCAATTAATGAATTTTAGCTGCAAATACTAAATGGGCAGAATCATACCGTTGGATGTATTTTGTATCATTTCTTTGATGCTGAGCTAATGAATGCAGACAAAATACATACAGACCCCAGGAAACAAAAATAACCAGCTTCAAAATTACTCAGATACTTGAAATACTGACAATGGCTACCTTTTGTGCAACTGGCTTTGATATATACTGGCAGGCCAATAGTCATTACTGTAATTTCCTTTCATGAGTGCATATTAAATGTAACGAGGCTATGAACCATCATTTTTGCCTCATAGCTAGTGCCCACTTAACAGCATAAGCACACGTAACACTATGTGTATAACACCTGAAAGGGAGAACTGTCATAGAAACGGAACCAGCACAGAATCTAAATAAATCTTGAAATGCACAATCTATCAAAGAATAAGTCTGTTTGCTTGATGCTTTAGACAGAAGGGTTGCTTGCAACATATTTCGAGGACTGCAGTGCAGAATATAATTTATTTTTTTTACATCATTTTTTTTAAAAGATATATATGGAAAAACATGATTTAGAGGTTGAAGTGTATTTTGCAGAAATACTTTTTGGGGCACTGCGACCTGGTCTGTGTCCCCAGTGAAGCTGTAGGTATCCCTGGCCTTATTCATGTGGCCCTGTGAAGCTGTAGGTATCCCTGGCCTTGTTCATGTGACCCTGTGAAGCTGTAGGTATCCCTGGCTTTGTTCATGTGGCCCAGTGTAAACATGGCAGCGTTTGCTAAAGGTTAAAAGATGGAGCAGGAAGACACTCGAAAGCTCATCTATCATCTTTCCACCTCCAAGTCCTTAACGTGTTCTTGTTTTTAGAAACCAACAGTTGAGAGAATTACAGTGAAGGATCAATGAGAGGATGCGGCACTCGAGGGCCTCCATAACACATGTGAGTGGTATCTGTGGCTCTTGTAAGCAGCAGCACCCAGAATTCAGGCCCGCACTGTTCTCCCAGGAGGGGAGTCGCTATCCTTCTCGAGTCTGGCTTCAGATCTCATTGCAAATAGATCAGAACTGACCCACGGATGGAAATCTCCATGCCATGTCGTCACCGAGTGAGAGTCAAAAGCACTTCCCTTTGATAAGCCGGGTTCATTATCCTGCTTTGGAGCCTTTCCCAGAAATACGCTGGTCACCCAGTGCCGCCATCTGCCAGGCAAGCGAGCCTCTTGGCTGCCTTCTGGTCTCGCCTGTACCCAGACAGCAATGCGGCAGTTACGGATCGGGAACAGCTTGGCCTCTCCACTCACTCCGAATACGATGGCTGTGCTTCCTGTGACGGGCAGGCAGGGTATTGGGGTTTGGGTTAAATCACGAGGCTCCCAGTGTCCGTGTTGTCAAAGAGTAATACAATTAGCCACATTGCCATTGTGTTTTGTATTTTGTATTTTTAAATTTCCAATTGGCATGGTCCCTATCAGAGAAGAGAGAACACAAGGAGTTGCTGGCTCAAGACTCATATCTTGAGTCTGGGGCTCATTATTTATGAAAATCTGAAAGACATTCTTGGCTTCTCACAGGCCCAGCAAGATGTGAGGGTCTTTCAAAAGGGATACTTTTGTATTTCATTTTTTGATAAAGCTGCCATTGTTACAGCAATATTACAGTTTTCATATCCATCCAGTCACCGAGTCCTTTTTCTAAATGATGGGTTTCCGTAGGGTTGAATTTGAATTTTCTATGCTGAAATCTTATGTGTGCTATGATTAAGAAAAAGGCTTATTTGTCAGAATTCTTTGATTTCAAGATATTTCAGAAGTCAACATTTTTAACTAATGGGATAGTTTGAAACAGAGTGAAATTAAATCGTTAATTAGACAAGGAATTAATCAAGCATGTAGATTCAATAAAAGAAAAAAAAACTGTTTATCTGGTTCGTTACTACATAAGAAAACCATAGTACAGACAGTCCCTTGGTTAAGAATGTCTGACTTACGCACAGCCCCTGCTTACAAACAGAGTGCAATAAAGCTTACTATATAAAAAAATGCATGTAAAATACAATGGCACGTAATAAGGGATGCACACACCACTCTTGAAAACATAATATGGCTTTGAAGATTCATTATTATTTTATTATTATTATCATTATTATTATTATTATTAGTAGTAGTAGTAGTAGTATAATAGTAGAGCTACATGCCTACAAATTGAACTTAAAGACAGAATCGGGGAACGGATCTCATTCATAAACTGTGGTTTCCTGTATAATGACATTTTGAAACTATATTTTAGAAAAACGTTCGAATATTTCATCAAATACTTTCATGTTTGCATGAAAGATCAGCTACCACTCTTTCATACGGACTACAAATGCAAGGTCAAAGAGACAAATGATAACTCGAAAGTCAGTAAACACCATTTTCTGTGCCTTTCTGCATAAAGATATTTCTGGTAAAATATCATGATGTCACCTTACTGAGTAAGTGAGGAAATCTTTTTGATTGACGATGGCATAAAAATAATTTTATGCCAAGTAGCAAGGCAGGTATAAGAAGAATAAAAGAGCCGTATATCTATGCATAGCTAATAACTGGAAATAAAGCACAAAATAGCATGTCTTGCATAATAGTCAACAGTTATATATTTGTTAGCGAGAATTCCTGGAAATTTTGAAGTGGCTATTAAGGCGTGCATTTCTATGAATACCAAAAGTTCATATAGCACACTCTTATGATTAGTATTTTTATTTAGCACTGGAATGATGGTAGAGTATTATTTAATTTGCTCAGCTGACTGATTTGTCTAAAGTAACCGATATTGGTTATGTGTTGTGATTCTATGTTTGCTTTATTAAGGCCAGATAAACAGTGTCACTGGGTTTTGTTTTTGTACCTAAAGTTGTCCTTGAAATGTAATTTAGAGACACATCACAACTCAGTTTGAGACTGGAACAGATGGCTGGACTAACACTTTTTTTTCATTGTTCCACTCTACCAGTACGTGGCAAGGGGCCAGTTTGTCATGCAGTTGTTTT
This sequence comes from Pollimyrus isidori, assembly GCA_019775955.2. NCBI lineage: Eukaryota > Metazoa > Chordata > Actinopteri > Osteoglossiformes > Mormyridae > Pollimyrus > Pollimyrus isidori. The sequence goes on along the minus strand of JABFDZ020000030.1, from coordinate 5,133,618 downwards.
TTCCGTGTCTTCGGAGCACCCTGGTTTTAAATAATGTTTCTGTTTTGGATTTGTGCTGTCTGGATACAGACAACAGTCACCAGGATGCGCTCCTGTCTTTTCACTCCCACTTCCAGATACAACGTATAACAAAACATATCATGTCTGAATACGGAACAGGGAAATTCAAATTTGAGCATGATGACACGACATTTTAAACCTGCCAAATGAACTCAACTACTACGCATGCCAATATAAATACTTAATTATAAATGCTTAATCATAATTAATGTATGTGTTGTGATTTTATCTTAATTTTCTAACAGTTCTCTAACAGTTCAATACTCTAACAGTTCATTGGGGCCACACTGCACCAAGCTTAAGTGAAGCAGATCCTTATCTGTTGGTCTTGTCTTTATAAAGTCATTCCTCTCAATAATAAAAACATATTAAACAGAATATAAACTTGTCACGGTAATACATTTGAAACATCTTGATGAATATCATGAAGAAGTACGTCAGGCACGCCTTTTATGTCATAAAAGGGTAAAAATTCTCAGGGATTATCTAAGCACTGTGCCTGAGACTTATGCATGGAATTAGTGTTTTCATGAATACAGTAATCGAATAAATATGAGGGGCAAAATTTGAGAATTATCTTGGTTGTATTGATTTCTTTTCAGGATAATTTCTAACTATATTACAAAGTTTGGCTGCTTTGTGAGTATGTTCTATACATAGAATTTCAGGCAACCAGATGCATTGAGATATAACTTGTTTCAACCTCCTAAGAAGTTAATTTTACGTATTACTCTTTTTCAGTATAATCTTTAGTCCCAGGTACCTATCGTCCTTCTCCCTTTTTAGGCAAAACTTTAAAACACATTTCTTTACTCAGTGTATCACCTCCCACACTTGTTCCTGACCTATGGGTTATGCAGTTTTTCTTAAATATTTCCTTCGGAGTGTTAGCCTATGGTAGATGTTCTCTGTCCCTATGTTCCTGTTCTTGTACTTCCTCATATCTGTTACGTGCTGTCAGGAGAGCAGGGAATATGGAGCAGCTAATCGGGGCTGAAGTCCAAAAGCAAAGGGGTTTATTCGGTAAACAGGCAGACCAGGGACCAGACGTAAACACAACGTTACAACGTCAATGACAGACCTAGAGAAGCTGACTTGAATGCAGACTGAAATACACAGGACTTAATAATGAAAATGCATAACAGCTGGTAACAGGAATTCACACGAGGTAAATGAGGGGGCGTGGCACACAGGAGAATCGAACAAGCAGGTCATGACAATATTTGTAATATTGTATTACTGTGCTTATTACTGATTTTATAAAGTGACCTAGAGTTTGAGAAAGGCACTACATAAAATAAACATATTATTATGATTTAAAATTATTATTGGTAAAACAGAAATGATCGATAGGATCAATTCCACCCTTCCAGTTTTATCCAGGGTAGGGTAGCAGTAAGCCTGGAGCCAATCCCAGGAAACATGGGACTTGAGGTTGGGGACACCTTGAATGGGAAGCCAGATAGAAGTATTCAAGTCAGGTTTGGGAGCTGCGCTGATGCAGTGCATTGCCACACCCACCACACAGCAAAACTCCTCAGGATCTCAGCTGGTGACCTCCCCAGGCAGACACACGCTTCAATCCCACACTCTGGAACAGGAGCAGAAACACTTCAAAAAAAGCTCTTGTCTGTGACCGAGTATGATTGCTTCAGCACTACACTATCTCATATGGGCTTAGGACAATGGCTCTTACCGTATAACCTGATTCTGCACAATAAATGAAATCCAGAGGCAGTGTATTATCTTTTTGAGAGAAATCCGTTTTAAGAACCTATATAAGAATTGTGATTTTTTTTGTTTTTATCCACTTCATAGAAGTCACATACAGATGTGATTTTAAATTATGAGCTGTCAAAGACGGACATGGTATTTTAGCAAAAATTCATATGGCTGTCCATAGCGACCATAAAACATTAGTCAGCATCATTATGAGGCTATATACCCTCTATAAATATTTAGATTCTGAAAACATAAAGTTGAGAGTAATCAGTTAAGTGAAGCGACAGTTTCATGATTTCATTAGAGAAATTATTCATACACAGAAAATCAATCAGTTCTGCGTCAAAATATTCATAAATCTGATTTGTCATTTAATAAATCTGATTTACAAACATTTTTTGATTTTCTGAGTTGGAAACATTTTTTGGAAACACACACTGACCTGGACCGAGTTATATGTGAGTTGAAAATAGACAAATCTGTTTGATGTGTAGCCTCTGGCAAAGCCCCCGCCCCAGATGGCCAAAGTATCACATTTTTATACTTCCTCAGCCTCTTCAGGCTACAATCTGGACTAGGTTGAACAATACAGTTGACACACAGCTTATCCCATCATTAAAAATGGTGACAGTGTGTCTCTTTACCAAAGAAGGTAAAAACTCACCAGACATGGGCTGACACCTATTATTAAAACTGAAATTCTGATTAGGAGAATTTTGCCTGTACCAGACTGGCTATGGCACAACCAATTATCTTCTAATAAAACTAATTATCAGCATATAACTAATAATAATAAATCAAAGAACAATCATCATACCTGAAGGCTACCCAGACGTCTATCTCTCAGTTACTAGTATCTCTCAGTGAGCAAACACTATCCACCACTGATTACTAATTATAAATTCGTCAACATTAATTTAAGATTTACAATAAGTTTTTGAAGTTATTAAAAAATATCCAAGAATGAAATACAAATTCATGTGTACGCAAAATAAAAACACAGAAAAAATACATTTTTTGCATCAGAATCGCACACAGCAAGAAAGACTGGGTGATTATTAATACATTTTATAACCTCAGCGTGACTCCTTGAACTTACATTTTATCCACTTGTAGATATATTTTCGGATACTGCTCAGAAATTTGAATATATTAAAGCAGTGTTACCCAATCTGGTCCTCGGGACTGATAGGTGGTCCACGTTTAGAATGGTTGCAAGGATGGGTGCAACCAGAGAAGTGCAGAGATGCTGACAGCACAGGTTGTCATTGGGATGTCACGGCCAATGCATCCCATCAGTTACCTGTTTCCCCACAAGGTCTGAGAGACCGTCAGACAGAACACCCCGAGTTGCTGATGGTTGCCGATGGTTCAGCGTGTTCCAATCTTGGAAAGCTAATAAACATCCTTTAGCCAAATTCTTGTAGTCCTGGCAGTGACAGGTTTTGTGACCTGTTTGGCTTTTTTGTCTTTTAGTTCTGGTTTCCCCTGCCTGTACCAGCTACCAGCCTTTTTGTTGAACTTCCAGTCCAACTGTTTGACCCAGATACTTGTGTCTACCTCTTTTTGTGGTGTCCTGCCTGAAAGAGGCAAAGCTCTTTGGGCTAATAACCTGGCAGTATGCTTTGATGGTTTGTTTTTCATCTTACATACATTACGTACATTTTACAGTCCCACTATGAGAAAATCAGTGAATGTCATTGATTCTTGTTGTGACTAAGCAATGTTCAATAACAAGACAGTTAAGTGCAGAGTTTTTTTGGACTGAAAGTGATCTTACACAGTCGTGATGTAACAGGCATAAAGTCCTTCATTTAATCTTACAAGCATCTCTTTGGCTTACATTTTTGTTTCATCCATATGTGTCTGACTTGTCCAACTCTTGGAAGATGGTGGCGCCCAGCAGTGTGGGAGTTCTGCTGCTCTAGCATGGCACCATGGCATCCATAGAACTGGCATGTGAAACAGCGGAAGCCATCATCTGGCTTCTTTATGCAAGGGGAGCAGGCATTTATTCACTCATAAAACTGATTAAAAAAATATATAGATGATTAAATTAGGGGTAAAACACATTAAACAGGGATTATTCCCATTGGGAGAGTATGACTCACTGAAGTGGATACAAACATTCAACTTTGGGTAATGAAAACAAACTTGAGTCATCCTGCCTCCACAAAAAAATAACTGATACCATATTTTTTGAGATGATGTTTATTGAATGTGGTACAAATAAACCACATATTTTAACATACCACCATAACAATGGATACCACACAAATAGTTTGTAAAATGACAGTAAATAAAGACATATTCTTGTAAGCTGTAAGAAAAAAGGACATTATTAATTCCAGTTTTTTGCTGGTTTTGGTTTTGGGATATTAGTGATCAAATTTCTCCACCAAGCCCATCATGACTAAATAAATCTTACGAAGTTGCATTAATTCTTTCATTTTAAATCGTTTATAATGTAAAGACTTCATTCCTACAAGTTTTGCCTCCACATATCAAACAGCTATGGAACTAATTTGAATGTGTTTCTGGATCCCTGCCAGATCCCTGAAACACTTCTTGACATTGCACATATCTTCATTGCATCTGCAAGAGGTTTATGTATATGCGTCTAAAACTTTATGGTGCCTCCAGGTGAAATACAGTGGCCGTTTTCCTCTGCCTCTTGGAGCTGCAGAGCCATTTTGTAGTCAGATATTGCCGGCTCTGTTAAGCCTAGATGGCCCCGGATGTCAGCCCGGAGCTTGTATATCAGAGCGTCATTAGGCAGGAGCTGCAGCGCTGAAAAATAACAAAGAACACACACACACAAACCGGCATCATGTTACCAGACTTATGCAAAGCGAAAGCACTCACAAACTCTCATTATCTGGCGGGAAACTTTAACGCCAATTGTTACTTGATCAGGATGGAGTATATATGACCATTGGAATGATGCACTGTCGGGGCGCCTTAAAAGGTGGGGAAGTCAGGACGATTCAAAGAGCCCCTGAATGACAGGCCATAAACATTTTGGAACCTAACTGGATTGTTCTGGGTTGGGGAGACAATATGAGCCATGGGACTGGCCAGAGATGTCACTCTGTTTAAACCGAACACAAGTAACGATGAGTCTGTGCTGCGTTGCATCGGAGACCCAGTGACAGACAGTGACTCGACAGTGACTCGTGTGCCTGAGTCTCTGACGCAGAACAACAAACTCATGATGAGTAGTCCAGCATAAAAGCTTCCTTTCTGACACGAGGAGAATGAACTTTTCAGATATGCCATGGGTACTATGGTAACCGGAACTGCCTCCCTTTTTCAGCGGCAATAACACAAATGTGAATTGTGTATCTGCTAAATCTAGATGCTATTTGGTTTATACTTATAGTACTACTTCATGCATGGAGGCTCAATGCATATTTGCATTTCTCTTTTCAAAGCACAATATTATAACAGAATTATGGGTTATGTTTGCTGTTTGCCATAAACTGCATAACCAATGAGCAACTTTTTTATGTTAGACTCTATTTAGTTGCTACCATAGATCTGATACAGAAAAACATGATGTTACCACAAAGTAAATTTTAAAATGTCGCACATTTACTCCTTTTAAATAATCTTATAATATTCAAAAATAGTCTTTGCTTAAGGGATTAATTATGTAAGTAAGGTAGTATTTCTATCTGATGGCTGTTAGCTACCATCCCACTCACACACATCTGAATCTTTTTGCAGTCATTAGGCTGAAACAGGTTATTTATGGGTTCAGTGAGTGATAAACACTCTATATAATATAGATAAAATGAAGACCAGGAGGATTCTACCTAGATATGGATGTCCTTCAAAAATGTCCCACAGAGCAACAAGAAAAAAACCATGCAGGATGTCCAAAACCTCATCCAAGAATCTCCTGGCCTGCCACGCTGCAGACAATGCCTCTGCTCCAACCTCAACAGAACAAGCCAGGAAGCAACAGCAATCATGAGAGTTTGGCCAGAAAATAAAACTCATCAAAGAGCATTGTTGCCTTCCTGTTTTAGAAAAATGTAATTGAAACAAATGAGTCTAAAATGTTTTTTCTCTTTTCAATTTATATGTTTGGCACAAAAAAACTTTATTCCAACTGCCAAGAACGGCAAGGAAAGCGTCATGATTTAGGGTTGATGCTTATGATGAACACAGATGACTTGTCATTATTAAAGGAACAGGGAATTCTGAGTCATGGCAAAATATGCCAGAGGAGACCGTCAGCCAAAACCTAACAATGATGATTTGCTTATTTTCATTAGAAACAGTAAGGCGAGAGTGACTAAATTTAATTGCTGACCCGGAAAGTCATTGTTGCATTTGTAAATGTAAATTACCAGCTTTACGGACACACAACTGATTCCATTCAGTAGCAGGAGCTTCAGCAGTCTGATTTTTGTGGAGAATTTCATACTCTAAGCAGAGCATCTGGTGAGTTAAAGACTGACAGGCGGAATCCAAGTGCCATCTCATAAGATATTTATTTCTGTACTCTTTGTCACTATAAAGTAAACCAGTTAATCAACTGTCTGACACATGCGAAAGTATGTGTATGAATGTATTATGTGTAGAATTTGCAGATATATAAACCATTATACTAGAAGTATTAGATAGAATGCAGGCTATTTTTTTCATCTTCTGAACTCCAAACAGATTGGCTGTGAATGATAACTGGACCAATCTGGCAGGACGAGGGTTGCTATGAGAATTTTTAATGGCCTACTGGGCTCTCTGTCTTGGAGGGTGCTGAGGGGTGAAAATGCTCTGAAAGATAGCTGCTTTTTTCTTGTCAGTGATCGGTACACGCGAAACATGTAATTTGAGGGGCCATCAACAGAAATGTGTCACGGAGAGGAATCCGGCAATCACTGTTATGGCATGTGGTCATACCTGAGCATGCGTCCAAATTCCAGCCACTTATACGGGCCGGAGTCACAGAGGCCCAGGGCGGCAGACCCCAGAAAGAAGGCCAGGCCATCAAGTAGCACAGGCAGACACTCACACCGTCATAGACTATGGACGCTTCATATAACTGCATGTCTTTGGACTGCAGGGGAAAATTCCACACACATACCACCACCATGGGGTCCATACCAGAGTATATAATAATAATGATGAACCGGATACACAGTTATTGGTACCAAAGTGCATTCTGGTTTTATACATGTACCTATTTGTAGTTAAACATATTTTCAAAGGGGCCTTATTACGTTTTTTTTTCGTTCTTACATTTCCTTTTTTTAAAAAGGACACTTAGTAGTTTAATTTATTTTTAGCTACACTACTGCACATTTGGTAATTTGGTAACTTAATAAACTGGTTTATTGTTTTTCACTGTTTTTTATTGTTTATTGCAATATTTTTACACTACTACTGGTACTTAGTTTCGCTTTTCTTTGCTTTCTCCTTTTCTACCGTAACTGGTTGTTAAGCAACTGCATCAAAAATAATTGCCCTCCAGGGATCAATAAAGTTTTTCTGATTCTGTTTTGCAGCTTTAAGCGCATGGGAATGGCCTGCAAAGTCTTAAGGCCCAAAGCACACACCAAAGGGAGTAACTCTCAACACAGAAACCACTCTTTCCTGATGTACCTGAAACACCTTCCAGCCCTTAGTTCCATAACATGATGAGGACACCTCATAACACAATTCTTATTGGCCAGCTACCTGCAAGCTTGGCATGCCCTCACACAGAATGTAGGCCGCGCAGCAACTTGTTCTATCAGGAATGTAATGTATAGGGCAGGCTGACCAATTAGGCAAGTTGACCAATCAGAGCACACTGGGCTCATTGGGGATGGGGCAAAAAGCTCTAACAGAGCATTTCAGAAAAAGTTATACAGAGAGTGAATAGAGATATACAGTATGAGAAAATTATGTTTGCCTTTTGAAAATGGCGACATGTAAATTACTCTTTTGTCAGACCCCAAAAATTATGAACAGTAAAAATCAGCATAATAGGGCCCCTATCATACTTAAAGATGAGAAACAACCACAAACTGTAAATTAAAAAAAAAAAACATATGGAAGATTTAAGAAGATAGATGGCAAACCTTGCGTGAGGTCCTTCTCTGCGAGATGGTATCTCTTCAGAGAGCAGTAGACATTGGCTCTGTTGAAGAAGATATGGGAGTTTAGAGGGTTGATGCCTATGGCCATGGAGAAGTCCTGCAGAGCTTCTGGAATCCTCTGAAGCATGGCGTGTGCAATGGCCCGATTCAGCAGCGTCGAGTCATCACTGGAGTCCAGCTCAAGGGCACGAGTGTAGAACTGACAAGCCTGTAGCACAACACAAGACCAGGGATCAGATTTTCAATTTAACAACCCCCCCATGCCAAAGCCAGCCTGTCCCCTTCTCATTAGGCTTATCAACACGTTTGGCAGACACAGTCAGGTACCATGAGTCATGGGGTTATCTAACGTGTTTGCCGGTCACAGGCGTGCTGTTATGTCTGATGAGATGAGGCGGTGACAGAGCTCAAATCCTGTCACCCAACAGCACATCATAATCTGCTTCTCCGCTCCAGTTTCAACAAACATCGTAATACTCAGAAGGCATAATTGTTAAGTAAGTGTAATAATAGTAGTAATAATAACCAAGCGATTCTATTCGCTTGACGTACATCACCACAGGTAAAAAACTACTGAAATTACATTTTTCTTCTGTAGTGATTTTTTTGGGAAAAGCCAGATGATGGGGCTGTGAGGTCAGAATGTGCCTCATCTGGATTTGTCGTTGTGGAACAATGAAAAGCTCCAGGTGATGTACAATAATTTAAGTGTGCAACCAACTACCAAAAGTGCTGTTTCTTCCTATTCACTGTGTAATAGTGCCAAATACAAAACGCTTCAAGACCTCAACAAACATCAAAGCAGAGTTTACGAAAAGCCATAGCATACTGTACACATATTACGATAGAAGCAAATATAGCTAAACTTTAACCTCTAAAAAATAGTAATAATAATAATGATAATAATAATAGGTACTTTATTGATCCCGTGGGGAAATTATCTTTACGCCTCCCTCAACTTGCTCTTTGTGGAGTAAGTTGTCTGCGAAGGGCAGCCACCTGTAGCAGCGCCCAGGGAGCTGGGGGTTAAGGGCCTTTGGGGCGCCCAGGGAGCTGGGGGTATACTTCAGCATATTAAAATTACAAAGGAAAGACCAGAGACATGATAGGTGTCGCAGCTGGGCACCGATCTGCCCTTATTTAAATGAGACACTTACCTGTTCAAACTGCCTGTTGTAAAAATAAAGGTTTGCTGCATTGAAAAAGGCCAGGGCACAGTCTGGGTTAAGTGAGATGGCCTTCTGGTAGTCTTTCATGGCACTGGCCCTGTCACCCAGAAACTGACGTATAACTCCACGGTTTGTGTGCAGTAGATCACATAGCGGATTATGCTGTAGCAAAAGCACAGGGAAAGGCACGCTCATTATGACAGAAAACAATAGAGTGATGAAGGCGACTCATGCAAGGGCATAGTAAATATTTGTTAAAAAAGAGGGGTTACAAAAAATCCACCTTTTGATGAAGTAGCTTCACGTTACACTGAAAAATCTGAAAGATCCAACCTTTCATTGAAACAAATGTAATCAAATAAATAGAAATCTATCATCGAGAAATAATTCTTTTCAGCAAAATGCAAAGGGCAGATTGGTGCTCTAAGAATCTGTCCCAATAATCAGAAGGTTTCTGGGTTGAATCCTGTGAATGCCCTGAGTGCCCCTACTCTGTTAGGGTCTTGAGTAATGCCCTTAACTGGCAACTACTGGGCATGATAGTCTACATCAAGCCCCATAAGGGGGTCCTGCAACTTATAGGGAAAACTGGGGGTTAGTGGCAGGACTTGCAATCCACCCTCCAGAAAAAACTCACACTGATTTATTTGGACTGGTGTGGTGCTGAGCTGCTGCTGAGCTGCACTCAGGTTCTCATTCCTGAGGTGGTTTGTCGTGTGGTGGGTGCTATAAGCACAGTGTGCTCCTTGCTTTTCTACAAATCTTTATAATCGGCGCCAATGTATTACTGCTGCTTCAGAGCTCCCAGGTCGCATCTTTAAATGTATTTTTGTGTGGAGTTCGCATGGGTTTCTCCCTCAGTCCAAATTCAAGCAAAGAAGAGGAATCAGTGAGTCGAAATTGCTTATGCATGTCTGAGCGAGTGAGTGAGTGTGAGTGTGTGTGTGTGTGTGTGTGTGTGTGTGCGCGCGCAAATGCCCTGCGATGAACCGGCATCCTGTCCAAAAGCTTGGACTAGCCCGCTCAATGGGATCTGGCACATGGATAGATGAAATTCCAGTGAAGACACATATTCTCTGCTCATGTCTCTGTCTCATATAGTGATTTAGTGCTCATGACCGACTGGAGAATGTTTCTGAAACCACAGTGCGTGGGATTACTGTCAGCCAATCACTGACAGATTTAACTTTAGCTGCCACTACCATAATTTGATTTAACAGGCTCTCAGTTAGTTAATCAACATTAGTTTCAAAACCTTATTTCTCCCATCATAATTAATAAAGAATCCCTAAATTTGTCCTACAGTATATCTGACTGGCCCCGGACATCCCAACAAAAATCCTTGTGAACATTGTGGAACCGTGCAGCAAAACTGACGGCGTAGTTGTGGATCCTGCGGGACTCAGACACTGACCGTGCTAAATTAACACAGCAGCTTTGCTGCCACGTGGGCGGCTGGCATGTGAGCAGAATGCACTGCTTCTCACAGTTCAACAGAAGTGCAGTGCAAAAATATCTGAACATCCATGAGAGGGAGAAAAAAAAAAGCATTTCAAGGCTGCGCGGTGCTGTGCAGCATAAATGATATCAATAGAGAGGGCTGGACTTTAACCAAGAGGGTCTATGGTTTGAGTATCACAAGTATAATTCTCTACAGACTTAGGCTTCTATGAAGCCATGTGGCAAGAAAATTATGTCATTTAAAATAACCACACACCAGTATACTAATTCACAGGTTAAATGCAACGCCGAATTTAAACATGAAAAGCTGTGTGCTTTAACAATCATTGGATCACCTTTGTATTCATGAGGTTCACCAGACAAGAAATATGTATTTGCACAAGCATACCGGAGTACTTGTTTTCATGCATTTAAGCCGGCTGTCTACTTTGAGACGTACTGAATATATGTGAGAGCAAATCTTTGGGTCCTAACATAGAGTGAGCCATTTGTCCAGTGCCCGTTTTTCATTGGATAAGGGCCTCACTCAAGTGTCCAGGGCCAATGCAATTATGGTGAACCAACACCCTCCCACTCAGAAGCACAGAAGCCCGGCCTGCTGAAAGTGAATATAGATATAATAACAGGGTCAGGGGGCTGACACAGGCATCTGATTGGCTGCTTTGCGACGGCTCTTGGCTGGTACCTTCAGAGCAGTGCTGATGTCATGGAAGGCCCCATAGCTGTTCTTCATCCGTAAATTGACAAGAGCACGGCCCTCAAATGCCACCCAGCACCCCGGCTCCAAGTCAATGGCTACCGTGAACTGATTCCACGCACTCTGGAAGGACCCAAAATCCTTGGAGAAGCAAAGGAACGGGCAGAATGAGAACTGAAAAAAAATCTATCCAATAATATAGCAAATGTCCTTTCAGTGTTCAAAGCTTTCAGGTGGGCTATGTTCTCTGACACTATGAGCGACTAAATAAGCGCATTACAGACACGATATAATCTCTTCTTTTACTGTAACAGCAATTGAAATAAGATTTAAAAAGCAACCAAACTGTGTCACCCCTGTACAAAGAGCCAAATATTTAATTAAAAAAATTTAACATCCCACTGCAAAAAAGAAAAAAATTTAATTCATCTATAGAAGCTTTAACATTTACAACAGACAACATCAAGCTGCTGCCCTCCTAACATCATCTCTATCTATCAACCTGCTCTCTTGATGTCCTTGAAAAAACCTGTTGACACATTAATGTGTAGCTAATTTCCCTTTCAGTTTCCTCATGTATCTTAGCAACATGCTGGACTGCTTACATGAAATGCACTGGGTTTGTGGTGAAACCGCGGAGAGAGCGCCAAAGAAACGCTTATCTCCCGCCTTGTATTTATTAAAGCATTTGAATGATCATTTATGACGCTTCCTCGTGCCGAAAATTCACCCAGCTACATCAACATCACCAAGTGCTATGATTGCATGCATAAAAATGCAAATCTACATCTAATACAATAGCTATGCAATCTGAACTTGAGGTAATCATATTGCTCATGGAAAGGGCATGTAGCGGGACAACAAGCCAGGGCAGCTGCTTTACTTTTCAATGAGATTTGATGATAATGCTCCTTTGGCCTCAAGAGGCTGTTATAAACACAAGCCTAAGAGTTGAGGATAAAACCGAATGGCAATAGTGTAAACATCCTGTCACCCATGAATTCAGTTTGCATAGAGGAAGTACCTGTAGGTTGTACCCAAGGCTCACGCGAGCTGCGGGAGAGAGTGGATTTAGGTGCAGGGCAGCCGCGAAATCCCTCTGGGCTCGTTTGTCAGCCTCAGCGTGGCCGTAGTCCATGAGCGCATTTCCCCTGCCGATGTAGGCTTCCGGAAACACGGGCTTGAGTCTCACTGCCTCGCTGTAGGCCCCCACCGAGTCCTGAAGGTTGCCCAGCCTAAATAAACAGCGTGCGATGTAAAATGTCAATTTAAATAACCCATACGGATCCAACTCATATTAAAGTTTGGGTCAATAACATAATTATATACTCCAGACAGGGAACTGAGGAAGCAGGGAAGGTTGGGGACAAGTATCTCTCACCAAGTCAAACTCCAGAGTCATGTAAAGTCCAGGACATTTGTCTCCCTGGGATGTCAGTCCATTGCAGGACATACACTCACACATGGGCAATTTAGAGACATCATTTCACCTTAACTGCGTATTTTTGGACTGTCGGAAGAAACCAGAGGACCAGGTAGAAACCTATTCAAATAGTGGGGGAAGATGTCAACTCCACACTCAGAGCCACTTTACATCACATAATGTTACAGGCAAAACCATACATAAGGGCAATGCAAAGATTCCAATTAGCTGGACTGTCTCTGCATTGGGGAGAACCCAGTGCAACATGAGGAGAACATGTAAACTCCACATGCAGTGCTGCGTAGTAACTGATTACATTTAATCTGGATTACGTAATCTGATTACAAAATTCAAATACTTGTAATTAGAGTAAATTACATTTTAGTTACATTTTAAAATCAGATTATAGTTACTTTTCTAAGGAATACATTACATTTTAAATAAGGCCTATAGAAACGTGAATAAATCTGTTTCTAATACAGTGTCCGAGTAACCTGTTACTGTGTAAATGTCAAAATTACTGCCAACAGTTTCAACAGAATGGAGGAGGACACACATCTTCAGATGCTTGTGAGAGCAGCAGGCAAGATGGAGATGTCTGCGTTTGACCACTAGTGTACAGATGTACAGACATAATTTAATGTTTGTGCACGCCCAAAGGTAACAGTCCTATACAATTTCTGTTTTCCAAAAGCCAAAGTATATCTTACAGTGAAGATTTTAACATCCAATGCAAAAAAAAAAACATTTGGAGGTATGTTTTCCATGACCTTGATTGCTAGCTAGCTAATGTTAGCTGTACTTAGCTGGCTACTAGCTAGGAAGTGGGCTGAAGTTTAACTAGCTAGCTAGCTCACTAACGACAGCTATTTACTATCATGTAATGTTGGTCAAATATTTCATTGCAATAATTTTTCTCACTTGATATCAATGATTATCACAATAAAATTGAAGTCATCATTTCTTTACTTCAATGCTGCATTTTATGTTAAAATTCCAATGAGGATTCCCATTAAGAAGGTTTAAAACATGAAAAAAGACAAATTGAATGAATCGTAAATTGAAATATAATTTTAAATTAAAAAGTCATACAAAAACTGTTTTGTCGTAAAGCGTAACAGTAGAAAACATGTCTGTTTGTTGATGGGCCTTTTCTCTGACTCCCTCACTGCTAGTTCCAGGGAACCTGATTGGTGGAGATGTCACCCTTCCCACTGAACAATAAAATGCATCCTGAACCAAGATGAAATGCAATTTGTTCAGCATTCCCCACCCCTCACACCCCCACCCACCACCACTCAGCAAATTCATTGGAGACTCCTGGGGGCGCCAGTGTCCCATATTTCTTCAGAATGTGACTCCAAGCAATTGCATGTTCTACTGGATGCTGATGTACAGTACTGTGCAAAAGTTGTAGGTAGTCAAAGGAAATGTTTAAAACTTTTTTCTAAGTACATACAGTACTGTCTTAAGCAGTCCAAAGAGATGTTTAAATCTGTTTATCTGGGTAGCAAGTGCACTTTGCCTTAGAACAAAAAACACAAATTAACATTAGAACATGTGCAAATGAAGAGTAACAATAAAAACTAGTAATAATTTCTTCTGTATTCTAAAAAGTTACTGATATCTAGTTGGATGGCTAAATGAACACAACTTCATTTCCCAAACCTCTCCTCGGAGGCACCCCAGCCATTCCATGAGTTTGTTAAATTTCACCAACAGCTCAGTTAAATAATTAAATAAACTGGTTTGAAAAGTCAGTGACAGAGTGACTAGGGTGGGGTATGAGGTGGGCTAGTGGCCAAGTAAAAAAAAAACATGGCTGCACTGGATGGTCGCTGCAAATAGTGGAGTGATTTTAGCAGAGGTGCTAAAACGGCTACGCTGACACACTTTGACAGGAATAATATCATAGTTTAACACGAGGATAATTTAAACATCATTTTCTTTGCCTGCCTAAGACTTTTGCACAGCACTATTTGACATTAGAGCATATGAAAAGTGAGTAACACCATAAAAACTAACAGAAATATCGTTCTTCCAAAAGTCACTGAAATTTCACCACCAGCTCACTTAATTAACCTAATTAGCACAAAAAATGTTAACAAGGTTTATTTTATTTTTATTTACCTTTATTTAACCAGGCAAGACATATTAAAAACAAGTTTCTTATTTACAACTGTGGCCTGGTAGAGGCTGAGCTCTGTGTACATATACATACATACACACATAAGCAAACACACGCATGCACATATATATACACACACA
>JABFDZ020000030.1:5037989-5055137 GCA_019775955.2 Pollimyrus isidori | reverse complement strand
TATATATATATATATAGAAGACTGAACTACTGCTTTTTCATCAGTCGAAAAAAATACACACAGAGATTGCACCTCAGATTGTGCTCAAATGCATAATATTGCTGTATAACAAAAAAAATCGTTGTGCATATGTGATGTAAAATATACCATATATAAACAGGGAAAACGGGTTGACACTACCCTACTCTGCTCAACATACTATCGTGACGTCACAACATAATATAATCAGAGTTTTTATAGTTAGCCCAATCAAGGGCCAGATTATCTGATAGAAGAAATAATATTGTTATCTTCGAAAAGTAAAAAAAGCTGAGAAGTTTTATTGTTTAAAAAATAACAGCCTCCAATATGTCATTGTGCATTTTTAATGTTTTTTCAAAAAGCATTTTTATATTATGGCCAACAGTGTTTATTTGTTTTTTCCTTATAGCCTATTCGTAATTTATGCATTTGTCACGTAATTCGTACGTTTCTGATATTTTCATAATAGTAATCTTTATAAGTTCTCATTTTGCTGTAATATGCATGCATCTCTAACATACACTGCATGCTATTATTTACGCTGCTGCGGAAATTACATTTTATTTGGTAGCTACTAATGATTTGAATGGATCTGAAATGTGTTTGGAATGTTCTAGACAAAACCTGACACACCACATTAAAAGACGTGTCAAACCTTGCATGTGGAGTACTGCAAACATGTGAACCATTCATCCAAACACGTCGTGTAGTCAGAGTAGCCTAATTTGAACTGTGAAAGGTTCATTTTTACATGACATGACAAAACACAGGTGATGTTAGGGGTGAAATGAAATGCTGTTCCTTTTTTAGAAATTTGTATGTGTAGATATACACCCTAAAGGTCTTGTATTGAACATCCTTTTGGAAGCGGATGAATATATGAATTTTGCACGTGCATTATGACTTCATTGCAAATGAAATCACTCTACATCACAACCACAAACGTTTTTGCGTCGTAATACGAATGTGCGGACTAAAACATGATCATCTTGGTCAAATGGAAATAATGAAAACCCTATGCATTTTAAACCGCCTTGTACTTCAGAAGCGCATTGTCTTCTCATAGTGGCAATTTAATCTGCTCTGTGCAAATCGATTAGCTTTCGCTAATGCTGTTTGAAATCACTCTGGGATAATCCTATGTAGGGTGATAATTACCCGTGTTATTCGGTCATAAATTGATTAACAGTAGAAGGTGACACCGTGATCTGTGTTTTAACAGCGAGCCGCAGGCGTGAGAGAGAAGCGCGAAGGTCGCTAACGCGAAGCTGCCGCGAGACTTCAGTTTACAAAGCCGTAAAAACCTTGTCCCAGGACTTCGGGAAACACGACATATCTTTAAAAAGTATAAATAAATATTATGGGAATGACATATCACATTAAATCTTATAATGACATCACTGTATTTTCACAAAACAGAACGTATTAAACAAATACTTATTCATCCGTAAATTATGTATATCAAAGGTATTTATGATTTTTTAAAACATGTTTCAAATGTAGGCCTACTAGTAAACTGGGAATGTTCTTTTATCAATATTGTGCAGTTATTTTTTCATATTTGAATTGAGGTTTTGTAATAACATACGTGAGGAAGCTGTTATGGCGTAAGTTATTGTCTTGTTGTTATAGTTAAAAGGACATCTTGAATATTCGCTGCTAAATGTGCAATAGTTCAAAGGGTGAGAGAGGAGTTATCAAAAAGAGTTCTTAAAAATATCTTGAGAGCAATCCATATATTTTAAGTCGCATTAATTCCTAATACGAGGCAGTAGCCCTGGGAGGCGCTATTGTAAGTATTTTTGAAATATACCAGTGTGAGACTATTGTTTTTAATTATCTTGCGATTCCTTATGCTGTAAAGACATATACACACCACATGTGCTGAAAAAAACTATTTTTTATTTTTCTTAGAGTATTTTTGCATTTATTATTTCTATACTTTTTTGTTTATTATTTAGTTACTGGAAATATGGAATACAGCATCGTAATACGGATGAGTAGTTATTGATTTTTGTACTCTAAATTAAATTCCATTTATTTTTCTAAGGAATTTATCTGTATATTATTCTAACGTGTTTGTCGGTATTTGATATGCAGGCTGTCGTGAAACTAGGCTATTCATATTTCTGCGGAATAACTTTAATAATTGACTCAAGAAATATCGCTTCCCAAAATGTATTTAAAACGTTCCCTCTTTTTGGCCTAAAATAATCATAATAGTTAGAAATAGTAGAAAATAAATGAACACCGATAGATAGTGAAGTTGGGAAAAAATTACAAAGAATTATAAAGGAAAGTTACCATTTCATTTTAATTACAAGACAGTTCATTTAAGTTATAGCCTGCGTCTTTACTTTTCATATATATATTGAAGCTACATTCATGGTAAATGATAAATGATACCCAGATGCCCGTGTGTCTATCCCCCCAGACAGACAGACAGACACACACACACACCCATGCCCACTGTTTATTTATTGTCCACAATTATTAAAGAAAGCAATTATCACAACAGCCGCTTTGGTAATAGTTGATATCTAATACCGCCACGTCTCCTCGTCATGACATTGAACGGGGTACTGTAAGTTGCAGGTGCACTCGTGAGGAAGGTGTTTCTTCGGGGAAAAAAAGCATGGGACCTAAGCGAATGAAAAAAGTGGGCCGTACCGCTGCGACGTAACAAACGGCGGAGGGAGCTAAACTCCAACTCACACCACATTCAACACTTCCTCACTTTCCTCTACACCTCTGGTCGCGGTGCTGCTACGCCTGGTGTCGGCGAACCACTTTTTAGGAATCGCTTCTCCTAAAACTTTGGTCGTGAGATTGAATGCTAACAATTTGCAGTTTTCACCGAAATGTTGGGTACTGTAAAGATGGAAGGACAAGAGACCCCAGATTGGAGCAGCTATTACAGTGACGCGCAAGAGGTATGTTTCTAACATCAATTTATATTTGCGTTTTATTTATTTGCCTGTTTGATTTCATTGAGCGACTAGAACTGTAGGTGAACTGAATAAATACGATGCGAACAGATTACGTCCTTAAGTGGTTTGATAGTAAAAGGTAGAGTACTATTCCGCTAAAATATTTGGTAGACTGTTTCAAGGAACACATTCTTATGCGGCTTTAGTTTCAGGATCTTTCTTCGCACAGTTCAAGAACAGCGAACCCGCCGGGTGGCAGCAGTGAACGTGTATAGTCTACCGCAGCCTACCTCACCGATCCTTGACAGAATTTCAAAACTTCTCCTGTTTCAAGTGTTTGAGTTAACAGTAAAAATGAAACTTTCAGTTTCAAATACATATTTCTTTATCAGACTCCTTATAATAACCATTTATTGTCCAGACCCGCGGTGGTGAATCTGAAATTCTTGTTTTGTCTTTCAGAGAATGGTGATATTTACATTTTTAAATTTACATTTAAAATGCTAATGTTTATCCAAGTAAGCCAGTCAGACATTCTGTTATGTTTTTTTAAATGTTAATCACGTGAAAAATAATAAATATATACATGTTATATCTCCTATGATGTTTAACGTTGCGAAACACGAACAAAACAATGGCACGGGTGCAATATATCAGTGTCTAGTCTTTACTATTATTTTAGTATTTACTGTAGATTTACTATTTCGTTTAAATTAAAACATTTTCATTTGCCCTATTGCATTGTGCTAATTTATTTTCAGTTAAAAAGTGCAAATCGACCATCTTGTATTATTTGGGTCATGATTTCGATGGAATAATCGTCACTTTTTTTTGAGTTTTATCTTTCTGTTCAAATCTTTACAGACACGAGACGTCTTTAAGTAAAACTATCACTCCTTATTGTCAACACATTTGCATTGAATGCTACAGAGAAGCTAATCTATTTAAGAACAATTTCAAAGAATTAGCGAGGAGAAGTTATTGTGTGTAAATTAATAGGGTCAATTGTTAAGATAGAAGTGTTTATTTAAGACCATCATTCAAATGTTTTCACGGGAATTTAAATGTGTGAATATTGTTTGTTTTCTTTTCTTTTAGGTGTACTCATCTGTACCGAACAGTGGTATGAATACAGGACTGGGCTCTATGAATAGCATGAACGGTTACATGGGTATGTCTACCAGCGGAAATATGACACCCAGTTCTTTCAATATGTCCTATGCCAATCCAAGTCTGGGTGCCACACTTAGCCCAGGGACAATGACAGGGATGCCCCCGAGCGCGACGAGCGCGATCAATGGGATGACTAGCGGCGTATCGGGGATGGGCGCCGCTCTCAGCCCCACGAACATGAACGCCATGTCCGCTCAGCAGGCTTCCATGAACGCGCTGACCCCTTACTCCAGCATGAGTCCGACCATGAGTTCAATGGCGTACGGGCAGCCCAGTCTGAACCGGGTGCGGGACAATAAGACTTTTAGAAGAAGCTACCCTCATGCAAAGCCGCCCTATTCGTACATATCTCTCATAACCATGGCCATCCAACAATCGCCGAGCAAGATGCTCACACTTAGCGAGATATACCAGTGGATAATGGACCTGTTTCCCTATTATCGGCAAAATCAACAGAGGTGGCAAAACTCCATACGGCATTCGCTGTCGTTCAACGATTGTTTCGTCAAAGTTTCCCGGTCGCCCGATAAACCAGGAAAAGGCTCGTATTGGGCCCTGCACCCAGATTCTGGAAATATGTTTGAGAATGGCTGCTACCTCCGCAGGCAGAAGCGCTTTAAGTGCGAGAAAAAGTTGTCTGCGAGCAAAGGATCTGACGGCAGGAAAGATCAGTCCAACGGTTCGGGTTCGCCTTCTGACAGTACAAACAATAAGGGTGGACATATGGACTCCAGCTCCATCTCCAGTTCAAACCAGTCGTCTAGTCCTCATAGTTTGGACCACTCGAGCGGCACCACAGTTTCTGAACTGAAGAACAGTGGCCCGCCAGTGCACCCAGTGCCCAGTTCGGCCACTGTCTTGTCCTCCATATCCTTGCCTCCGCATTCGATGTCCCATGAATCCCAGCTGCACCTAAAAGGAGACCCACATTATTCTTTCAATCATCCGTTTTCCATCAATAACTTAATGTCTTCTTCAGAGCAGCAGCATAAACTGGACTTGAAGGCGTACGAGCAGGCTTTGCAGTACTCCTACGGGTCAGGTATTTCTTCCAGTCTGCCGCTCGGCAGTGCCACAATGGCGGGAAGAGCCTCCATGGACCCTTCTGCAATAGAAGCTTCTTACTATCAAGGTGTGTATTCGAGACCTGTTCTTAACACATCTTAGTTTCCTGTTACTTCTACCGTACTGAAGGAAGACAGCAGAAAATATTTTATTTTGCATGCACTTGGTGCATAAAGACTGTTACCTTAATGTATAAGAATGCTAATGTATAAAATAAAATATACTGTAAAGTGTGCCATTTGAATGACTGTATATCCCAGCTGGAAATCATTGCAAGTGTTTTGGTAGTGTATTTAATTAAAACAAATTCGATCTTGTATAATAATGTTGTATTCCCCCGAACCTGTAGTCGCCACCACGAATCTTTCCGATATGTTACAGTGCGCATGAATGAAGGTCACTAAGGTTTTGTGGACTGTCAACGTAATACAGGTAAAAATGTAAAAAGAAAAGACAAAAAAACAAACAAATCCTCTGCGACCAGATGTTCCGTTTATAGATGTTGTCATTTTGCTCATTGCTTTGGTTTTATTTGCTTAGTTTTGACATACACATTTAAACAATTTTGTATATATAAAACGTTCATCCGCAGTGAAATGCATTATTATAAATAAAAACGCATTTCTTTGTGAAGCAATTCCCAAGTCTTCTGTGATATTTTAAGTGAAGCGCATTGAGAGTTATTCAACTGCTTATCTGTTATCTTTTCCTGTTTACTCTCGTGCCATTTGGGTTGCATAATTTATTTCTTGGTAATTTTTAAATAAAAAATCAAAAGTATCTTGATTTACTTTTTGTAATTTCTGGAAATAATTGCATTCGAATCCGAAACAATGACGATACAGAAATCTTGCATTATTTGTTCAACTCACAAATGAATTAATAAATGATACAGTTGTAATACATGTATTTGTATTACAATTCCATTTTTGATCTGTTGTTTGTTTATATATAAATAATTGTTTATATATATACATGATATATATTTATATATATAAAGTTGATTGTTTATATACTAGCCGATCTATAAATATACATCAGTCGTTACATTAATATGATTCGACAGCCGAGCTTTTATGTCTTTAACTTTCTTTAATCTTTATATATTCGGATTTTAAGTGTTTTCAGAATCTTGGTAAATATTTCGAGGAGAAAGACTTTCTTGTTCTTGTTTCCTTGTTCCGTTCTTCGGCGCTCGCACATAACGCTTCCGCCGCTTTTTTGTCTTTCTGTCCTTGTTTTATTAGGTGATTAACACTCAAATCAACCGCTTATTCGTTTAATCTATGACAGAACCGGGAAATGAACATAAAGAGAGCTAATTTTTAACAAAAACGCGGAACTTAAGCATCATTTCAGCACGTTGCTAGAGAAATACATGCGTGTGGGCATGCCTATTGAAACGGATATATCAACAATATCATAGAAAGGCCAAATAATCTTTTTGTCAATTGTAACCTACACGAAGGGCTCCTGAACCTGAACAGATTTTACTTTGATCATGGTATTTTGTCGGCACACATTTTGGCTGAGTAACCGTGAAATTCGTTTAATTATCATGTAATTGCCCCCCGATGCGCAAATAAAATGGAGAATTCAATTGAGTTCGACACACCAGTCAAATCGCATGGAATAAAAAAGCCTGACATTCCAATGTAGAATGTGTTCAAATTTATTTTGTATTTCTAATATTCGCATATTTAACGGTTACAGCTTTTTATTATACTTCTCGACATTTTAAACGCGCTGAAATTAGAAATATAATTTGCCAACCGAAGCCTGTTATAGAACCATTTTCAAACCGATAGTAATTGCTATAATTTATTTATGAGCTGTGTAGTAACTAAAAGAAAAAAATCTTTAGAAATATTTTATTGTTGTTTGTTATTGTTGTATATTGTTTAATGATACAATAATAGCTAATTATTTCGTGGACAGTTTAATTACACCTGCGTAATTCCTTGAATCGGCATTCAATTTATATAGATAGACTATGATTTTATTGTCTACGTCTTCCATATTTTGGATTTTAAAACTGAAATGTGTGCATAAATCACCATTATATGCGCATTTTATTACAAAGATTTGAGAATTGAATGTTATGTTTTATTGATTGATATTTATTTGTCAAAGTCATCACAGATATTTTCACACAGATATAACCTTTATGTTATTCTTTACACATTGCTTTACTGGGACAATGACGTTATAACAAGTTCTTGCAGTCAGCTTACCCATTTTTTACCTAAACCCAAGACAAGAAAATCTCCGATATTGCGGAAAGAAAGAGGCTTTAAAAATTCGATTTCGATCTTGCTGATCGTTTTCATATTTTGTTATTCAAGGAAACATCAGCTTAAATATTTCAAAATATATCACGACGCTTGGTGCGGGAATAATTGAAAAATATTGACATTTCCACTCTTGTTAATCATTAAGTAATTTTCCGGCATCAGACTTCTTAGAGATAAAAAAATGGACCCATTTATTGAGACTTGGAAATCATAAAATACTTAAATGTATGTTTATGCATCAAATTTATTTCGATAAAGCAAAATATGGTTAACTTAATATGCATCATATGGATAGGATGTACTTTTAAAAATATGCTAATGTTCAAAATGTTGATGAAAATCAGATTCGAGTGCTTTGTAAATTACAAAATGATTTAGAATGAACTTTACTTTCCAGTTTAAAATGACAGGTAACGTCGATTATGCAATTTTGCAGGGATCGATTTGAAATCACCTCGATAAAGCTGTTTTAGATGTTACATGAGCAATATGAAACAGAGGTTCCCACAGATAACTTCACTATGACAAAAAAGAATTAATAGCATTAATGCTGAGTGTGTGTATGTATACGCTTATAATTATTTCGTGGCTCGTGGAGTAAGAAAATTTACTTGGAACATTACGTAACATCAATCGAAACATTCCATTTCCTAAATTTCACATGTTGACTCTTTGACCTATCCGAGTATGAATATAATTCGAAAATTCACATTACTTTAAATTATAAGCATCTGTAAAAGTTTAAGTACAACCAGGTTTCCAATGTAATTCTGCATTTCATGTAAAGGAAACAGTCGCTTGCATGCGAAATCTCTGAACTTTAGACAATTCGTGTTCACAGTTAGCCCTGCTGGTAAAACAAACTTTGTAGCGACCTGGGAAAAGTGCCGCTACCATCAAAGTGAAATTGCAAGGGCAAGAAACATAAAGGAAATTGGTCCGGCGTTTCTCTTCCTCCGACGAGGCATTGTCCATTGCCCTATAATGATTTCCTAATCGCGCAAAATTAACGGGAGTCATTTTTGAGAAAACACCTTTTAAAAAAAAAAAAAAAAAGTCGTTCACATCGTTAAAACATTTTTCTGCTTTAATTAAATGTTACAAACTTTTGCATACTTTATAGTCTGATATAGACTGGTATGCTCAATTTTTACATGAAAAAAACATTGTCCGTACATACTACGGACAATTTGAGACTACTGTCGAAAACTACTCATTTTGACATCTTTATCAATGGAGATAATATCATGAAACCGGGCTATTTCGACGGACATGCATGCGATTGGTGATAATTAAAATTATTCTTTAATAATTATCATAGTAATTATTGCACTTCCACGAGACATTCAATAGGACGGCTTGTTCCCTGCATATTAAATATATCCATTGAGGTCGAGCAGCCTGTATTAATGGGTGACATATGTTATCAGCGGGCAGTGTCCAGAAGCGAGACTTCAGCAGCGCCTTGTTTTCCAACCTATGCGGCATTTCTCGTCTTCCCATCAAAAGCCGTGGTGCTTTCTTCAGCCTTATGGACAAAAATTTCGACGACAATGCGCAACCCCTTTTACTTCAAAAGCAGCCATCAGCGAGGCTACCCGTGGACTTTTCTTCTCTGTCTTTTTTATTCTTAGTTTAGAAAGCTACTACAGGGCCAAGGCGCTTCTAATACCTTTTGATGGGGATTGAATTAATTATCTCCAATAACACAATTGTGCTTGGCCAACGAAAAGAGCAAAGCAATACCCCTTCAGAATCACAGGCGAAAGAAAGGGTCTTTCAAAGGCTGAAGGAGAAGAGGGAGAGATCTCTATCCGAAATCAGCTTTAGAAGCAGCTGGTTTTCCATTAAAAATTATACGGAAGAAGTTTATTAGGGCTTATTGCCCTCCTAATATGCATCGGCTAAGTGAGGTTGGTGGTCCCGGGCTTGCCTGGTCGCGTCCCATGATTTGTGTCTTCATTAATCCATTTGTCTTGCATAGAGAGAAATAAGAGAAATAAATAAAATAACTGTCATAAAAACTTTCTCTGGTTTCTGTGTCCAATGCAGCAGCAATAAATATTAAGCGAAATTCTTGCCGGTAAGGATAAAAAAAGATATTTTGGCATGTAGTTTATGACGTAACGGATGAATAAAAGGGGTCAAATATCTAAAAACAAAGTCAGCTTTTATTGGACCAATAAGCGTAAACTCTATCGGCCGTCATATAAACACTAAAATGTTTTAAACAAACAATTTTATTAATCCAAATTTGGGTTTTTGTGAAGTGTTCGGACAACTGAATAAATTTTCGATCTGTATCTCGCAAAGATTACTTTCTCAGCCTGAGAGGTTTTCAGATTTCAAATGACGTTAGTTTTCTTGGGAATCCTTGATATCATCGAAAATGTAAGGGTTTGCCTAAAAAAATAACTGATAAATCATTCAAATAATGCGTATTTATATAACTGTTCATAATAAAATAAAATATCAGAAAAGTTGGTTTTAGTAAATATAAGAAAACAAATGTTGCTTTCTAAGTTGATGTGTGATGTGCATTTAAGCGTGGATTGTTTGCTACAAAGCTATGTTGATAGTAGAGTAAAATGTGCGTAGTGAATACATGCATGGATTGATGGAGTGCATTAAAGAAGAAAAGGCTTGAAAGATTTGGTGTCGTTATAGCAACAGGATCAGTCACGCTTTTCTTAGAAGGCCATTCAGGGTCGGGCTGCCGGAACACGTTTTTAATTAAAGCCCATAAAAAGTTGTTTGTAGTCCTGTCATCATGCGATCGGTTTTCATAACGGTTAATCGGGATTCCCCTCCTTTTGATGCCGGCGTGAGCATGGGGCGCAATCCTCTACACTGATGCGAAGCAAAAGATCTGGTCAAAATATGCTGCACAAAGAGTGCTAGGCACATCGAAAATTAAATCTGAACATATTTTGGCATCTCTTTCTAATTAGAATATAAATGAATCAATTTTAAAATGATTAAGAATTACTCGCAGGACTGTAGATAATAGGCTACAAGTGACTGAATACGAATCTGTTGAAGTTAAAATTATGTAATTAATAGACCTGCTATAGTAAAGGTAATATTAGTTATTGATTTTTTTTTATGAAATAGCGCTTCAAACTTTCTCTTTGGTGAAGTAGCTGAGATAATGTTGTTATGTGGAACAAGTAGGATTACCACAGAAAGCTACAGTGGGAGGACTCTTGTGGGTTTAACACGGAGAAGGACACCCAGGTTGTGCGATCACCACGGTTACGAATGGAGGTGGAATCGACAAGCTTGTAATAGTCTCGAGCTCTATTGAAGGGGAGGGAAACTCAGCAGCGGGTCCCGCCTTGGCAGCTCCCTTTTCTATACACTGCATCTTGAGTGCGACTGTGCACCCACCATTTTCTGAGTGCATAATCGATCATCTCCTGGCATACACGTCGCAAAACTGCCTTGCTCCGATGAAGGACGAAGAGGAACACTTGAGGGTCAGCTCATTGATACCAGAGTAGGAAACTGTAAACGATGCGAAAATAATTGTTTGGCCTATAGCCCTCAGTAAAGGTCGACTTATCTCTTTTGTCCTTCTTTTGTTTATAAATTATCAGCATGCAGAGTAGCTAGGAGTGGGCGGTATCTACGGTAATGTGTGAAAATACCGAGAAATACCAGGACGAACAGAACGGATAAACAAACCCGCATTCTCACTTAATACGTGATCTATATCATTTATAATTGGGTATCGGACTATGGTATTTGTATGTATTTTGGGTTTAAAAAAGAAAAAATAGGCTATCCGAATAAATGTAAGGGTGCCGTTCACAGATATAAAGCAATTATAAACAAGCAAACAACAACAACAACAATAATAATAATAATAATAATAATATATTTATATAAAGGCCCGCCTTCAAATTTGGGATTACCAAATATACTAAAATATTTCAATTACTTTGGTTATTTACTTTATACGATGTAGCCTTCTCCTTTAGGAGAATATTAACACTGATTAAATAATTAACACTGTAAAATAAGGTTAGGTCCGATATATCACTTGATTATATATGTAATGTAGGTTACAATATTCTTTCCTAAAATAATTACATAATCTAAAAGAATACCTGGACATTTTGAATGTTTTTTGTAATCGATGGTTTTGTCATACGAGTATTGTACCTCCGCGTAACCCGCCTTTGAGTAGATCTACGGACGTGACTCATTTTGCAGCCAAAATCAACCGTATTTCAAACCGTGTGTTTTTCTGGCGACAATACATTACTGGCGAGATGCGGCAGATGACACGTTTCGCTGAACCTTCCCGTCATCCCTTGCTTCTAAGAAACCTGACAATTCATCTGACTGGAAGGGAAAATTTTTAAAAGGAAAAATTACATCAAAACTCCAATGCCTCTACCCAACGATGTGCAGTGCCTCATAGGTTATGTCTGTTTACTGAGCACAAAGGGTACTTCCAACAAACTAGCATTTCATAACACGCTAAAGTAAATAAATGCACTTAAAAACAGTTTCAATATTCAAGAGAACAAATCACATAATTTCATACTAATGTGTGACGGAAAAGAGTTGTTTTGGAGTCCATAAAATGTAGTATAATCTACAATCATATTACACATGTACCGTGAAGCCTCTTACAGCACATGTATATGACGAAACCATACAGTGACAAATGAACCACAGAGCCGACAGTAGAATCACCAGTAAATATGATTATATATATATACGGTTTATGAGAAAACGTTATTTCAATTCTCTGTGTGTTCTGTACATGTGGCAGAATTGACAATAAAGCTGACTTTGACTTAATATCCAGATTTCCCAAAATATTAATGACAAGTAATAGTTTTCTCATTAAAGTTATGTTCCAAATTAATACATTTACCAAGTGAACTGTATGCAAACACAATAAGTTAAACATAGACCACTAGAAGTTATTAGCTTTCCTAAGAGTAAACTATTTTTTTTTTACTGTAACAGAGTGTTACGCTTATAGGAGCTGCATGAGGTTTTGCGAGGGCAGTGAGGCAAATACAGCAGTTCAGCTCTGAGAAAAACTCAACCTTTGCCCCTGAGTGTAAAAAAAAAATAAATAAAGACCACAAACACATACACACTGCACGTCTGTAAAAGTTTATTATATTTCAGTAAAATACACAAATATTTCACAGCCAAACAGCTAATAAGCATTACCATGCTTCATCATCTTTTTAAGTTTCAGTGAAATGATTTTGGTAAATGTAATAAGTTAAACAGCTCAATAGCATACTCATAATTGACAGTGCACACTTGTAACAAAGTTTCTTAAAAATATTATATGTATGCATAAATACGCACAGATACATAAACAGGCACACGTGCAATAAACAGCTGCTGGATTTTAAAGAAACAAGCCAATAAGCCGATGTGCATTCAGAGCAGCCACAGCCCATATTTCCCCATATGATTGGGGGGGTGGTAATACTCTATGAAATCATTGGAAATAAACTTTTTAAGAAAAATACAATGTAAGAACAAATTTCCTCATGAAGTGGGTCACTCTGCCCGCATGAACACAAACAGCACAAATAAAAAGAATATTGGGGGCAATCAAACAAAATAAGTGATTTGAAAAGAAAAAATATGGCAGTGATACAAGCACAGCAGCCCAGTTGGTTAAACATTTATGATTCAGTTTGATCTGGGCTTGGAATGTGGGCTGAGTGCAGCACTTCTAACAACTGTTTGCAGAGTTAAGGCTGGGGTGTTTGCACAGTGTTAAACGCAGCGGCCTGGTCGCCAGATGTGGCCGGGCGCATCGCTCCTTGGGCGACCCCCCCCCCCCCATGCCCCTCCTCAGATCACCGTCCTGAGGCTGCCGCTGCCCACCTTCTTCCTCAGCACCTCTACGAGCCGCTCCAGCCTGCGTGCAGAGGGGGGAGACAGACGGGGATTGTCAGCGATGTGGGGGCGTCCTTGCAGGCGAAGGCCTGGCCGCACAGACGTGCGCCCCCAGGCACCCGGGCGGACAGAGGGAACAAAGCTCCCCGGACGCACTTTAAATACGGGGCACAGAGAAGGTGAGGGGGCATTTGCTTAATCCAGTAAAAATATTGCAGATTTATTGGTCTTATAACAAAATCATCCTTATATATATATTTTTTTTTTTACAAAAATATATGCCATATTTCATCAAAAATAATCAGTAGTTTTAAGTACGACATTAATTTGAAGTCATAATAAATTAGTAAAAGTAAATTGAAGTTAGTTCTAAAAGACCTGCTCTGCGATATATAGTTAATTGGCAGGCAGCCTCATTGGGTGCTTTTTAATTAGTAACACCTCTGCAATAACATAAAACACCAGACATTTGTGTTCAGTATCCCTTTGGGAGCCAGGGCCTCCAGTTTTTGCTTTTAATGGCAAGAACAGAATTGAATCTGCGAGTCGAAAAAATAACTCTTAATGAAAAGAAAATGTCAGTGGCAAAGTTATGCGCAGATGTGTTAGACAATGCTTCTCAATGGGTGATGAAACCAACACATTTCCAGCACTGTTATAGAATTAAGCAAGTGTCCCAAGACTTTCTGTGAGCACTCACACAACATTTCCCTCCAAACTGTGTTTTCACAGAAACTCAGGTAGGAAGGCAAATTTACCAGTGCAGCCCCTGGGGGGGGAGGGGGGGTTATCGTTGACATGGCTGCACTGATAGCGCTCAGTTCTCAGTTTCAGGTGCTGTGAGAGGATCCATAATCACATCTCAGCGTGTCAGCTTTACACACATACATACTTTATCGATCCTACGTGAGAGCGTTTTATTGCGGCTTTGACGTTGGCGCTTGATTGATTGGGTGCCCTGCCCCTGGTCGCCCCCGACGACAGAGGGAGGGGCAGAGCACTTATTCCACGCATGGGAATGAAGCCCTTGCACCGTGTTGCTCTTAAAATGACACCAGCTCATTGTTTTCAAGGCCCCACCCAAAGAAGCCTAACCACTGCCTGCCCAATTTGCGTCCAAAATATAGCATTATTACCGCATGAAAGAACTGAAAGACATAAAAACAAACAGGCTTTTCACAATTATTCAGACCCATCCCATTGTACCGATATCTCTAATAGAAGCATCCATATTTTGTTTTGTGAAGTGTTTTATTGAGTGTGAATAAGTGTACGGCATAACACGTCACCAAAAAGCTTGTAAGGATGTGCTGATATTTAGAATAACTGGATTTAGAACAACACAACTCTTAAAACAATTATACCCTGAAGCCTTTTGGAAAAATAATTCTTTGACATGGTGTAAATAGCCACACATACTTATTGGCTGCTTCGCTGAGTGACCTAAGCAGCCTTGAGTGACAGAGGTCCCTGTAAGACTGTCAGGCCCTTCCCAGCAGAGCTGCCCCACACCGCTGCCATGGGGTCGCCCCCTTGCCAGTTACACCGTAAAGTTCCAGTATGGCCCCAAGCAGGGGCATCTCCTCAGTTTGGGAGGTTGACCGCCATCGTAGCAGCATCTTGTCCATGTAATTAACCTTCAGTTTTGCAATGCTTTATTAGTGTGTGCTCACACAGATATTGACAGACCTCTCTGCACCTTTGCCTGATCTGTGTTTTTTCAATGACTATCTTGCTTGCTTAAAAACCTCCCGGGTCCCTTGAATGAGTGTTTGCTAGAAAATTCACCTTCCAGCTAAGAAACCTTACAGTGACAAGCATTTTCATCTTATAACCAAGCTAAACACATACTGGCCAATGAAAACTCAGGGAGGTAATTCTGTCCATCTCTGTGAAGCTCCATGCAACAGGTTTCAGGAGGCAATTTGAATCCTCCATCCACCTGGTAGCTTCTTTTGTATTTCTTTTGTGTATGAAATACATTTTGTATCTGTAACAAATAGTAACTGCTACTGTACCACATCAAGACTGTAACCTCATAGTAAAAATAGCGAATTCCAAAGTTTTGAATCTGAATTGTGCTGCAAGCCAGGAAATAAGTGAAATAAGCACATCTGAAACCTTAGCAGATCTGCAAAATATGGAAAGCGTGACTGAACTTTCAGTGGCAATCAAACTACTATAATGGACGTTTAGGCTGTTACCAGCTGGTGCTGTCTTAACGTCAGGCTTTAACGCACGTGCTGGCGTTATTAACCGAAGCGACTGGAATGCTGGAGACAAACGAAGCAAACTTATTGGATTACAGCCCTCAGAAACATGGGATAGGGGCCTGCCTCAGCCAATGATTAATTCTTGGAAATGCAATTAACCAATTGATGAGAAATTCCCCCGTTTAGAACACTTCTGTTTGCTCAGGCCGTCGCACTCTTCATAAATACGGAACTCAGCGACACAGAACTCGGAGAAACTGCTGGCATGCTTTAAATTAACGGGCCAAGCCAAAGCAGTGATCCAAGTATGGAGATGGGCTTTCTTCACTATAGAGGGTGGATCTGAAATGTGTTCAGAAACGCCTTATCCCCATATCCAAAGAATCACTGGCAATATCGAGCAAGGCGAGAAGCACCAGTGCCACGCAGCTTAATAAAGAGCAGTGTTTCTGCAGGACAAGGCGCTAGAAGCTATTGACATACTTGGAATTCATCGTTACATTTAAGTACCTGAAGCGGAGGCATGGGTCACTTCGGCAGACACCAAAGAGGCTAAGGTGTTCAATAGAGCAAAGTGCTATATAGAAAAGTCATAATATTAAGAAGTTTATTCTCCTCACACAAAATATAGATGATTTAATCTGAGTACTTAAAGTCACCCAGTAGACTGCAAACTCATACACACGGATCGCACATTCACACAGACCTGTATTCATATTGCTGTGGGGACTGTCCGTTCATTTCTATGGGCAAAACCCTAATCCCAACAGGACAACCTTGACCCCCACCCAACCCTGAACTTAAGCATAAGTAACCAAACAAAATACAAGTAGTTTAGCGATTCTAAGTTTTTGATTGCAGTCAGAGATTTTTAAAAAACTAAACTGGATCCCACAATGTCAAAATAATAGGTTTTTGTCACATTGTGGTGAGACACACACACACACACACACACAAGTCAAACTGGTAGCGAAACTGATTAATCCTTCCAACCCAATCTTTCATTTGCATTTCACTAATTACATAAAATTTTAATTTTAGCTACCTAATACCTCAAAAAGATTTGTGGTCCAAGTGGCAAAGATACTTTAAATTGTCGTTGATTATAACATTTGAAGGACAATCTTCAGGTGGAGCTGAAAGGTTGACAACTGACAAGACAAGAAAGACTAAAAAGAAACAATGGAACTGTAGGAAGCTACACATGATCAAGGGCAGTCCGGTGAAAGGACAAGCTCTGAGAGCACCTACAGCCCACTACACTGCACCCAAAGCCGCTTGCGCTACCCACAGCCCACTACACTGCACCCAAAGCCGCTTACTCCACCCACAGCCCACTACACTGCACCCAAAGCCACCTGCTCCACCAACAGCCCACTACACTGCACCCAAAGCCGCTCGCTCCACCTACAGCCCACTACACTGCACCCAAAGCCGCTTACTCTACCCACAGCCCACTACACTGCACCCAAAGCCGCTTGCTCCACCCACAGCCCACTACACTGCACCCAAAGCCGCTTACTCTACCCACAGCCCACTACACTGCACCCAAAGCCGCTTGCTCCA
>JABFDZ020000030.1:5005783-5017867 GCA_019775955.2 Pollimyrus isidori | reverse complement strand
CCGGGCGCCCCGTGCGCGCCCGCCACGCGCCCCCCCCCCCGCCCACCATGGCCCCGGCCACCCGACTCCCACCCCCACCCGATCACATTCACACAGCCACGTATTTTGCACCCGGCAGAAAGAGACTGGCGTCTTGAGTATCTGTTTACAAAGCGCCCATTCAAAATGGTCACCAAAGAGGAACAGCCCCAAACAAATCAAGCCAGATCACCGGCAAAAGAAACAAAGATGGTGCCCACCTTTCCCCCCATCTGTCTGAAAAAGAAAAGCCAAGGCGCCCACACATAAATTTAAAGAGAGAGAGATCACCCGAGAGAACACTCCACAACTGTCATGCTTTGGAGGCAGACCAACCGGACTAAACTCTTTCACTGCACTAAGTGTAATTCAGTTACTTAGCAGACTCTTTCCCATAGTGAACTTGACAGCCTTTAGCGACAGCCTGACCGTATCATTTGGCTCCCCGGAAAGTTCTCAGCAGCTCGCAGGCTGGGCGCCGCCTCTCAGTGGTCACTACCAGGTCCTCCTCTGGGATTTGAACCTTTTACCCATATGCAAGGGCATATCTCTGGGTTGAGCATCGTGGGGGTTGAGTTCTCCACCAATTTAAGGGGGTCCAGGGGGTCGAGTTGGCTGGTTTTGACTTTTCGGGGCCTCGTCCCCCCCATACTCACCGCTGGCCTTTGAGCGGTACCCCGATGGCGTCACAGTGTGCGGAGGCGCCTGCAATAGGCCCATGCTCAGCATTTAGCCCCGAATAAAGCCACACTAGTGCAGGTGGCAAACACTTAAAGGGGAATTAAATATAGTTATAAAATCTCAAGGATCAAGAAAGGATCTGGGCAAATGAAATGATTTAACCTATAAAGAATGAAATATATACAGTACAAAAATATGAAAGAGGAACCTGGCTTTACGGCCGGGGCTGTTTCTCATGCGGACCTGCGGATTCCCTCAGTCTTTAATCCCCCTTAAGAACAAACTTCTCTGCTGCTCTTATTTGGTTCCTTTAAAATAAAAAAGCTCCATTGACGAACGGAGCCGCGGTTCATTTTCAAATTGTTTTGAGGATCTGTTCCCGGCACTGTCGACTAATTTTACGACAGCTGTTCCTATTTCGTTTTAAATTAAAAACCCAGCTCTGTAATCCCAGGAGTCAATCTATAATTAAGGGGATTTATGGAAAAACCAAGTGCTACATTAATAACAAAATTTAATATGTTTTATATTAAGCCACACTGAAGCCTGCTAAGAAATAAAGAAAAGCGCTAATTCTGCTAGCCTCTGGATTGCCCAGCGTCAGGGCGGACAGCGTGCAGAGCTCTTCTGCTCACTCTCAACAACATTCAAGCATTTTATGAGCAGAATTCTCCCAGCACAGACTAGCCCACTGTGCTCTCATGGTCAGATGTGCAAATTAAGCATTTCTTTGCCATATCTTGATACTTACAGCTTGCGCTACGAAATTATGCTAAATCCGTGATCTGTAATCCAGAAGGAGATGATTAGGCGGAGAATACATTGGTTAAAAACAAAACGATAATAATGAACTAAATATGTAACAGATATCCTTTGCGAGACAGTTCACATCTGAAAAGGACTAGATGTGTGTTTCCTGTGATGGGGTGGTGTTATAGCTATGACACATAACCATAAACGCTTAGGATGGAAGCTATCAACACAGTCTAATTGAAAGATTATGTAAGAGCAAATCACAGATATTACCCAATAGCTGAGCAGCACAAACACACAACCAGTGACCTAATCAAAAATAGCCAGAATTCGGACTACTAGTTTCCAAGATAAAAGCCTCACTGCCACGTCTCCAGATCTATATCTGATTGGCTGGCACTCAACTTAATTAGGCCGGGACAGTGACCCCCGCCCCCCTTTCGCTTAACCTGCCTCACTTCTGGAAACTCATCTCTGCGAAAGGCCGTTTACCCTGGATGGTCTAATGATCAGGTTTATGGCACTCCACATTAAGCGAAAGGGCCTGGGGTTCACGAGATAAAGGGTGGAAATCAAACAGGCCCGTGTTTACCCTGCACCTTGCAGGAGGAGTTGTGAGGCATTACGGCATGCTCTTGTCGATCTAATTTCAAATCCTCTCAAATATGCGGCCACCAATACCCTCGGTCAACAGTTTTATTGCTCAAAATCGTCGTAACAAGGGCCAGAGCAAGCACTGGCCACAATTGAGCAAACACGAAAAGTCTCCGACATGCACCTTATTAGGACGTTACATAAACTGAGCCAAGCGCAAAGGAAGTGCACAACAAATTAATTCCTCTGTTGCAGATACTGGAGATTTTTTCTATCTTCTTTTTCTTTTTTTCTCATCCTTTCTCCCTCCCTTCTTGGGGCGGTGTGCGAGGACTGTTTTTCATATCTAAATAAGAGCCCAGGCTGAAGAGGCCATGTTTAAAGACAGCATTGTTGGCAAACAGGCCCCCGCTGCCAGGACGGCTACGATATACACAGCTGATATATTGGCGAGCGCCGGAGACGGTAACCCGCAGTTCGTAACCTTAATTTGCGGGGGCTCTCGGCGAGGGCACATTTACCTTCCAGGCACGCTCCTGATTGTTTTCGGCAGTCAGGTGTCTGGTGCTGTTTGCCGAAGCCCGGCTCTGTTCTCGCACTTGATGAAGATCTCGCTCCAGCCGCTGGCACTGTCGAGGAGGGAGAAGCGGGAATCACTTTGAATACATTAGCGCCAAAAGCGAGGCTCTTCCCTGAAGAGGAAGGTACTCTCGAGTGTATCGGCACGTTCTGCAGCGCCGCGCCCCGGTACCTTCTGCCTCGGGTGGGGGGTCCAGACACAGAATCTAAAAAAAATAAGGGTTTAGGAGTGCCACAGTAGGTTAGGAGAGGACTAGACAGAAATGGAAGATTTGGTCACTGTATTGTTTTTAAACTGTCAGAATCACGTAAAGGTGTTCATTACCACAGCATAACAATCTACCAGTTGCTACAAAGGGAATCTTGCGTGCCCCTCATAAGCCGCCTTCATTATTGCCTTTCACTTCTCACCCGCATTATGTGCACATGGCAGGTGCCAATCAAAAGACACCAGGAGATAATCTGCTTGCATCAGATATTTCAAAAAACATTATTAGTGTTAGTATTAGTGTTCCCTCGATTCATGAAAGACACCGCAGAGAGTATAAGCGAAATCTCCGGTACGTTCCTCATTAGACTTCTTTTTGTCTGATGCATTAAAAATCCTGAAATAATCCTTACAAAACCCCTTCCTGTGGTCTAACATAGCCTTCAGTCTCTGGGGTGTCTCTCCCCAGTGTTCACCCTAAACTGACAGCTGACAGGAAGTGCTCCAGTGGCTGGCCGTGAGAACACACCACACCTTAACAGTCTCTCTCTCACAAACGCACACAGAGACACAGACAGACACCGGTCTGTCAGGAATCACAGCAGCCGATGACGACTGTTATTAAAGGCGCCCTGTTTTACCCTAATCCACATGTGCTTCTCCCCATACAGGCATTCCAAGACCAATGGACACTCACCAGGAACGTAAACCATCTCTGCTCACTGAGAAGTCCCAATGTTTTCGACGTCCAGCCGCCCCAGCCCCCAAGTGCCCGGGCAAACAAGCACCTCTGCCCAGGACCCCGCTGCCGCCCCCTTCCTCTGCAGACTAAAATAATAGTGCGCCCATCCAGACAAAACACACAGGTCCTCTTTAGTGTCAGGCTGACTTACAGCTCTCAGGCAACAGATGTTTGGAAGTACTTGAGAAAATGTATTTAAATCGGCGCGAACGTCTTCATTTGCACACGGGACACTCGTGGGTCTGGCTCAAAAACAGCAATGGCAGAAATAGATGAGCCACAAGCGAGGAACGTTAGTCAGCCTTTAAAGCCTCAAGTTAAATATGGATCAACACCAGGCTTTCAAGAAGGCCTGATAAAATTAGACGAATTGACATCCATTGCGCTCGTTGACCTTAAAGGCTACTTTTAATTAGAAAATTTGTTTTGAAAAGCTTTCCTGGCACAAAAAAAAAAAGATGCAGACCTTGCTAGGAAATGCGCGACTATGGTTATTTATCGACCGCGACACAAAGGACAAGAGCGGAAATCAGAAATAAATATTGTACCTCAAATTAATTACAGCGCGAGGAACCAAGTGAGAAAAGATTTATTTCTCCCAGCGCGCCGTGGGTTTTTTCATATTCCTACCAGCCGAGTGGATGTGGTGGCCCTCTGCCTACGGCAGCAGGATAATCCCTTCGAGATGAAGCGAAGGAATCGGGAAGCGGCGGGGGAGGCAGAAATCCTTCAGGATAGAGTATGGATGGATCCCTTCCTCAGAAGGATTAGGTCAGGCCTTGCAACATACTTCTAAAATTGCCCCAAAGATGGGTCTCTGCCCTATATAAAAGTAGGCCACCGATTCTGGGAATTTTTAGACAGCCTGGGGTTGATATTATTATTAGGTGGCTTGAGGTTGAGCCCCTTCCAATACCCAATACTCAACCTTCCAACTCATGCCAGTTTTGGCAGAAAGCACCGCCCTCACACACGCCCTTCCCAGCAGATTGAGGGAAAAAAAAGTGAATGTGGAAGATCAGCAGGCGGACATAAAACCAATTAAGTGACATCAATTACCCTGACTGTACATCTGCACAAAATAAAGAGCGAAAGGAGGAAGCAGGAGCTGCTAAGCTCTAGATGATGCTGAAGCCAGAGCTACAGAAATAGCCAGTCTGAAGAGCAGGGCTGGAACAAAGCCTGCTTAGTAAGAAGAGAGTGACCCGTTATACTGGAGAGAAGGCTGGGGAAACTGGGGTCAGACCCAGAGGAAGAATCACAACTGGCCGAGCTAAAAGGTGAGGAGTTAACTCGGGTTTCCAAAGCAGGGGAAGGAGCAGGAGTCAGAAGCGCTATGAAAGTGCAACCTTCTATGATTGCTTACAGGTGTGACAATGGAAGGTCTAGGCCTAGCAAACAAGAACTGGAGACTCCACCTAGACGGACCCTCCGTCTGTCACCGCAGCACTCTGCTGTCATCAAACGCGTGGCTGACTTCCCCTTTCCTCCAAAGGAGCCAGCTTTCTTTGCCCATTTGTTCAGTGGACACATTGTGTGACTTTCGTCTCCCCGTGGCTAACGCCTGCCTTTTCATTCCGGTTGGGCCCAACCTGATATTTGAAAGGATCCGGGGCCTCCCAGCGAGTGGGAAGGCAACAGGAGAAATATCCAATATAAATATTTCAGCAAATCCAGCTGCAGCGGTACTGGATGCTAACACAGGCGGTTTATACCTGGGTCCACTGCCACCTACCCAGAAGAATGAGTGGAAGTGCACCTTTGGCCGTGTGTCCTACACATCGTGTTTGCTTTACAAAAGAGCCGCTTTACTGACACTCCTGCCTGCCATGAAAGACCGAGCAGTACAACCTTAAAACTCTGCACTGTTAATTGCTTATTAAACAATTACATCACTTCTTTTCGGACTGGATTGCACATTTTACCGGGCTATTGTTTGCACTTCAGAGGAGACGGATTAAGCGCCTGCGTCGATCTCTGGGGGCGATACAGAAGAAAATACTGAATTCTGTTTGCAGGGAAACCTTCTCTTTCATCCGCAAACTTACTTTCCCCACCCAGATCAGAAGGGTAGTATCTGTTAGCTCAATAACTACAGAAGGCTGCGGAAACCACATGCAAACTGGAGACACATCCTTTCAATATATTTCCCAGTATCCTCTTCTGTATGGTGCTAAAGTTTCCATCAGAGGACCACGGTATCCAGGAGTAACAGAGAGAATGGATAAAGCCCCCCATTCCATACAAATATTGAAAGGTTAGAGTTTCTGACACCAGAACAGCCATGTTTTACATAATGGGCTGACTGCACAACCAGAGTTGTCAATCAGAGCTCGATAAGGACGGATTTAGGTATAGGGAACTTGGGCAGCCACCCGGCGCACACACACACACAGACACACACACACACACACACGCACACACACACACACACACACACACACACACACACACACACACAGCCTATTAAGTCACAAACTGACACCGATACTGATACCAATTAGCAAGTTCTACTTAAATAAGTTCAAATGGACACTCCACCCAAATAAATTAACACACAAATGCATTACATTCCAAAAATGCAATGTCTTGATGCAATATCAGTTGTAATTTTTTTGTCTCAAAAGCACCATTCAGCACTAACTGTTCTTTTTATCTTGTTGTCGGTTGGCTGGGAGGTAAACAGTAAACAGACAATTACACACAAACACACCAAGGGGGGAGGAAGGCATGACCGCCACTGTTCTGATAGAATCCATCAGTTAATTATTACAGTATATAAATTTTGCACAGTATGTCAGTGGAAAGAACTATGTTGTTCAAGACCCCCAGGGTTGTGCGTTCGAATCCCAATTTTTTACATCAATGGTTGTGAGTTTGACCCTCCCCCCTTCACTTCCAGGGTCATGGGTTTGAATCGCCCTTTACCTCCAGGGTTGTGGGTTCAAATCCCACTCTCCGCTTGTGGATGTGAAGGTTGCATCCTTGGCCCCATTTATACGGGTTTCTTCCCATAATCCAAAAACATGCAATTAGGTGAAGTGATGCCTCAATATTGTGACCGACAATCATTCCAAAAATATAAAAAGTTTGCCTTTTTATTAAGAAGATATCAACTCTGGCATAGAAAAACAGTCCCAGAGCACTACATTTTATAATTCTCTACATCAGATGTATTTATACCATTTATAACAGATAAGGGCTGACCATCAAGTGTGAAAAACTCCAGAATTTTCTGAGTAATACCTTGGGATTTTGCACTGTCTGCACTGAATTTTACTGGGGTACTGGCGCAATTCAGCAGTACTGCAGCCTTCTTTATAGGAACAGATTTGTTTTTCAGAAACTCTTCATACTCTTCAGTCTCGCCTTAAGGTGAACAAAATCAAATTTATTGTGTTAAAATGTTTATTAGTAGAAACCTCCTTGTGAAACTTTAGCAGAGCAATGTTTGCAAAATGCATTTCTACGTCATTATTGCTAACATTAAAATAATTCCACACGGCAGACATATTTCTAACTGTTTAGTATGTGGGTATGCAAAGCAGTATGGGTCACCATTTTAAATGGAATTAGCAACAGTAAATATCGGATCATTTTAAATCATCAGCTGATGGCTGACTGTAGCTGTATCAGCCGATACCGATAATTGGCCAGTATAGTTGGGGCAGCTCTAGATGTGAAATTTGCAAGATCGGTTTTCTATTGCTCATTTGCATGTCACGTCAATGACATCATATCACCATGTGGGCCAATTAATCAGAGCCCTGATTCGAGTATGTGAGCTAAGAAGGAAATACAAAACTGGGAAGGGGGTGGAGCAGGCCTGACCTCAAATTGCCATACTGAAGGTGGGGGAAATGGGGGATTCTATCAGATAGTGTACCCCTAACTTGATGCAATATCAGTTGTAAATTTTTTGTCTCAAAAGCACCATTCAGCACTAACTGTTCTTTTTATCTTGTTGTCGGTTGGCTGGGAGGTAAACAGTAAACAGACAATTACACACAAACACACCAAGGGGGGAGGAAGGCATGACCGCCACTGTTCTGATAGAATCCATCAGTTAATTATTACAGTATATAAATTTTGCACAGTATGTCAGTGGAAAGAACTATGTTGTTCAAGACCCCCAGGGTTGTGCGTTCGAATCCCAATTTTTTACATCAATGGTTGTGAGTTTGACCCTCCCCCCTTCACTTCCAGGGTCATGGGTTTGAATCGCCCTTTACCTCCAGGGTTGTGGGTTCAAATCCCACTCTCCGCTTGTGGATGTGAAGGTTGCATCCTTGGCCCCATTTATACGGGTTTCTTCCCATAATCCAAAAACATGCAATTAGGTGAAGTGATGCCTCAACATTGTGACAGACAATCATAAATGATGGATGAGAAACACAGGTGTTAAAAATCTACAAAAACTGTTATAATTCATTCAAGGCAGGGAGTAAAAAAAAAAGGTGAAAGAGTTGGGTGGGATGTTTGATCAGTGACCAACAAGTTATATTAGAACTGGCGCAAGAAAGGAAGAAAAAGCTGAGAAAGACAGGGCTGAACCAGATTTAAATGAATCAGGCACCAGTATGACACTTCAGTTGAGGGAATCTAGATCTGCTTCAAATAAAAATAGTTGTAAAAGTGGATCCGACAGCCATAAAGCAATTGAGGGCTGTTTACCAACAAAGATATCTAGGCAAATAGGGCCCCGTTTTGAAGTTGGTGATG
Organism: Pollimyrus isidori; assembly: GCA_019775955.2. NCBI lineage: Eukaryota > Metazoa > Chordata > Actinopteri > Osteoglossiformes > Mormyridae > Pollimyrus > Pollimyrus isidori. The sequence continues at coordinate 5,009,570 of JABFDZ020000030.1, read as the reverse complement.
AAGTACAATATCTGGGTGTCAATATTTGGCCGACTCCTTGTTTGTTTTTATTCGAATGAAAATATGCATGCGTGGAAGATATATCAAATATTTGAGGTTTTGCGGTAGTATTTGTTTCCACATGAAAAGTCAGTAGTTGGCCTATTTGCTCAGTAATCTAATAAATGATTTAAGGCTAAACACATAGACAAATGTGGCTTAATAGACTGATAAACGAAAGACATCTTATGGGGAGAGAAACACGCCGGTCAATATTTAAGGATATGTATTCGGTTCTAGCTGTACAAAGGTTCTTGCCTCTCCACACGCGGTGCTCGCTCCTGTCTGCATTTAGGCTTGAATGCTTGCAGTCTGAAAGCAGCGTAGTAAAGTGCTCTGCCCTGCTCACTAGTGGCCTGCCCTGTCCTTCACACCCACCCTAAAAGCAGTGCGGTAAAGTGGGCAACGCAGCGGAGCCACCCCACGCTGCGCACTAGCGGGCCGCCGTGTCCCTCACACCCACCCTGGTCAGGGCGGCATCTCGTTCCTCAATGACCGCGTTCATCTCCTCAGCCGTGATTCTCCTCTTGCGGTCTCGCATCTTCCTCAGTCTGTCCACCATGACCGCCCCAGTGCGCTCGATGCCCAGGGCAGAATCGGCGCCATTGATCCGACTGAGCAGCTCTTCCAGATCCTGGCCCACCAAACACAAACGTGAACGTGTCAGCCACTGGGCGACTCACTGGCATAATGCCATCCTGCACTGGATTTCACAGTTCAATGAAAATCGAGAACTGATACATGCATATTTGATGATTATGTACAGAGGTGAATCCGACAGTCAATGCATTGATAGTCACTGGCTAGTTACAGCATAAACTTTATAAGTTATAGCTCAGCAATTATCAATGAAACAAACATAAAACAGATTTTATAGTACCACAAATAATAGTATGACTAGTCATCTGCTGATTTAGAATATTCCATGCATGGCATACCTACATAAATCTGAAATATTTTTTCAAATCCCAATGATCTTTTAATTTTAGAAAAAAATGTAATCAGAGCATAAGAGTGGAGTGCTGAATTTACATTGCTTTTTTCCACAAACCACACCAGACTTAGACAGCTGGCTGAAGCAGGTGGCGGAGAAGGGCCAGGTGTCTCGAAAGGTAAGAGGCTCACCGTGTCGCTTTCCTCGGGGTTGATGTTCTCCAGGCTGGGGGAAGACGGGAAAGAAACAGCCTCAGTCATTCTGCTTCCTCTGTGTGGCAAAATGAGGTCGCTCCCCAAATCTTCCCCACCTCGAGTAATTGCTATCCAGCCCATCCCCAAAGTCAATCGTGACATCCTGACATATTAAAAGTGCCACCAGACCAAACCATTATTCCTCAATAATGCTCTGTATATTCGGCACCGAGGGTGGACTGTTAAGTTATTAATGTTTACTGCTATAAGTGACTACAGGGATCAATTGTTCATATGTGCAGGGATGAAAGAGAATGGTCCCCGGCTGAGTGACCCACTCGCTTCCAGCAATAGGTGCCTGCGCGGGAAAATGGAGGGGGCCGTAGTTGCAATTACCACAGGAAAGGCGCGCCGGAAAACAGGCTAAATATTTCACATGTCAGCAACAAGGAACTAACCAGGATTCTGGTGGCAGAACCTGCATAAGAAGCAGTTGTGCAACATCACGCGTATATCGCAGGTTGAATTCATACACTGGAATGATCATCGATTACAGTCCCGATGAGTCGCCGAGAGCACAGGCTACGTGCGTTTCTCCAATGGAGGTCGGGATCCCACCACACTACAGCACTAACAGACAGAAGGCAGCTAACGCTAATGAAATATACAAAACAGTAAACAAAGAAATAAGATAAAATCAAAAGTCAAGAGCATTATGGGCCGTACGCGAACCTAAAATGAAAGGCGTTTGCAGAGAGCTGTGCAAACTGCACATGCTGGCATGTATGCAGCTTTGAGTAGGAAGACAGCGCTTGGAGCATCTGTCACACCTCAGAATGAGGGGGCTGCTACATAATAAGTGAGTGCAGACGTCACCTGCATGCCTGCCCAATGCTCACATGGGCTCATTCTCTGATTGCCTTTTTTTTTTTTTTTTTATTGACTTGCTTCCGGAGAGATTAATAAAAACAGCAGGGCTTTGCCTGCCCCTTAGCCCCGTCTATCTTTTTCAGGCTCCTCGGATGGGCAGCAGGGACACCTGTGTTATAAGGCTCCGGCTCGATGGTGGGCGGCGGTGTGGCTTTTAACATAAAGCCCGCCGTGTGCCTCTCCCCTTCCTCACGAAGCAACACCGGACTTAAGAGGAATTCGCTCGCTGCCTGCTGGGTGCTGAAACCGTCAAAACCTCCTCACAAAACCAAGACAGCTGCCCATCCGACCGCAAGCGTTCCCTTTGTTTTATTCTAGAAAATTCCCCCTGTCCGCTCTCTCCCTCAGAAAGTCAGCCCGTCACACTCCTATAAGTGCGTCAGCACGTCCGGTTCCATCATCCATTCCGCAGAATTATGAAAAAAAGAGAAAAACAACTGGCGGTCACATTTACAGAGGCATTTACAGGGATCACCCCCCATTACAGACGCACATACTCAATCAGAGAGGGCTGAAGAAGTGACCTCAGGAAATAAGAGGTTCAGAACACGCTATTCCATATTCTGCGGGAGATAATGCTTTTGCATGGCTATCAATTACCATTTTAGGCCCAAAGCAGGCAGTGGGCAGAATTGGAAAATGAGGGAGACTTTTTTCCCTCAAATTAGATTTTGGCAGTTATGCGAGGAGACTAGAATGAGTCTGCCATTCTACAATGGCGGCAGAACCGATCGTTTTACTGTAGGAGAAACCACAGCCATATTTACGTGGCTAACTAAAAAAAAAAAATTTAAAATAAAGTCTTTATTTTTCATGTGAAAACAAATTTTTACATTTTAATTTAAAGAAATAATGGTGGAAAACACGGGAGTTTCCCCAGAAATTCAAGTTTTAATGGAATGGTGTTACTTTCAGCAAACAGGGGCTTATTGAAATATAGATTTGCTTCTGACAGAAAGTTATACTCCCTTAAGTAAAAACGTAATTACTTCTAAACTGCACTGGCAAATATTGCGTCCTACTTTTTCAGCGCAGAAAGCACAGCCTTCATTTTAAAATGCCCCAGTACTTAAAAACACTTCACAACACACTCACCCAACCCCTAAAAGGGGATGGTGGGGGGGGGGATCACATTAATTAGGGTAGTTCAGACAGGGTGGTAAATAACTGGTGGACTAAAGGACTTGATTGATTTCCTATACAGTGCAACTCCTGACTGACAAGCCGGCACTAAGGGTGAGGGGATTCTTTTATGAAATGTCACGCACTTCTGATTTATTCCCAAACCAGTCGATATTGGAGCTTCCACACCCTAGCTGCCCCCCCACCGCCCCCAACCCCACGCTCCTGCCCAAACTCCATTCATTCACCTTGTCCGCCAAGCTGAAGAACAATGCAGTTTCCTAAGCGATGGGAGGCAAACAAGCTTTGGCAAATCGCTGCGGCTGCAGCCAATGCTGGGAAGGGGGGTCAAGAAAGAACTTTGGAAATTACCATAGAGTTTAGGGGCGATCCTGCAGGAGGGAGAGCTAAAGGAATCCTTCGGAGGTGCCAGCCGCCCCCGCCTCCTTTTCTCAGACTTCTCCTTCTTGTGTTTAAACAAACAGGGAGCCAGGGGCGGGGGGGGGGGAGAGAAACCAAGGGGGCAGCCCAATGCAGCACGTACCCTGCGCCTGCCTGCGGCACCCGC
>JABFDZ020000030.1:4936762-4948086 GCA_019775955.2 Pollimyrus isidori | reverse complement strand
TAACAAATACCCCAATAACCGGAGTTATACACCAAATACCCATTTTCATTGGGTCCCAGAGTATGTGGCCACAAAAAAAAACATTGTCCTCCCCCCCCCAACCCCAATGTCACCCTTTAGTTGTTTTTTTTTTTTTTACAGTGCACGAAGGTAGTGCTATTGTTAATGTTCTATTTACTATTACTGCACTATTCCTTTGTGCAATAAATTTGGTTCAAAATTTGGGTTGTGACTCACTGACTTAGGCTGACCAATAAAGCACATTGTCATCGCGATATGACCATGCGCAATATACACAATGCAAAGCCTGCTGGAAACATGATGAACAACAAAACTATTTTCATTTACACAAGCCACGCAGCCACACTCAGCATACAAACATCTCGCCTATCAGATGGAGCTGCCATGCAACATCTCTTCCATTGCACAAATTCCTTCCTCCTGTGATGTGACGACTGTTAGGCTAATGACGCAATCGTGATTACGCAATCACAAGTTTCAAGTTACCCCGCAAATTTACCCTTACCTCGGCAGCAAGCGGTGACAACAATTAAACATGCTCACAGATGCAGCATTTTACTAATTATCATAAAAAATTGTTTCTATTTAGCTTGGTTATTAATCTCTATTTAGCTTGACAGTTATGTTTCATCAAGTATAACTGCATATTATGCTTGATAACTGTTTCACTGATGTACAAAATTTGTTTAATAAATGTCTTTAAAAAGGTCAGTTATTAGTTATAAAAAAATAATTTACATTTAGCTTGATAGTATAACCGACATGTTTTATTAAATTAATATATTTTCAGCTCAGCATAGCAGTGCACCTATTAAACCAAAAATACATGGCCTAATATGCACAGTTTAATGTTTATTTATTGCAAGTTGACCAAGAAAAAAATGTGGGTCCTGAGGATACACAAGCTGAGAACCATTTCTGTCAAACAGATCATGTGCACATGGCTTCTATTGGGGAACTTCAGCCCCTCTGCAGGGCAGTCGTGATGTAACTGCCAATATATGGCGCATGCCCAATAATCACCAGGGCCTTAGATGACGGGTGAAATGTTTGTCTGGATGCAGACTTTTTGGTACTATACTGACATTTACTTACACCGACAGTTTGGCAAGTAGATTACTGATGTGCCTAAAATATTAATGAGGCGTGTATTGTGATGACCAAGAGTTAGTGATCTGCAAAAACTTAGTGTATCCTTATGTCTAAGAAATGTGTCAAACTTTAAACTGCAAAAGGTACCACCACACCATTTAAAAGATGATGTGGCTGCTAATCTGTCCGTTTCTTCACTGCCACTTCCATAATTTACCGAAACCGAAATGAATAAACGTAAGGATTACATCGCAACATGGCAGCATCCCCCCTGCCCCTCCACATATCATCTTTTAATGATCACTGAATTGTGGGCATCAACTATGACTACATGCCTCCAGCCTTTTTTTTTGGGGGGGGAGGAGGGTTAAATGGCCCAATCCAAAGTTGCGCAATTAGACTAACTGGTGACTCTATGACTGTGTTGCTGGATTAGTTCCCAGTCCCCCTTGACACAGACCATTTTAAGACATTGTAAAATGGACAGATTATTGACTTCCGAGTTTCACCGTCAGCTTAAACAACCTGGTGGGAAAACTGAGTAGGAAAAAGGCGACAGGAGTGAGAAAAATGAAGAGGATAAACGTCACCACTGTCGATCGACGATCAGCAGAACGTGCCACCGCCGGCTGGAGATGCATGTCCTCGGGTCCAGCGTGAGAAGGAGAACTGAAAGGCAGGTGAGGCAGGGTGACCAAGCGTGCAGCACTGGCTCAGAGCTGGGAGCCCCCTGCAAGCCGAAAAGAAAACAAGATCTGACAGGAGATTCAAATCACAGACTGTCTTTTCTGCCTTACTGCACACAGACCATTTGTAGAATGCTTCTGCACCTTCAAAGGACTCCTGCAAGACTGACAAGATAGAGAGCCGATATACATGGGCGGCTGGTCCTTCGCTACGCTCCGAACACACCGTCAGATGCTGACCCTTTAATGAATTGTATTTCATCAGCATGATGTCAGCCTTCCTCAGGTATTCTGGGGATCCACTCTGCAGGAGAAGGTAGAGTTAATGCAGTGCTAAACCTTGCAAGCCTGGCTTGCGAACGGTAATGTGGAGCTTCTCCCCACACTTGGAGACTGCCGCAGGGGACATACATCTTGTCACTGGCAGGCTGTGTGAAGGGCATGAGCTAATTAAAATTTAAAAAGGGACATCACACTTGCTTAAACGGCTCTGCCACACCACCAGCCCTCAGCCTGAAAAGAACAAGCTTGCAAGCATCCTAAGACTGGTCCGTGATAGGTACAGTAGTTCCGGCATCTAATCATGCTCGCCACTGCTGGACAGATTCCTTTTATGGTGATGAAGAAGGGTGCCAGGATTCTGCAGGACAGCGAAGAGCCCATCTGTTCTGCTCTAGTTCATATCTAAGCACACTGCTGCCAACATCCAGTACTTGCAGTTGTTTCTTTGCTTCTGCAGTCCCAGGTATAAATGAATCTCTATTTTCTGTTACCCCTATTACCTGCGGAACACACGGCCACATTTATATTTCAGGTTTTATCTGATTTAATCAAAAGCCACCATTTGCAGTATGTTTTTCTTTCTTTCGTATCAGATGTCGGTACCCTACAATACATAACTTTTTTTAATGCATTATTGCATTAAAAGATTCTTAAATTTTAAATTGCAAGAAGAATCCTAGACACATATGGACATTTTCAATAGTGGTAGGAAGGCCTAGCAGAATGGGAACATGTAAAGCCTGCTGAACTGTAACCCACAACACGAAAATATTATACAAAGAGAGAGCCATACAACTGAATATGAGCTACCAAGATCCGCAATAACATACAGAAAAACATTCTGAATGGACATGAATTATCAACCAATGACGAAGAGTTCAGTCAGTTGGTATAAATAGTAAATATACAATGTCATTTAACGTTATTTATAATTGTCATGGTGTAACATCTCAAATCGGCATACAACGTGTATATGACTTAACAAATGAGGAGCAATTGGTTTTTAAGCGCCATTATGCTTGTTCCTACGTGGTAAGTTAGTTTTTATTTTTCTTAAGACTCGCGGTAACTTCAATCACGTTTCGTACAGTAAGGCTGTTTGTTTTTTCCACGCCCCCATCTGCTTCCGGTTACGTCGTCATCGAAACGACTGTGACGTTGTGAAAAATTAGAAGAGACGCCATTGCTCTCTAGACAGCCTTCATTTGACCTTTTTATAACAATTTCTTTTTAAGACCATTGTGTACTACGAAGCGCCACGGATCACGTTAATCTACATCTTTTGTGTAAAACCTCCGAAATAGTGAACACGACCAGGTAGAAGAATGTTAAGAATCAACGTTAACCCACCTTTAATAATGCGCCCTTCTTTCTCTTTACCTCTGCCCCGAAATGGAAAATAATCACTAACAAAATGGCGAAAGGAGATCATCAGCAAGACATGCGCAGTATGATGCTCCATACATGCTTTAGCAAATTTGCACTTGCGCATAATGACACTCCAGATAGCCGCTTCTGTCTCAATGTATTAAATTTAGCCAATGGTTAAATTCAGGAGGGCAAGCTCTGAATTTGATTAGCCAATGGCTGGAAAACGGAGCCCAACACCGGATGAAGGAAGACCAATCGCATTTTGAAGACGGAATGCCTTATTGTAAAGAAGATCTACGGGAAAACCCAATAAGCATACACCCTTCAGAGCGCCGCTTTTATATAAGCCAATCACATGATGGAAATCTGTAGGGCCTATAGAAATTACGATTTTTAGCAACCAATCCCAACTCTTACCCACATTCACTACTGCTGCCGCAGCCAATTGGGTTTCGAGAAACACTGCCTCGGCTCAACAGCTTGTTATTTCGTTTATTGCTTTGCAAACCTGGCAAGTGGAGAATAGTCTCGTCGCTGTATGTAAGTATAGCTGCGGATATTTCACAAAAAATAGGTAACCGTTAACATTAGTTATTAAGGACGCTTCTGTGTGTCATCGGTCTGTACTTTGGCGGGGTGACGACCGGTGGTTAAGTGTGCGCTTTGTAGTTTTTGAAGGGAAGGGAGAAGATGGGTGAGGAATTGAATGGCAGGGGCCAGTCGGCTTGTTTTTGCGGCGAAATGCGCCTTTTGTAGATCACTTTAATAAATAATGAATTCGCGCCAGTTACTTTGCGGTGAGTCAGTCAGTCGGCGCGTTTCCAGCGAAAACAGAGCTGCGAGCTGAGCTCGGTCAGCTATGGGAACAGCTCGGCGTTTTAAATCGCCACAGCGAGGGATACTCGGTGAGCTAGTTAGCTGGCTAACTTGGTAGCTTAGCTACAGTTCTTCCGTTCCCACTCCTCCCCCACCCCCTCTCACCGAGACCGCCCGATCTTTTCTCCGCGGCGGCGTTATTAGACCGTTTCGCAGAAACTTTTCGGCGTCGGGGAGACGCGACGCCCCTCCTCGCCTGCCCCGGGCGCCGTGTGCGTGTTTGCTAGGCGGGCAGCGCTTTAGCCTGATATTGACACGGTGCGACGCCGAGGGCGCAATGATGGCGACGTGACACGGTCGGGATCGGGGAGCAAAGCGGGAAGGAGCGACTCGCAGCCCTCCTGGTATCTCTTAGCCCCCCGCAGCTGCATGCCAAACACCGTAACACAAAAATGCCACTTTCCTCGCAATTAAAAATGGCATAATAAAAACTGACTGGGATTGCCTGCTGAAGCGTTTCTTTTTTTGTTAATCTACCGAGTAAGGGGGAGTTGAGCCGAGCTGCAGAAGAATGCGTTAAAGTATCCAGCATGCCTTTTATCTTTTTGTATCGGTTACGTGCAGATGAATTAAAAAATAGTTTTTTCGATAGATCTCATACCCCCTTTTCTTGTCTCCCCAGTTTTTTCAGCAGTCATAAACCATTCGACCTGGAATCCCTCAAATAGCCTCCACGATGAAGGTAAGTGACTTTACCTTGCGGGAGATGCAGGCGACGCCTCCCCACCGGCCTGTCGTCGCCCCTCAGCTAGCTCTCATAGCCCTGATGGCTAGCCAGTTAGCCGCACACGTGTCCTCTTGCCCCGCGATCGCAGCGTGCGGTTTAACATGTCCCTCTAGCTCCAGACACAGTGTACCGCTGCTATTTTATAAACACCAACCAGATCTGCTTGCTCGTAGCTGTAGCAAATGCGAGATAGCTTTGCTTATCGCCAGGGGAGTCGACCCCGCTCTGTAAAGCTGGCGCGTCGTCTTTGTGTCTGCATGAGGACCGCTCCAAGTCCCACTGCTTTTGCTTAAAGATGGATCTCTGATGACATTTGTTGATGCATTTGGTAACTTTTAGGTCTTTTAATACCAGCCAGGCCAAAGCATAAACGTGAATTTATGACAGAACTGTCGATCAGCCTTTCACTGCTCCCCACCTTGTGTCAATGTTTCCAAATGGCCCCTATTGAAGGAACAGAATCTTATGTGGGGTATCTGAGCTCCTCATTAGGCTGCAGCAGTTTAAGATCCCAGTCTACCTTGTACACTAAGGTTCACTGAATGCTGCATGGTTCTTAACCTTGTCATGTGCTCTGGCCTGTCAGTTGACTACCGTCCCACCCACCTTTGATAATTATGAGATGAAAGTGAATATTTGCTGCTTTGGGGTAATTGCTGTTGATAACGACTCAAACTCCAGTAATGCAGGACAAATTTTGCAATGTTTAAAATTAAGAACTACATTTTCAGTTGCAGTGGTCTGTAACAGGAATGTATCAAGAACTTGTCCATGTTCCCTGCAGCTTATGGTGCTTTTTTTCCTTCTGAATTTGTGGCATGTCGAGCACATTAGAAGCTTGTCAGTTACTTTACAGCACGCGGTTTTTATTAGATGATGAAGGTTTCTCTCCTTTTTTCCAATGGTTGCCTTTCCTTTCTGTTTCAGGCAGCGGATGAGCCTGCCTATTTGACAGTGGGGACGGACGTCAGTGCTAAGTACCGGGGTGCCTTCTGTGAGGCAAAAATCAAGAATGTGAAGAGGATGGTCAAAGTGAAGGTGAGAACCTGTCAGACGTCACAAAACTGGCAGGCCGTATCCTGTCGGTGCCGCGGTCTCCAACGTCATGTTCACTGAGAGCTACTTCTATACAAAAAAAATAATCTGCTCAGCTGCGTGTTTGTTACTTGATCATGTCGGCCAGGGGCGTAAACTCTGTTGCTCACTCTTGTCAGACACACACTGAAACTTCTGGTACTACCTCAGTGTACAACTTTATAAGCAAAATAAACGGATGTTAACAGAGTAATTGATCCTATTTCTGTAAATGGGTTCCGCGAGCTACTCATCGGCTCCCTTCTGGTGGGTGACGTACTGGTGACCGACTTGCTAGAAAATGCCGTGTAATTCAGGGACAGGTACTTTAGCACAGGGTTAAGTTCTGTAGCTTTTGGTGATATTTTGGATCTTAAAGTTTTGCTTTTTTTTAACCTTGCTATTGATACTTTTTACGAAATTACTTTTACTACATTGTCAGCCTTCCTTATTAAGATGAAACTTGCAGCTCTGTCTTATGTCCTGAGGCGGCCGTTTGCACCCACCGCCTTGAGATGTGTGTGTATATATGACTGTCTGTTACCTTCAGCCTTACTTGTCAAAGCAAGGAACTGCATGTTACGATTCCTTCCCCATTAATATGACATTGCAGTTTGAACAAGATAACAGTATCCACAAGCATCATTTTTGAAGTGTGATTGTCTTGGATGATGCAAGTACACTTTTTGATTGGAACAAATGCCCAGATGTTGAATGTTCGTGTCCTTGGCCATTTTAAGGGGGCCTCTGGTTAATGAAAAGTAACATTGAAAGCTGTAGCTAGTGAACAGGATGTATTTTTAGTCATTTCTAAAAATACTAGAATGCCAGGAATAAGTGAAGTACGATTCGAACAGCGTGGCAGCAGGTGATATTGTGAAGCATTGTTTGATTTTTTTTTTAGGTGACAGCATTTTATCTGGAACTGATTTTTTTTTATATTCTGATGGTGTATATATCCTGAAAAGCAGCCATGCTTGCATTACATGTGGTTTTGAGTTAATTTCTTGAGTTTTCTCTGCCCCTTGCAGTTAAGGAATTCGTTTTGGTCACGCGGTATAGGAAAGAGCACGTTGAAAGCAGATACTGCTGTCTTCTGGTGGCTTGTATGCTCGTTTGGTCTGGTTTCACACGGGATCTGTGTGGTGGAGGGGAACCTGCTTCTCGTGTGTTCCTGTGATGCTCTTCATGTACGGACTCGTCTCTGGACCGGTCATGCCAGCAGCGTCAGGCGACTGCGGCGTTGGAAGCCGCCGAATCCCCGGCAGATACGTTCTCGAAGGCGTCAGTGTTGCCATGCGGCGCCACATGAGAATCCCACCCCAGTTGGTACTTTCTGTACCTCCTCCCCCTTACATTGTCTGTGCAGTGTGTGTAGACTTGGAGTTGAGTGCCTGTTACATGGCCCCCAGTCACTGTACTGTCTCATAGCAGCTTTATATTGAAATCTTGGGTTCCTGTCTGTGGCACAGTCCAGTGTGTTGCAGCTGCACTCCTGTAGGCCAGCCTGGTCACTGCGACAGTGTTTTCTGGTGATGTGACATGGTCGTAGTTGTGTTGAAGCGTGCAGGTCGCCATGCAGGGCCAGCATGCACGCCTGTTCCGGTGGGTGATGTCCGTTCGGCATCTCTCTGCCGTCCTTGGTTCAGAGCGTTATGGAGATGAGCCATTACGCTCCTCGCCGTTCTCTTCCCTCGTCATGGAGATCGACATGCGCTGTCAGTCATCAGGCAGAAAACTGAAGTCCGTTTTGGCGCGCTTTGGGGCGGGTCCTTGGGTGGGGGCGAGGCGCGCCCTGCTGGGTCTGTCAGCGGGAGTTCTCGTAGCTCCAAGTGGGTGGGCTTCTGCATGACGGCAGAGCGGGCTGTGACCATGTGATGGGCTGGATAGACTGCCAGGGGGGCTGTGACAGCCAGCCGGGGGCTCCTAGACTGCCCTGAGTAGCTGTGACTTCATGTAGAAGCGCTCTGCGGGCTTATCAGTCAGTGCAGGGCCTGTGCATTACGCAACCACATTAGTTCACCTTGACTAAACCCCCCACTTTCTGTGTCTCTTCCCTTTAAGGTGGTGCTTAAGGGAGACAGCACCTCACACATCGTCCAGGACGATCAGGTTAAAGGACCCCTCAGGGTAAGAGCAATAATTCTTGAACTATAACTTTCAGACTTTATGAACAAGATATCGGCATTAAACGTGCAGTTAGCATGGATGTTCCCTAACGTTTCTCTTTACTTGTTCTGTATACTGATGGTTTGACGTGATGGATCATTTTGTCCCGTTTTGGGGTCTGCAGTGTCTTGTCTTTATTGACATGTTACTGTTTTTTTTTCTGAAGTGAAATGTAATTAATATATTGTTTACTCAACAGAGTAACTCCAGAGGTATTTATGGAGTCTGGGCTTCTCATAGTTCTTAGTCTCTGGGCATCACTTGTGTGAATGGATTATCACAGAAGGACCAGAGTGACTTGTATGAGCTTCTGGGAGGTGGGGCACCGCTCCCCGATTCTTCAGGTCGTGCTCACAGGTAGAACCTCTCCTCCTCCTGCAGGTCGGCTCTACGGTGGAGGTGAAGAACCCAGAAGGTGGGCTTAGCGAAGGGGTCATTAGCAAGCTCACGGACGCCAGCTGGTACACCGTGGGTAAGCCACCTTCCGGTTAACGTGACGCTTTTCACAGGCACAGTGTCGCAATTACTTCTGAATCCAGCAGCAATTATGCTAGCAGCTTGTTTCTGTGAAAACAAATCCCCAAACAGAGTGACAGCGTACTGGATGCTTTAATTGCAGGTTAGCTGTTATATTTTCTTAGAGTCACTGCATGACTCTGGGTTATTTTTTTTCCCTGATGCGGTTGATGGATGTGGTTGGCTCTGGTTATAGTTGACATTAAGTAGATGTTTGGTGCTGATTTAAAAGTGGCGTCCAGCCTGAATTTGAGAAGCTGGTTTCTGGGGACAGACATGCTAGCATGCAGGTGCTTTTCTGTGACGGCAGTAAGCAGTAGCAGAAATGGTCTGGATGCAGCGCCTCTGGGCAGGGAGCCGCCGGTGGGAGTGATGCCATATCGCATCGGCTGTTGGGCATCTTCAGGAAGTTTGCGTCAGAGGACGTGGCTGGGGTGCGATGTGTGTGTGGGGGGGGTGGTTGTCTTCTTACAGCCTCTCAGGTCATGTGATTTTTACCCACACTGTTTGTGGCCCCTGAACAAATACCAGCTTCGTACTTGTGGCCAAAAAACCCCCTCTCGGGGTCTGGCCTGATCCGGCTGCAGTGGCCACGGGGCAGCTGCAATAGTGGATGGGCCTGACTGGTGCTTCTTCACACTTGGTTGCTGAATAGGGAATGTGAGTGCTGGGGGGAGTGGGGGCGGCGGCGGATCGCACCCCGCTGGCCGTCCAGCTCGACCGCTGGATGCACGCAGCTTGCCGTGAGCTGGATGCACGTGGCGCAGACGGGCCAGCGAGGCATCTAGCAGCAGTCGTCTATTTTTAGGAGGCTGGGACAACGGTGGATTGCAGCAGGCAGTATTTAATACAAGGGGGAGTAAGAGAAGACAAAGGCGAGCGAGAAAGGGGTGTGTGGTTGCAGCTCTCGTGCACTCGACAAGGTAGCAGGCAGTTTGAGGTACGTTAGATTGGCAGGAGAGTGCACTGAATTCTACGTGTTCCCTGCCCCTGGTACTAATTGGTGTTTTTGGGGCAGAGATAGTAGTACAGATTGTAAGAACCGTTTTGTGACGTGAACTGTTTTTATAACAAAACCAGAGTATCCATCCCTTCAGACTCCCAGGATCCATTCTGCATGACATCAAACAGACGTGTGTAGGGGATGGAAGGCCAGCAGATACGCTGCTACTGTCCAGGCTGTCTCCATTAATGAAACCTTAACTGCTGCTCTCACTCCACTCTGAGTTAGTCACTTCTGGCTCTGGAACCAGCTGCGGTTGTCTGGTTTTGGACAGTTCTTGCCAGGTTTGTCCAGGTCATAGGTCCTGGCATCTCCTGTAACTGATCATCTCCTGTTTTAAGGGAATGGGAGGAGTCTTGTGCATGAGAGATTTTACAGGTAAATTCAAACCAAACCTCATGCTTCTGTCACACAGGTGCAGCAGGAAGGTGGGGGGGGGGGCAAAGGGTCCCCCATGATGTGGTTACACTGGTCCTGTTAAAGTGGGTTAAACAGGCAGCTATCCTTCCACTTAATGTTTTGTTTGCACTCCAGAAAAGATTGATAGATGACACAACATCCACATTGTAATAGTGTGGCAGGAAAGGCATTTTTCCAGATGCTGTAGAGCTCCTCCGCCTTGGTCTTCATCTCTGTTCTCCCTGTCTGGAAGGACAGTCTGATCGCAGGCCGCTTCTATGGCAGTGCAATCATTATTTACTCTGCTCGTTATCTGTTTGCCTTCATAATGGGTGACTTATTTGCTCTGTGCTGTACATGTATGCTTGCATATTGCAGCCCCTGTCTAACATGAGGCGGCTTTCCTTTATATAAGTTAATAAGTTAATGTCTTGGTTAAATGACAGCCAGCTCACATTTGCCTTAGCAAGACCCTGGAGAGTCTCTCTGTGCTGATTTTCTGCGCCCTCTGCCTTCGTCTAAATTTTGGTCAGTGCATGAAACAGCCACTTCTCCCGACGTAAGGAGAGTAAGCTGACAGGGCTGTGGGGTGCTGTGGCGCAGGCCACCCATTCCCTCTGCCTGCATGCTACTGTCCCACTTCTGATGCGAAGCATAGGTACTTGCATTCTGTGAAGGTATTTATCAAGAAACCTTAACACTGACTTGGAGTCCCTTCTCCATACATGGCTCTGTGCTCCCCCCCCCTCACAAGTGGAGTTAGTTGGAATTTCTGTAAAAGGCACGTCACGAGATGGTGACAGGCTGCAGAGAGCCCCGTCGATCATCTCCCCCACCCCTCTCAGCCACCCCACAGTTCGGCTTGTAAAGTTGCTCTCTGCTGCCGAAGACGTGCTTCTGGCTGCAGCATATGCAGTGTGCCCAGTTATCCACCGTAAACTGCTCTCCACTCCTGCTTTTTGGCATTTTGCTGGGTGCCCCTGACTCCTGTTAAAGGCTGAGCAGGCCTGGCCCCCCCCCCCCCCGCCGGGTGGGGGGGGGGGGGGGCCCCCGGGCCGCCGGGGGGGGGGGGGGGGGGGGGGGGGGGGGGGGGGGAGGGGCGGGGGGG
>JABFDZ020000030.1:4925587-4936662 GCA_019775955.2 Pollimyrus isidori | reverse complement strand
GCGTCATGGATTTTTTGTGGGTTCCCCATACTCCTTTTAATGTCTTTGCTGGCCTTGCCCCACCCGGCCAAGCATTTATCCCCCCCCCCCCCCCCCTTATCCTTTCTCAGTGTTCGATGACGGCGATGAGAAGACGCTACGGCGGACGTCGCTGTGCCTGAAGGGCGAGAGGCATTTTGCGGAGAGCGAGGTACCCAGCGTCCTACACGCTCTATGCACATGATTGCTCTGCTCTGTGACTGCTCAGGTGCATATTAACCCCCCCACCTCAGACTTTGGACCAGCTCCCCCTCACCAACCCAGAGCACTTTGGCACTCCTGTCATTGGAAAGAAGACAAACCGTGGGAGGAGGTCCTCACTGCCCATGTGAGTGTCGCCCCCATAACCCCCCCCAACCCTCGTTTCCGGCGCTAGGAAGCACTTCCTAGCTGTAGTGTATGTAACCGGCCTGATGCACTGCTTTCGTAACGCTGCCTCCCCAGTGCCGAGGATGAGAGAGAGTCTTCGTCCAGCGAAGAGGAGGATGAGGACCGGCGACGGCTAAATGACGACCTGCTGGGGAAGGTGGCCTGCGTGCAGGCGGGTGTGGAGCGGGCCATGTGGTACCTTGGCCTGGTCAGTCTACTCTGCCCTTTTGGAAAAATCCCTCTCAGTACTGATGACTTGCTTTCATGAATGGGTACATTTGTAGTTGAATTTTGTTTTTTGTGTTTGATGGCTAGCAAAGGATGCATTGAACTTGGAACATGTTCCCATGTTTTATAAGGGAGGAATGGGGAAACGACATCGCTGCAGTGCTGGTTATTGGTTTATAACGGGCTTTTCCCCCGTTTCGCTTAGGTGATATCACCCAGCTGCAATGACGACCTGACAGTCAGAAAGGACCAATGTTTGGTGCGCTCCTTTGCAGACTCTAAATTGTGAGTTTCCCCTCTGAAATGCTCACGTGGTGACCGTGCCACTGCATTCTCTCTCTGACCACTTCTCTAGTGTGACGAGCTGAAAAAGGCTCGACTCGGCAAAGTCAACAGCCTGTAGAGGCGTCTGTTTGCTAATGCTGGGTGGCTGATCAGGGACATTGTTTTGGTTTGATGGGGGGGAGGAGCTTTGCTTATTTAATTACACTTTTTATACTTCCTCTTTTCAGCTACACAGTAGCAAGAAAAGAAATCCGCGTACTGACCACAGACAACATCTCCAAGTTGGAGTTCTCTAGCAAAAAAGGCAAGTCTTCATGTGGGGTTTCCTCTGCTGGATCTGACCTCTGGCCACGTCCGGAGCGCCTACTGACCTGACCTTCCCGGCTCTGGCTCTCCCTTCCCAGGATTTGACGAAGCTGTGCTTTTCCTGAAAACCAAGGCCATACCTGCGAGCTGGAAGATGGACATGAGTGAGATTTTGGAGTCGTCCAGCAGCGACGACGAGGACGGGGAGGAAAAGGACAGTGAGGAAGAGGAAAAAGTGGAGGAAGAAGAGGTAGGACAGGTTGTTTTTCCACAGGGTGGTCAAAGTGGTTTAGTGCTTGTTTTTTAAATTTATTTTTTTTTAATCGTAGATTGTGGGCCGCCGGTATTGACGAAAGCTCCAGTTTATCCTACTCTGCTTGTAGAGATGCTGCTGGGAATAACGATTTGTCTTTCGCCGCTATGCATGACACTGGCGTGTTTCTTAATGGGTGACTGACTGGGTAACTTCAGGGAATCGTGATAGTATCTTGATTTTGTAAAGGTGGGCCCGTGTCCATTAGGCTGCTGGATTTAAATTGAAATGCGTCTTCTACTCGGAGCTCACAGATGTTCTCCGGCATAGTTCCTGAAGGGTTCTGTGCATGCTTTCAGCACTTTCGATTCATTCAGTCCGTGGTGTGGTTTCCGACCGGGGCAGATTTGCTGGAGTGCATCTGCACGTGCCGCCCGAATCCCTTTCAGAAGGCCTCATGCTTTGATGGCTTCTGAGCGTGTCCTGCTCGCGTCTTGTGGTCCAGCCCGATGGGGCGCATTAGCGTGCAGGGAGAAGCCCCAGCTTCCGAGAACAACAATGGAGATCATTCTTCCTGCTTCCAGAGCCGAAGCCAATGGCCAGCAGAGTGGCTTGTGACGTCGTCCCCATAGCAACCCCCAGCTTCCTCCCATTGAGTGTGGGTTGTGTAGTCTGGCATGGCGCCCGGGGTTGGGGGGGGGGGGGGGGCACAGCCTGATCCCTGTCCTCATGTTTCCCTCTGTGCTGTACCGCACAAATGGTCTCTGCTTAGTTCCTGAATTTTTTTCTTAAACTCACTTTGTGAAGCTCTGATCTAGAAGTCAGCTGTGTTTAGTTTGGGTTTTTCTTTATATGGGTCTGCTGGATTTTCTCGGATGCGAGCGTTTTGCTAACCAGCAAACGCCGTGGGTCTCTCCAGAGCACAGATTGTTGTGACATTCAGAACTATTTGGGGGCGTTCTGACCATTTTATTTTTTTTAAAAGCTCATTCGTTTTAGCCTAGTTTTAATTTCACGTCTGTTTACAGAATGAATACCCACCATAGGGAGTTTGTAGGTCAGGAATGACATGCGTCCTGCTTAATTGTTGATAGTTCAGGAGACGATGCTGGCTTTGCTTTGGCTTTGCGTGTATCATTCTCCTCAGTGACCCTGTTTTCCGTGAGCTCATTACCCATGCTTTGCATCAGGATTTCCTCTTCCTTTAAAGTAAAATACTATCTTCAGCTGAATTAGTGCCGCCTTACTCCCATTGCAGACTATTTTACATCCCTGTATTAGAGTTGAGTTGAATGTGTGTGCAGTTCTTATGTATTCATAGTCTATAATTAGTCTTGGAGGCCTCATGGACATAACCATGACATTATGCTGACAGCTTTGCTAGTGGTAAAACGCTGATGTGAGCAGGGAGCCCCGTCTCCCTGCCCCCGGAATATTTGTTTAGTGTTTGGGTTTCTGCAGGAAGGAGCCTTAATATGGGTTGATGTGATGATGCCTGAGAATGGTTTCGCACACTGGACTGAAGTACCTGTGATGTCACGCTTCTCTTGGCTATCTGATCAGCTCCTGGCTGCGGCCAGCCTGCTCTCTGTGGCGTGGCTTAGCATTCCCCAGACAGGGAGCAAAGCCCTAATGTCTGCATGCTGTGTTTTGTTTTGCCTGAGCACAGTAAAGTAAAGGAGAAGCTGGAGTATATGGCAGGGCTCTGTTGGACTGCCAGAGTCGAGAAGTATCGCTGGGAGAGCGACTTCTCCCCCTCGCCTGGCGAGCTGGGCGCTTCCTGTCACACTGCGCACTGTATGTGTGGGTCATGTATATATTACATTGTGGGAACCAAATACAGTGGACTTTTGATGTTGCAGGGACCACCTTTTCGGTCCCACAAGGGAAAATTCTGTAAAAATCTAATTGCAATCAGAAAACTAAAAATGCCAAAAGTTCTTGTATTATGTTTAGTTACTTATGGTTAAGGTTAGGGCTGGGTAGGGGCTATGGTGGTCATTGTTGAGAGTTTTTCCAATGGAAATGGAGAGTTCCCACTAAGATATGTATATAAACGTACGTGTGTGTGTGTGTGTGTGTGTGTGTGTGTGTGTGTGTGTGTGTGTGTGTGTGTGTGTGTGTGTGTGTGTGTGTGTGTCCCACAGCCGGAAGAGGAGCCAGACCCTGAGGAGCGAGACCACTTCCTTCAGCAGCTTTACAAGTTCATGGAGGACAGAGGTGAGGCGTGATCCCTCACCTTCAGCACCCAACCGAAGGAGGGTGGAGCTGCTTGGAGCACACACACACACACACACAGTCGTCAGTTTACATGCTTGTCACAACTGTGTATTGCACCTTCTCTTTTGTGCTATGGAATGATTGAACACCGTACATCTTTATCTGAATTTGAATTTGTGGATTATCTGAAACCAACATGGTCAAAATTATACGTATAGGATCAATAGTGTACGTGCAGCAGGTGTCATTTAGTTGAATGTCCCTTGGCATTCAACCAATGTGTGTTTCACTTTGATCGGATGCTTCCCATCAATAAGCTTCTGGGAGAGTTCTGCTCGGATAGTTCACCTTGGACTTTTGCTCTCATTGGCTGATTTGGTAGCGTTCAACCAAATGTTGTTGCTTTCTTGCACTGACCTGACTTTGAAGCTCAGTGCCTTTCTTTCTGTAGGGTTCAGGTTAGGGAATGATATTCCAGGATATTTCATATACTTTTGGGAATGATATTCCAAATGCTTAATGTTAGCCTCGCTTTTATGTGTGTTTAGGGTGTTTTGTCTACCTTAGGGTCAGGCCAAACTTTCTGCCTTATTGCAGATGATTTGAGGTTATGTTGAATTCTGAGGTAATCCTCCTCCTGACTATTGTCTACTTTGTGCAGTGCATGAATTCCACTGGTGGCACGGTGACCTCAGAGCATGGTGACCTCAGAGCATGGTGCTGCTGCTGATACACCATGTGTAACAATTCATACAGTGATCTTGGGGTTGAATGGCTGACTTCCTTCTCCAGATGTACCTCTGGTCATTGTTGCCAAACAGCTTCTCATCTGAAGACATTTCTTTTTGTCTGTGTTCACCCACAACCTTAAGGTGTCGCTTTTGGAGTTTCTCTTTTTTTCTTGGACAGCAGCCTCTCACCCTATGGTGACACAACACTTGCTTGACTGGGCAGTGTCTCTGGTATTGGAGCAGCTTTTCAGTCCATGGCAGACCTGTTTTTTGGTGGTTCTTGGATTGCGTCTGTCCACCCAGGCCAGCTTCCTCCCAGCTCAGGGTGACAGTTTGGGTGTTCAGACCTGAGCGAACTGACTACAGCTCCAAAATGACTTACTGTAATAATATACTTGCAAACGGCTGTTTTAATCTGTTGATTTTGGAATTTGAAGTTCAGAAATGCTCCGAGACACATTGAAGCACTGTTAAGTGTGATCCTCTTCTCACATCAACACTTCTCCTTGAGCTTTCCCATTGTCATGCGTGTTGCTCCATGCAGTGAGTGCTGTCAAACGAGGTCTCTCTATGGTGACACAGAAGCTGCTGGCTGTAGGAAATCTGCATCACTAACAATCAGTCAGGAGGCCTGGGACCAAGTTGAAAAACATTTTGGAGCTTTGAGCACCACTAAATGAATAACCTTAGTAGCTGTATGTGTATCTCTGTCCCTGTATGTGATTTTGACCCTGTGAGGGTTTCAGAAAATCCACAATATATAAACCTCTGTGCTAAATGTGAGTGCGTTTTGTCAGTCAAATCATTCTGCTAGCAAAAAAGTTCTGGAAATTTATTGAATGCTCACTACTAGCATGGTGTGCATGTCTATAGTGTAAGTGGATGTAAACATGACTTCAATGTGCCTATTCTGTGTGGTTCCCCTCTGCCCCTCCCCTGCAGGGACACCAATTAACAAGCCCCCCGTTCTGGGTTACAAGGATCTGAACCTTTTCAAGCTCTTCAGACTGGTTTACCACCAAGGTGGCTGTGACAGCGTGAGTCTCCCCCACAGAGTGATCTGTCACACTGAAATGATGCATTCACACGTCAGCTGTCTTTGTCAAGTCTGTATGACAAATCACATTTTCCATTTTGATTCATTCAGGTTTGTAAACATAATGCTAAGTTTACTGTACATGACTTTCAATGTCCTCAGCTGCATTGTTCGTGCAACACAACGATCTTGTGATTGACATGGCTTGTTCGTTACATGACTGGTCAGCGACTGGGGAGGGTCACACTGCAAGATCTTTCTTCAGGAGGAATCCCTGACTAATCTTTTTGGCCTCCGAATTGCACTTTGTCATGAAAACGCATGAGAAGTGACACAGGGAAATAACGCTATGCATAGGACAGGATTTTTGGTGTAGCGTTGTTTGTTCATTGCCAGTTATCACTGGGTTACTATGCTTTACGCACTACAGGTTTTGAAGCTGCTGACAGGTCCTTATATTTAGGCCGTTAGATATGAGTCTGACGCATCATGTCTATGAAGAATCCGCAGTTGGGCAAATTGGCACTTGATTGCTGAGCTGAGCGAACACCGATTTGCCTCTGATCCGGGGCATACTATCGGCGGCCTCCAGAAACTGTCGGCAAGCAGACAATATGGGATGAAATTGTGTAGCGCGAACTTGGCAAAGTACCTTCTTTATCCACCGTTCGGCACATTTTTAGGCTGTTTATACACTGAACACAGTAACCCCCTCCCAACATCCTCGAAGGTCCTCAAGGTTGGGAACGCAATGTGATCCGGACGACATGATCCAACCTGCTCCTTCTTTCCAGTCGTTGGGACCTGGAACAAGGACCGTGACTGTTAAATTTTGGAACTTGGAGAAAACCAGAGTAGCCCACCTCAGACCTTTCTGTCCTGTTAGTGTTTTTAGCTGCCGCAACATTTGGCCAACAGTGCAGACCGCCAGTGAGGCGTGACTGTCCTGCGTTACTGTACTGGCAACGCTGTTGTGTCTCACTGCTGAAGGGTCACACTGCAGAAATGTTTCGGCAAGGGCCGTGTTTTGCTTACGTTTGTGTCCGACTCCCCAAAGTAATAGATTGAATCTTTATCGAATAGATTACATCATTACAGCTTTGCAGGCCATCCCAGGGAGCACTGTCTTCCCACCTGCCCCTGGGATACCAGCTTAGTGATTGGGTTTCTGCAGGAAGGAGCCTGTGATGTGATGATGCCCGAGAATGGTTTCGCACACTGGACTGACGTGCCTGTGATGTCACGCTTCTCTTGGCTATCTGATCAGCTCCTTGTCTGCTGCTGGCTGGCCTGCCCATGGTGGCATGACGGCTACAATACTGTCCGGCACTAAAGTTGTGGTTTGGGGACCGTGGCTGCAACGCAGACCATGACCATGCTGTTGTTTGGCGCTCTTGGGGTCTGACTAGCTGTGTTCCCCCCGCACTGGGAATCCGCTCAGGCCAACACTTCAGATGTGACTTATGATAACTGTCCTGGGCCAGTACTCACCGTAAAGAAACTTTCTAGGGTGAATGTGAGATGTGCTGGAAAAACTGCAACGGTCCTATATCTGAGGGACCCCGTTTCATTAAACGCATGCAACGTAAAGTATAAAATTTGTTGCTTTCAGCTCTAATCTCTTGTAGCAGAAGTTGTTTTCGATCGTTAGATGTTGCCAGCACTGAATTATGCATGATGATTTCAGTGTTATTTCAGGACAAAATGCCCGTTTGCTCGTCATTCTTTTGCCTTGTAAAACAGAATGTTTGGTAGCCGTGATGTACAACTCCTCTGCTGAGTTTCCCCTCGCAATCTCGTCGGCTGTAGCCCTGTTGTCACGGCACAGTCGACGCGGTGCCGTCTGGCTTTGGCCTGCTTGAGTGGGATCGGTGAGGTTTCCCTGAGCATTAAGTGCCCGTCCTGATGCCTGCCTGCAGATCGAAAGTGGCGCGGTGTGGAAGCAGATCTACATGGACCTCGGGATCCCTGTCCTCAACTCCGCCGCCTCTTACAATGTGAAGACGGCATACAGGAAGTAAGTGTGCAGTGACAGTGCGCGGACCTCCGCCCCCCAGCCGTGCCTCTCCCTCCCCGCTGATCCCTCCCCTGCTCCCCAGGTACCTGTATGGCTTTGAGGAGTACTGCCGCTCCGCCTGCATCCAGTTCCGGACCATCCACCACAACGACCCCCGCCCCCCTGCCCCGGTGGAGACGAAGGTGGAGACCGAGGTAGAGCCGGGCGACGGCGACGGGGTGCCGGAGGCGGCGGATGTGCCGGAGGGGGATGCTGAGCATGAGCAGGGGGAGGAGAAGCCCCTTCTGGTGGAGGAGTCGTCGGGCAGTGAGAGCGACAAGGAAGAATCCGACGAGGGACGCTCCCACCGGGTGAGAGGGGCTGGGCGAGGCAGCATGTGTGCTGGGTGACTTTGGTGGCTCCTTGGCCTCCTGTGAGGTGCCGCCGTATGGTGACTTATGCGCATGTAACTGCGCCGGCGGTCGGGAGGGAAATGGGATGTGATGCTAGGCTGGGCCGCGTCTGTGCTGGTATGGGGCGACACGGTGACATCTCGCTGCGCTCCATCCCAGGGGAGGCGAAAGTCTGCCTCGGTGACCCCGCTCAAGTCAGAGGACAAGGAGCCCGTTGAGGAGGAGGAGGAGGAGGAAGAGGAGGAGGAGGAGGAGGAGAAGGTCGAGGAGGATGAGGAGCAGCCTGAGGAGCAGGGAGACTGCGGGGAGCCGCCGGACAGGGCAGCCGACGACACGCCTTCCAGGAGGGCGAAGCCCGAGAGGCGGAGCCGGCGGCTGGAGGAGTCCGACAAGGAGTCGGACGAGGAGGAGCAGGAGGACGAGGATGATGATGCTGATCGGCTGCGTCTCAGGGAGAGGTATGATGAAGCACTCGGTGCCGCCCTCTGTTTGTGCGTCTGACATTATCCCACCCCCCAGTGTGTTATGGTACACGGCCACCAGTATAACCAGTATCACATGGGTACTGCACAGATGTGATTGTATGAAGCGATTAGGTCAGTTAAACCAGTCAGATGGAGTGCAGTTAGATGCTGCAGAGGTCACTGGAGCTCTCTGCGGCTTATAAGGGCCGCCAGGCAGGCAGGAGGAGTTACCGGGGTAACCTCACCCTGCCCCTTGCTGCCGGCAGGTGTCGGTGGGGTGTGGGAGCCACTCCCCGCGTCGCTGCTCTGCTCCCCATTCCGCCGCCTACTGACTGGCGACGTGTTCGCTGAGCCGCCAGCCTCTGCTTTAGCTGTCACTCCCGCCCAAAGGGCCGAGACGCGTGTGCGCAGTGACACCGGAATTAACATAAGAGAACAGCCTGATCACAAACTAATCCGAGGGCCTGCAGAGTGCAGTGGTTTGCATCTTCGTCAGATGTGTGCCCCCCAGCCTTTGCCGTGGGACAGAGTGATTGAGTGATTGTGCAGTATGTCCGAGTTTTTGTGCTGTTCAACATCAAAACCACTGTTTCCCAGGCCAGTGACATTAGTGTTCAGAACGGCGGCAAATCTAACGCTCAACTAAAAAGACGGAATGTCCCTAAAAGTGGCTGTGCTGTCCTGAAATCGTAAGGTTGAAGTTTTTAAACGCAGTAGGTATTAAGGCTGGGTAGTATCATATTGTAGGTGTGCAGGCTTGTATCTTGAAAAATCTTACTCCAGCCAGTTGGCCAAAGTTGGCACCCTTGACAAGAAAAGTAAAATGTGCTGTTTTTAGTTGAAGCGGCTTGTCATTCTATTTGCGTTGTCACTCTGAGACAAGTAACACTAATATGAGAAGCATCATTTGGCACATTGTCTTTATTACTGCTGTGGGATAATCCAAACCAATACTATAATCAATGGGTCCTAATATATGACACACATATGGCTGTATTATAGCTTTCATGGCTTTTTCGGAGTGCTGGTATCTCCACTGCTGTGCGGATCACTGACTGTCCCCTTGTTTTCTTGATGGGTGAGTGGTATTCTAATACGGCGGCCCATTGACCAAAATGAAAGGTGTGATATATCAAAGTACATCGCTGGTGGTGTTTAAAGGAGGTCCCATGCCCTGCATCCTTAACATTTATGATGTGGGGAAAATGACTGAAGTCTCATTTCATCTGTGTGATTAGCCGCAGTTACACACACATTAAATTCAGCCTGCAATTCTTCATCAGGTTGGACCTGGACTGCAGGCTCGCATGTGCATTTCAGTATTTAAAATTCACAGATGAGCTGCTCCCTTTTGTTCGGAAAGATGGCTAGTATAGTGCAGCTTGGTTTGTTTCCTAAAAGAGGAGGGCCGGGTGCCTTAAACGTTTGAGTGTTATGTTGCGTGTTGTGCCGGACGAGCAGGCTGGCATGTGGGCACTATATGCCCTGCAGATGTACGGCTGTCATGTACAAGAGGCGTGTCTTTGTACAGTGTCCTTACGGCACAGGACCCGCTGCCACCTGTATTTATATGAATAATCATTGCAGAGCTGTGTTTTGGTAAATGGCGGCTGCTCTCTGCAGGGTAGACCTTATTGTCCTACTTTTCTGTGCCTTTGGTGTCGTATTTTAATTGCCTGTTTTGGGATTATTGTTGAGTTAGGAAGAGGCTCATTCAGACACGATGCCAGCAATAGCTGCGGCTTGTCTGCTGCTTCTCCCCCCCCCCCCCCGCAGGCTCAGAAGGCATCGTGGCCCTCTGACCCTCCTCTGAGTGGCGCCCCCTTCTGAGCCAAACCTCTCGCTCCTTCCCAGGGATGAAAGGGAGGCTGATGAAGATGCCGATGAAGATCCGGAGCACTCGCTCACTGGGACCAAGGTCAGAGTCAAATACGGCCGGGGCAAGACGCAGAAGATCTATGAGGCCAACATCAAGAACACGGAGATGGACGACGGGGAGGTGCTGTATCTGGTGCATTATTACGGCTGGAATGTCAGGTAAGTGGGGGGCAGGCGGCTCAACCCACAAGCACGTGTGTGGCACTCTATAGCAGGCAGGCATCCATTCTGTTTGGATGAAGTGCCTGCCATATAATTGTAACAAAGTGACATACAAATGAGAGAGCAGGGTCCCCCGGTGCCTGGGGCCCCTGAGCTTAAGGGCCTTACTCAGGGGCCCTGCAGCAGGGTTCTCTGGCTTTTCAAATGTATTAGCCATTGTGGTTAACTACTGGAGTTTTTTTAGCCACACACACTGCAAAATCATTCTCACACTAGAAGTGGGACTGTTCTACACATACAGAAAGGTTATATTTATGTGACTGTGATGATGTGGGTGTTTTTTCCATCGCACCAGATACTGAACTTTTGGTACTTTCTAAAAACACTGCTACCGGTGCCTAATGACATCAACTACACACATACAACTCTAACATCGCTAGGCAGCTATATTACGGCCTTTTCTGTATGGACATTTTAGTACAGGGGTTAAAATTTTGCTAAAATATTTTTAGTCTGTTGCTGTCATAGGGAAAATAACTTGGCAAGTTTTGCAGTTTTAATTATTCATCTTATAAATTGTTTAAAAATCAGTTTGGTTTCCGGGCGCTGCTCTCACATGGGCGCTGCTCTCACATGGGCGCTGCTCTCACATGGGCGCTGCTCTCACATGGGCGCTGCTCTCACATGGGCGCTGC
>JABFDZ020000030.1:4876365-4902310 GCA_019775955.2 Pollimyrus isidori | reverse complement strand
TTCTTATTTTCATGGTTTCTTTACATTTTATGCATTTGTATCATCTCTACACCATTTTGTTTCTTATTTTTACATTTAAGTAAAACACTGTATTACCAGTACAACTTGTTTAATATTTGCAAAACAAACTGTCGTACACCCAGCTGGGCAACATTTGCGCTGCCAGACAAACGAGCTGCGATCATGGTCGTAAAGTCGATTGTTCGTAAATTGGATAGGTGGTAAGTCGACGAGGACTTGCATTAATAATTTCACCTTTTGTCTTTAAATGGTAAGATTTTGCTTCATCACTAGAGTACTAGATGGTAGTGAATATTTAAGCCATGTCTGACTGATTTGCGTATATTATAAATGATGGTCTGATATAACTTGCTAATCGGCAGGGATTTCTGGGAGTTATTGCTCAGATGGAGATCATATGGCTTGTCATGTGGTTTCATCATACCTGCTTGTCCCATGTAGGAGAAGACATGGTGATATCTCAGTTTGCGCCAGGAAGGAAGGAAGCAGTCCGAGCCGCACTGCAGCAGAGGTAGGAGGCCGCTCTGTGTCCTACGACATGCTGGGAGCAGAGTGATGGTGACCGTTTTGTTAGGCTCAGTCCCTGCGCCGTGTTTCTCGGGCCACTCTACAAGGTTTGATGTCAGTGCCCTTTACTATGTGTCGTCTCTTGAAATGTGTCCCGCTCAGTAACTACCGACCTTTCAGTTTTGTTTCATCCCCAGAGTGGATCGGATTGCACTCTGAGACTCCTTTGCTTCATTTTTGTGAAACGGGCTGCCTGCCTCCATTTTTCTTTTGGCTAAGATCCCATGGGACTCTTTTGCTCGGTCTGGGTCCCCTGCTTTGCCGGAGGTACTCGCGTTTGCCGGCGGCCGGATGGGGAAGCCGCACCCGGCGGGAGGCGAAGGCTACTCCCGACACACTGATGATGAAATCGCCGCGGTTACGCGGGCGAGAGGCTGGCAGGTCTTTGAGATGCGAGTGCAGGTGTCTGGCTTTGTGTGTGAATGGGGCTGCTGTCTCTCCAGTGCCTTCAGCCCTTCCTGCGGGACACTGCGTTGTAGTTCTGAGGCTGGGCGGGAGATGGCTGATGGGGGGGGGGGGTGGCGATGGGGGTCTCTCTGGAATACTTGCGCAGCACGATGCAGGGAGCAGCTGGCAGGTCCGTGCTGGCTTTGAATAAAAGATGGACTGGGGGCAGCAACTTGCCCTCACTCACCTGGGCAGACAAGGTGAAGGCTGATTCCGCAAAGACGATGAGATCCTTCCCTCAGCCAACATCCAAAAATGTTTTTTACTGATTTACATCAGAATTTTTTACAATTCCACCTAATAAAAGGCCATTTTTGTTCGCTGACGAATGTGAGGAATACATTTTGACCAGAATGGTCTTGTAAATTTTTGGGTTCTCGTTTATGATCTGGAAATGGCACAGAGCTGTGTCATAATGGTAATCTTTGCCAAAACACAAGCATTATTGTGAGGTGAACATGACTGTATGGTATTACAAGATTTATGATGCATCACTTTAAAACTGTCTTATTAAATCTGTCCAGCTACTGCTTGAAAGTTTTTTATTGTTGAAGCAACTCTGCATGCAGGTATGCAGGTGGTCAGGTTCCCTTTGACCTTTTTGTATCAGGTCTCAAAGCGCCCCCTTGAGGCGGGAGGTAAAAGTGCGGATATTGGAGCAAGAAGTAAGTCCTTTATCTGGGCGTCAGCTCAGTGGCGGCCCCCCAGGAGAGCATGTGACTGAGGGGGCGGTCTCTTCCGCTGCCGCCGTCACTGCGGCCGTCACTGCCGCTGCCCTGGCCGCCACTGCACCACTCGTCAAGGTGGGTCACCCTTCCTGTGCTCGGTGTGCATCTTGACTAAAAATCATAGTGTAACTTTATAAATTCATCGATTTGAACTGAAGTCATTGTGAGGTGGTGCAGTGGTTAGCACTGTCACGTCGTGCCTTTGGGACCCGGGTTTGAGTCTGTGCCATAGCTCCATGTGTGTGGAGTTTGCATGTTCTCCCCGTGTTGTCATGGGGTTTCCGTCGGGCACTCAGGTTTCCCCCTGCCATGGGCTGGGATCCCATCCTGGGTAGTTCCCTGCCTTGTGCCCATCGCCTCTGCCATAGGCTCCGGACTCCCTGCGACCCAGAATGAGACGAGTGGTTATAGAAAACGGATGGGTGAATTTATTGTGAGATTTTGCCTTAGACCAATTTCATACGGCTCCCTCTGCTGGTTGGAGGCTCCTCGTTTGGCTTCTGGGGGGGCTGACCGGGCTGTGCCCACAGGCCCAGAGTGACGTGGAGGCCCGAGTGTCCCAGGTCTGTGAGGGCTTGCAGAGGCTCCGGGAGGCTGAGCGGCCCAGGAGCAGAAGCCGGGGGAGCGAGGCGGGGTCTCCGCTGGAGCAGCAGCTCAGCGCCCTCATCCAGCAGAGGCTGCAGTACCTGGAGAGGATCCAGGCCCAGCAGCTGGAGCTGCAGGTTTGCAGCCCGTCCATCCATCCACCCATCCAGCCTCACTATCTGCTTGTTCTGTTCCAGCATTAAGCCAGATTTAAGCCCCCAGCCTTGCTGCCGCTGCCTTATCTGAATAATTCAGTAATTTGTATGCAAACAAACAGTTTGGTTCCCGTCGCCTGTGTGTTGGTTTGCTCTGTATGGCTCTTTGTGTGATGTAAAGGTCACTCTTCCCGCAGGCCTGCTTCCCCGCTGGATCGCCTGGTGCCCGGGTGTGTTTGCCGGCACTGCGGGCAGCAGCCGGGGCCTTGCGTTCTGCAGCTTCCCGTCTCTTTGTAGTCGCCAATATTACCACCCAGCCATGACCTGTCCCTGTAAACCAGCTTTATTGCCCGCACCCTAGGTGTGGCGCTGGGTGACCTTTGACCCCTTTTAAGTGTGCCATCGGGGCGTCCCCGCCGCTCCCGATAGGTGCCCCCTCCTCCTATCCGCCCAGTACTGAGCTGTCGCCTCCTGTAGCTCAGGAAGCCGCCCCGGTGCCACTGGCTACTTGCAGAGATTTCCGGAGGGTAGTTTGTCATCGGGATCCTGTGGTGCTTTCTGGCCGAATCATGATTCGTCACTATGATGCCTTATGTCCTTCAAGTGTGACAACGCTCATTCACTTGCACCCCCCCCAACAGAACCGGCTTCTGGGCTCAGCGTTGGATGCCATGAGCGCCAGCGGCCCCCCACTTCAGCCCTCCTCAGCCGCTCCTGCAGGTTTGTTACCAATGCCCCCCCCCCCCCCAAGCTTGTCAGCTGAAGAGCTGATCTTTGTTTCTGTGTTTTTCCCTGAGAAATATTTTGGTGTGTTTATATATTGTGAGGCATTTTGAGGCTCAAAACTTCTAAGACAGCAGTACACAAGAACAAGTGAAGCAGAAGACACTGGCAATGACCAAAAACCAACCAGGTGGAGGGCAGAAGCGACATTCTAATGCCATAGATGACTGTCAACTTATCCAGCAGTGCATCATAAATCATAGGATGACCTCAGGTGACCTTCAAAAAGAATGGGAAAGTGCAGGTGTGAAGTGCACTGCTAGGGCAGTTTCATTAATGAGAAGCAGGGAAGAGCTAGGCTGGAGTTAAATGTACATTTTACACAGGCGCATACCCACTAATTGTGAAATGAGTAAAACTGTAAATTTTGCTTATTTTTTTCAGAGCTGTGTGTGCCTGCATGATGTATAAAATGTGTGTCTGTGTGTGTAATTATAATTATATAAATGATATTCCTTTTTTTTCTTGCCATGCTGTAATTTTTTTCCATTCTTGCTGCCGAGAGCAGCTGGAGCATTAGTTAGTCCTTCAGTTAGCTGGCTAGTTAGTTAGTTAGTTAGTCAGCCAGCTTGTTTGCTCTGCAGACAGGGACCCACGCGGGCGCAGGACAGGGCGCCACCCCTCCCCGCCATGCCGCTCTGTCCCCATGGCCTCCATCCCTGCCGCAGGCTCGTGTGGGAGATCGTGCTCAACAGCAGGTCAGTGCCTCCCCTCGCTAGCCGCAGCTGGTCCTCTTCCTCCTCCTCTTCTGTGAGTTTCGGGGGGAAGCCTACTGGGCGGGTGGGTTAGGATGGGCGCTGGGTTCCGTGGCCTGTAGCCCCCCCCCCCCAAGGGTGAGAGTGTGTCCAAGTGAACGGAGTCCCAGCCTCAGGCCCCCCTCCCATACAGAGACGTGCGCCGTCCCTCTGCTGGGTAAGTGATGACACACGCCTGCATGCATGTTGCCTGTAGGGTGTCCTGCCGCCAAAGGTGGACATTTTGGATCCAGAAAGTAAAAATCCAACCCAGGATTCTGTTTAAATGAACCAGTTGTGTATAAAGAGTCAGTCACACTGGTTCACTGGTTGGTTGGAATAAAATCTTGGTCTGGATTTTTACATACTGGACTTCTAGTCCGTCTCTGCCTGGCACTAATCGCTAAAGGTTGTCTGTTATGCTAGTGATTAAAATGCAGTTGCCATGGTTTCAAGGTATGTGGCTTTCAGTATTCTGGCAGGGTTAGGTGTCGTCCCCCCCAGCCAGCCAGCCAGGAGCGGGTGTGTGTGAACAAGCATTCAGGCCGTCCTGCAGTAACTGCAGCTGTCCCCCCCCCCCCCCAGCCCTTCCATGGCAACCAGGAGATAATGTGACTCCCTTCAGCAATCTGGGCCTTTCCGTTCCCCGGTGATCAGCTCTCACAGCACTCAGAAGAGGCTTTCACGGCTGAGAGGCTCTGCCCGCCGCTCTCTGCCCGCCGCTCTCTGCCCGCCGCTCTCTGCCCGCCGCTCTCTGCCCGCCGCTCTCTGCCCCGCCTGTGATGCACGCCTGGCTTGTATGTAATAATCACTTAAAACTCTCACCATGAATCTTGTAGGCGAGTAAGTGGGCCCTCAGGTTGGCGCTAACTGTCTATAACGCTGTCATTCTCCTGTCTTGCCCAGCCGCAAGGCCGGCCTGCGTGTGCCGCCGCTCCTAGCTGCCCCCCCTCTCCGAATCTAAACGTGTCTGTGTTGCCGGAGGGAACCGGAACGGGAGACGGTTAATGGCGTGGATGGTGACTATTTAAGATTGATTTATTAAGTGGGGGGGGTGTTTACGTTTTTTTTTTTTTTCTGGAGCTTTATTGAGGCTTTGGAGGAGAAATGATGATAATTACAGGATGCATGATGTACAGCTTTAGATGGCTTTCCAGCATTCATTCATCTCCCAGTCACTCTCCAGCATTCATTGTGCACTCTGAAACTAGCCGTTTCTGAATGGCCTTGCGTCGAGGCTTCGAAATTGGTCGGCCTTGTTTCATTGGCTGTAATTCCGCCTTGCGCCACTTGATGGCAGTAGCGCTCTCCCACAGGGGAGCTCCTTTGTGGGGAAGTGTAACTTGAAATACAAAGGAAAACGGCAGGGGCGCATACGTTTAATCTCATCTAGAGTTTAACTGCTCCCCTACAGCTCTCCTCTCCCTCTATAGCTTTGTTTTTGTATGTTTACGTCTGCATAAGATGGTCTAAGCGTCCTGTGCAGGATGGGCTGTCTGCAGGTGTGTTTTCGGGGCGGCTGCTTGGTGGGAGCCGGTAGCGCGGCAGCGGGGGACACACACACACAGCTGATTGCATTGTCATGAAAAGACACTGCAACCCTGAAGCCACTGTGCGTCCCCAGTTAGCACTGAGTGCTCCAGGCTTTTATAATGTGCTGCCTGATGGATGGATGGATGGATGGATGGATTGGGGCTCGCCGGCTGTGCTCTCCTTTGCAGTCTGCGGTTCACTAGGGTCTTGTCCTCCTGGACAGTATCTAAATGAGATCTGGAGTGGAAGAGCTGCCTCTCGCCCCCGAATCTCGCCTCCTTTCCTCCCAGCCGCGGTCACGCTTGAGTATCGAAGTCTCCCCCCAATAAATAAAAATAAAGGGGGGAATGATTACTATGGCTGCCTGCCCTGTCGCTCTCCACACGCTTTGGAATCCACACTATAGGACACTATAAATGTTAATTGGAACCAAGCTGGCCCAAAGCACTGTGACTGTCCCTTTTCCAGCACGTTTCAAACAAAGGGTCTGTGTGCTCACACACACACTCACGTGCTCACACACACACTCACGTGCTCACACACACACTCACGTGCTCACACCCACGTGTGCGTTTGCACCGCTGCTTGTGCAGCGTCTTCCCATCGATCCCAGCGTGATTTATGGCTCCCAGCCCTGTTTCTTGAGGATGTCCCAACAACATTGCGGTTTCCAAATTTCCAGGGAGATTCTGGCAACCTTTGCCCTCTCCTCTGCCCTTCTGCTCGTGGTAGAAGCGTATTAAATGTTAACACGTTTTACAAAGGTGTCATTATACGCCTTGGCAGAAGCTGCGTTTTAAACGTGTGAAGCGCTCTTTCACTTGCACTGTCCTGGGGCCTTGCAGTGGGCAGCCACGCAGATCTGAATGGAGGCTTCCTGTTTTGGGTGGGGGCGACATGTTTCTTACCCGAGTCGGAATGAACGGGATTAAAGCCACGGTCATAAACGTGGCCGTGGTACCATGGTTACTGCTGCACGGTATACAGCCTGGGGTCTTTATCATTGAAAGCGCCTTTGTAATGGGCAGCTAGCAAGCTGGGCCTGGTGCCTGAGCACTTCCCTGCAGGACAGTCACACGGCCCACGGCGCTGGGCCCCCGATGGACGGCTCCACTGCTCCCCTGCCGACCTGTAATTACAGAGCTGGCCCTCGCCCGGCTGAAAGGTCAGTGCCGGGCCGCTACGACGCCCTTTACGAAGGCTGGGGCAATTTTCCTTTCCGAATGTAATCTGCCTCCCTGAAGCCAAGCCAGCCAATCTCCCGGCACCCCCAGCCACAGCCCCAGCCCCCCAGAACCGCTTTCCTGGAATCAGAGCTGTAGCCTGCTGGGGATGATGGATGTGTGTGTGAGTGGAGAGCTAATTATGGCACAGAATGTAGCCTTTACAAGTGCAGGTGCCTGCTTTCACGTCTGCGCTGTTCCCAGCCTGTCCTTACTTCCTGCCTACTTCTCTCTCTCCCAATGTTCCCACCTCCCTAAGCCTCCCTGTCTTTTTCTGGTTATACATCATCTGATTAAATTCCCCCGTTTGCAAACCCTGTAGTCCGTCCTGTTCCGCGTGCCAAAATTCCAGGTTGTGCTGGACAAAATTACAGGACCGGGAACGTCCAGCATCATACTGTCAGCATTGTCTCGCTTCTTCGGCTAAGAAGGTTAGGGCCTTTCTGAAATTTAAGCTTTCAGAAATTACACGTCAACCTACATCCATAAATTTTCTGCCAAATAAGTAGCTACCTTCTAGTGTCTTATCCCCACTCGAAGTAGTATTTCTGTAAATGCTGTGCTTTGATATAATAAAGGATTTGATCAGGTGCTTGCCAGGGGTCATTGTGAAGAATAGCCACCATGCCAACTGGACAGGTTTAAAATAGTTTTTCCTTCATTTTTAAAGCAATCTGCCTTGCTAACCGTCCTGGGCTCCTGCATGTACTGTGCCGTCCTCTGCTTTGAGCTACTCGTTTATTTTGAAGAAAGGAAGCGATCACAGATTTCAGTTACGAGTGTCCCGTCACAGGTGCGAAGCGGTGATTCTGCTGTTCAAAAAAAGGTCAGGTCTGCATGTCCCTGCACTCTGCGCCGGGCCGCGAAGGGAGAACTCGGCGCAGGACTGTGACACGATGGCGGGCATCGTGTGAATTTCCAGAGGAGCCCCAATGCATCGTGGGTAGCCTGCTGTTATTGGCGTGGCTGTGAGCGCCGGAGAGGTCCCTGCGGTTTACAGCGAGACGCTTCCTGCTGCACGTTTGCTAGTAAAACTGTGGGGGCGGGGAGGGGGTGGGGGGGTGCATGCTAGACACCTTATTACTTCAGTTTGATTTGCAGATGCTGTTATGTGCTGGTTGCCGTGGCAACCGAGGGTGGCTGCCGTAGCTAGAAACCTCCACGCCGCCGACTGCAGGACCGATCCTCACCCTCCTTGGGGATGTGCTATTTTTACCTCTGGTTTTATTGCGTTTCCTGAGTGTGTCAGAGCCACCATAACCGTTACCTTGAAATTAAATATGGGGCACTCTTGCAGGCAGGGGTTTGGCTATCCCTGTGATCATTTCCGGGGAGACTCCTCACTGACACCCCCCCCCTGCAGATTGTGATCATATTCCTTAATATTCTCTTAACCTTTTTCTGGATTTTCCATTTCTGCACTGTGTTTGCGTTATATGTCTGTCAGTTTCTCGCCTACCTTGCTGCTGCATGTGCCAGCATTGCCCCCCCCCCCGAGTTCAGTAACCCTTTTAATCCTGTCATTGGTCACACACCTTGGACCAGCCTCACTGTCCAGGTCCTACCTGCAGTGTCCCCCCCCACCCGGCCATCCCGATGGGTCCTAGGGGGATGAGGATGGGGTGGTTACTTAGTGTGTCTCCGCTCTGCTCACTGCTGAAATGTACTGATGTGTTATGAGCTGGGGTGTCCCTGGGCCCCTCCCATTGGCCAGATGCTGATACAGTCCTGAGCTGACCTCCTGGAGGGGTTCGAGTGGGGGAGGACGTAGAGGTCAGCCTCGAGGCTTGAAACTGGGCTCTTCCTGCCCCTGTAGGCTGTGGTTACAGCCGGGGTTGCTGGTTCACGCCTAGATTGTAATTCAGGCCTGTAAGATGGAATCGGGGGCTCAAGCAACAAAACCTTTTATTTATTATGTGGAGGTTTGTACTGAAGAGCGTGAGCTGGCCCCCTCGCTACCTAACTGTCGGCTTATAATGTGCAGCGTGAGTTTATATACATGCATGCGTCTGTGGGAAAGGTGTCGGCATGGCGACTGACGGAGTCACGCAGCTCTCGGCAGCACTCATTGGCCGTCGTGAACTGGACCACGTTCGATCCCATCATCTGGCATACGGGCCGCGTACAGGCGGAGCGCTCAGGCGCGTGAGGTCCGACGCGGCCGCAGCCGGCGTACACTGCGCTGGGTGTTTCCCACGGAGCGGAGCGTGTTCTTTGTGCGGCGCTGGGGTCTCTGTAGCTGGGAACCGAGCGTGTTTGCCAGACACCCAGCCACGCCGTGTGTTTTTATTCCGGCAAGACCGTCACAATGAATGTGCTACGCCGGCTAGAGACCTCAAAAATCAGCCTATTAACTGGAATAATGCTTTTTAGCCTGAAATAGGAAGTTTAACAGGTCTCTCCTCCAGCTGAATTCCCCGTGGATTGAATTTTTATAGCACTGTGAACTTTACTCCAACAGGTGTGTCTATTTTAATATAAACTTCCCGTTGCCTTACTGTGCTCTTTAAATTCTTCCATTTTTATTTCCTCCTCCTTGCTGCCCAGAGAACGCCTGCCTGAAATGATAAACTGCAAAAATGGTCCTCTGCAGCTTTTTGCAGATGAGTAAAGACGGTAATCAGAAATATTCATTTTTCCGCCTATAAATTTCTATCTGGTCGGTGATTTATGATGCAGCTCTGTCTGCAGTACTGTATACGGCTACTGTATGCCTTCTGAAAGCAGCAGCCGTGGTTTGTTGCTAGGTAACCGGCATCCTTTTGTTTAGATGCCCGAAATGGAGGTCTGCGGGAGGAGATGCGGCAGCCCAGTTTAGCGCCTCGCAGCCTGGCAACTGTTGCCAAGGAGGTGGAAGCGGAATAGCACGGAGAGCTCCGTCTTAAAACGAGGCATGGGAGCCCGGTGCTGTACGGCGGCATGCGGGCATGCGAGAGTGTGCGCTGCTCCCTTCACGGGGGACGTGTGAGGAGCAGCCGCTGGGTGCGCCCTTGTGCTGTGAGGCTGCAGGCTGGCGTGTGCATGTCGGCTCTCGGTGCCGTTTGTTTGGTGAATCGGCCTTAACACCGAGTCACACAACAGGTCTGCTTGGAGCCGATGGATCCCACCCCAGAAGGTTAATTCCGCTCACACTGCGGCACGATATTAATGGTGTCTCCAGTCTCTGTAAAGCTCCGAGCATCATCAGACGAACTGCAAGAGCTGGCCCTGCAAAGCATCGTGGGGGATAGATGGCCTCGAACCTTGGATCGATTTCTCTTTCCTTTCGGAAACGTGGATGCCGTTTTCGGGGCTGGGGCACATGATGTCACCGCTTTTTAATGATCAATGAAATGGGGAAGGCGCTCCTCTGCCAGGCATGACCTCACTGGCTTTCCAGGGCGGCCAGCAGCTACGCTCCAGTCCCCCGCTGGAGACGCCGGCCAAGCTTCCTGATGCCTGATGTCTTTTCCATGCCGGTGTTGTGGCTCGTGCCGCGAGACTTTCTTGGCCTCTCTGCCGCCGCCGCCTCTCATGTGGGCGGGGGATTGACTCGGGTCACTGTCTGGCTCAAGGACAAATGCAAGATTCAGCCGCCGTGGCAACATTAAAATTAGCACGACATCCATTACTCAATCACCCATCCATCTTCTGACTGCGTATCCTGGTCAGGGGTCAGGATACTCCCTGTACGAAAAGCTGGTCCATCCATTAAGCTGCACCGTATAAAATAATCAAAATCGGCCCCTGCTGTGTACAGACCGCGCAACCTACCTACCGCCCGGCGTGTCACTGGCAAAAACACCATTAGCATAATGCACGGCTGCTAATGCGCTGTCGGACAATCAGGATTAGTGTAGCGTGCATGCCTGCAGCCTGCTGTACCCCCAACACCTGTGGCCAGCCTCAGGGCCGCTCAAACGGGTTCCAGCCTGCCTCCCTCCCCCTCCCTGCAGACAGGAGCTTTTTAAAAATAAATGTCACGCTTTTTTATTAGCAGGTACCTCTGTCTGCCTCAGCAGCGACTGTCAGGGCGATGGTGTGACCGCTGGGAGTTGCAGACTGACAGTGCGCTAGAGCAGGCAGGGGGGACAGGGCCCACTTCCTCAGTAATACCTCCTCTATGCCAGTCATGTTTTAACACTTTGGTTATTAGGAAATCGTTTATGTACCACAGTGGCTTATTCTACTGGTGCATTTAAGCTGGCTAAGGCTGTCATATTGGCATAGTTAACTGCACTAGTATAGCTCTACGTCTGAAGGGGACTCGAGCAACACCCATTATGTGGTAAACGTGCCGCAAACCTGTGTCCTTCCCCAGCACCTATCCCGATTTCAGTCACGCCCGTACTTCCTGTGCCCTCGCTTCCTGTCACTACGCCGCAACCTTGCATTACAAATGTGGGACAGTGAACCTGGCCGTTGTATTTGTGTTGATTTGATCTGTTTCAGATGTATTCCCATCTACTTTCTTTTAATTGACCACTGTTTAACCCGGTAATTGTTGCGGGGGGGGGGGGGGATTTGGGGGTAATTATGATTTATTTGCTCCCCATGTCCTCATGCTGGAGAATTTGCGAGGCTTGCATTCCTTGCGGCATCCATTTAGGTGGTCGAATATTCACTGAAGAAAAATCCGGGGGCAGGGCTGGGGGGCCTTCCGCATTTACGCTCCCCGCTGCATTTACGCTCCCCGCTGTCTTGTCAGGGGGCCCGCTGTCCTTCGCCCGCCTTTGTGCTGCCACCCAGCAGCTGTTTTGTAAAGTGTGTTTGTCCCTTCAGGTCAGTTTAATGCCCGTATGAACGGCTGCCTATTCCTGAATTTGCAGGGCCTGCCATTGTCAGTTGGTGTGTGTGTGTGTGTGTGTGTGTGTGTGTGTGTGTGTGTAGCGTAGTGACGCACTGAGCTGCAGTGCGTAGTGGCAGGAAACGCCTTCCGAAAGAGTGGGCTGGACACCAAGCAGCTGATCTCGCAGTGCCCTGGGGGATTCAGCTGAGAGCCTCTTGCTGCATTTTTAAGGCTCTGGAAACATGAACAGAAATCGCAGTTGAATGTAACCATGATTTCCTCCCCATAGTAACAGTGCTGCATATATAATGTGAGATTCAATTTGCAGCTTTTTTTTTTTTTCCAGGCATCATAACAGAAAATGTTCATTTCAGGCACTGGTTTCTCGATTAGCTCTAGTTTTCAAAGATCCCTAGAGTAGAATTTGCACGCATCAGCATCCCAGATGACGCCTTCACGACGGCTGAGATAAATGAGGTTCTGCGTAATTCGAATGCGTGGTCTTCCTCTCTGAATCCCCTTCCAGCTCACCCCAGCATGCAGAATTTCCAATCTGAGTCATATAAACTGGCCCGATTTATTCGGGTTGTTTACTGATATCGGAACAAATTCAGTTGGTGTGGATCCACGATAAACTGTGTTTAGGAATGAGTTGGCTGATTATATGGTCTCTGTCATTCAGGATAACCTTTGTATTCGGAGAGCCTCCGAACGCTTCACGAAGCTTTGGTATTACGAGTTCTAAGACGTCTTGTGACTCAAACTTTAGCCCCCATGAATATTAAAAAAAAAACGCAGTGTTAATCCTTATTCAGTAGTTAACAAGTTTGTCATGAAGAACAAAACTAAGGCCGTTGCTGCTGAAGTGCATTATCTGCATCTGACTTGTCGCCGCGTTTCTGTGAAATGCCCGCTGTGGCCGCGGTAGCGTCAACCCCAAAGCCGTCGTGCGGTAACAGGAAGCCCTGTTTCCCCAGACCAGGCCCCAGAAATGCCCCAGCGATCCGAAGGCGCCAGAACCTGCCTCCTAAAATCCCTTCATCCTCCGCAGGAAACGGCAGGCTTCTGGAGGAAATCGCTAGCGAGCCGACGTCTCGGGAGAGAAGGACGGGGTCTGCGGGGGGAGCGGATGTTACCATGGGGACGGGATCCGGCCAACCAGAGTCATCCAGGTAAGGGGAGAAACGCTGTAAAACAGTCTGGTGCTGCTGCTGCCCTTTTGTTCGTGCGCGCTTAAATTGTCCTGTAGGTTTTCCGCTCTTTTACTTTTGTTTCATTAGGCAGCCTGGAAATCGATTTCCGTGGTTTCGTCAGCACAGGACATGCTCTCCTGCCTCCCATTCATGCATTTTTATCTGTGTTTCACGTGACTGGCCATATTTCGTTTGTGGCATGTTGAGTTTCGTGCGGGTGGCGCTTGTGGAAATGCATCTCTTGCTACTGGCAATTCCAAAACACGGGAAAAATTTATTTTATTAGTGTTTTGTTTGCAAATTTTCCCTGTTGTCACACGACTACTCTGGTTTTTGCCTATTGGTTCAAAGACCAGTTAGAGGAGAACTGGTTGCCCTTGGTGTGTGAGTGGAGGCCCTGTGATGCCCTAGGTGAGCGTTTCCCAATCCGGTCCTTGGGGTCTCACAGCGCATGTTTGTTAGTCCATGTGGACTGTCTGGCTCGGAGCTCGGAGGGAGCAAAAACATGGACCGGCTGTGGGTGACCGGTGACCGGATTGGGAAATGCCGCCCTAGTGTCTGGCCCAGGGTGTCCCTGTGTCGTGCTCTGCACTTCCTGGAATAAACCTGCCAGTGAAAAGGCCTTTATACGTCAGTGCAGACGGAGGGAATTTCACAGTCCTGACACTGTAGGTTGATGGTGTTGTATGATAATGTCATTAAATCATTTGTCATGGAAATGAGGAGGAAATGTTTGCACTTTATGAAATTTCCGTAGGAGTTACGAGAGCTTTTCACCGAGGTGTGTGGCAGCACTGATTAATGAAACTGGACCCTACTGCATGACCTTTGAGGACTGGGGGCTTTCCTGTGGCTCTTAGCATGTATTTTGTAGGCACTCGCTTGAATTGGCGTCACACTGGATGGCTGTCAACAAGATGTGACAGGGAGCAGAGCGGCTGGCTGCTCCTGGCCACTGGCTCCCCTGTAAATTAAT
Source organism: Pollimyrus isidori (assembly GCA_019775955.2). NCBI lineage: Eukaryota > Metazoa > Chordata > Actinopteri > Osteoglossiformes > Mormyridae > Pollimyrus > Pollimyrus isidori. Next base: position 4,888,597 of record JABFDZ020000030.1, on the reverse strand, counting down.
CCACTTTGAGGCAGCGGTGACAAACGTGGGCTTGCAAAAAGCAGAAAACCTTCATTGAATGTAAGGATTATACATGAAGTTTGTGGGTTAACCCATTTTGATAACCCCCCCCCCCCACACACACACACACACACACACACACACACAAATGTGTATGGTACAGTCTTATTTGCCTTTATTTTAATTAAGGCTTGATTTGGGGATCAGCAGTTCGATTGGCTGTCAGGAACAGGTACCTGTGAGATGCAAAATATTGAAGCTGACCTGACAGTTCTGGATAGATTCTGCCATTTCTTCTGTTTATCTAGCACAAACCTGCCAAAACTGACTGGAGTCTGGTGTATATATTGCCCTCTCTGTGATATTTTGTATGACCTGCATTTTTTTAATTATTATTATTAACATGTTCATATCAAGCATGATTCATGTGGGCAATAATTTGAAGTCCCCCACCCCTCTAATTACCAAAATAAACAAGCGGGAGATGATGACGGGAAGGGTTTGGGCAGGAGGCGGGTGGGGGGGGGCGTGTGGGAAAACAAGGAGCGACCCCACAGATATGGGCAGGCCGGTCTGATGGCCCCTTATCACCATGGCGACAGCAGCGGCGTTTGTCAGCTAGCTCTGAGGGTAGGTGAAGTAAATCTGCATGCATGCGGCGGCCTGCCAGTGTTCCGAATGAAAGAGCACTTTGAACCATGGCCAGATTCGGGAAAGTAGAGGAGCTGTCAGGCCTGTTTAATGCCGGCAGTTTGTACTTGGCCAGCCTCGCCTCTTTCCCAGAATCCCTCTGTCTGGCAGCCTGCCAAGTGCTTAGCAGAAGCTAAAAATTAACCAGTGCGATCGACTGCGGCGGCCTGAAAATTTTCCACATGAGGGGTGTGATTAAACAGGGCTTGTACGGGAGGTGGTGCAGTGCATGTCACGTGGGTCAGATTGGGTTTGGTTCAGTGGTGGTGGCGGCAGTGCATGGGGGCAGCAACAAGACCATGTAGTTCGAGCAGCAAAGAGAGCCAGTTTCTTCCAAGGAGGATGTCAGTCATATTTTGGTGTTATCCATATGGGTTGTTTTTAAAAACATGCTTTATTGTTGTTTATTATTACTATTATTATTAATTTATAATAATAATAATAAGTCCTTGCATAACCCCTCCCAGTCTGGCTGTATATTTTAATGAATTCCCAGTGCTCTTTACAGAAGATCCGCACAAAGGCAGCGCTGCAAAGGACTCTGCCAGTCAGTGCAGGCTGAGGATTTTAATGAGAGCCTTTCATTGTGAGGTGAAGTTGCACTGCATCACCAAAGCACACAGAGGCCTATTATGAGTGCCGGAATAATTGGCACAAACACGGTCCCCCCCCCCCCCCCACGCCGCTCTCTCTTCCTCCTTTTCAAATCGCCTGCAACGACAAAAGGCATCTCCTCTATTCTTCTGAGGGAGTCACGAGCTTTGGGTGCAAATAGACTCAAGATTTTGTCTACGACTTTGGCTCTTCGGAGCAGTTTGCCTGGGGCAGCTTGCAGTGGCCTTGGGTGGAGGGGGGACAGGGGATGCTCCTCCCCCTCCATACTCATAAGGGTGGTTCTTGTTACCATTTGTTATTCTATGTCTTTCAAAGCCTCCCTTGTCGCTGTTTAAGGCATTTGCGGCCATTTTGCTGTTTACATTGAGTGTGTGCTATTTTGGGGATGTTAAAGATGCTGGAGGATGACGAGGCATTTTTGTAGCAGCTTTTTATCACTATTAAATGCTAATACTGTCACCGTAATGAGGTGAATGGAGCCTCCATTTCTTATGTAAGGAAAAAAAAGCATCCCAGCTGCTACCCTAGAAGTGCCTAGTTTTTAGTTTGTTTGATGTGATTCAGTCAAACTCCAAATCCAGACCAAATCAGTGCCCGTTCTTTTCCAGCTCCTGGAATTTGGCACTTAATGTGCAAGGATTTTTGGAATAGAACCCCAGTCATACTTGGCCTTCTGCCTACCTCTCAGTCTCTGGAGCACAACTCCACCCTGTGGTATGCAGGGAGTGCAATAAATAACTTGTCTTCCTCGTTGTCCTTTCCCTGTTTTTTTTTTTCCCTCCTCCTTCTCCCACTACCCCTCCCCTTTCCTAGTTGTGTAACAGGGGAAAGTTTTGTTCCACCTCCCCAGTGCAGTTAATCAGGAAGGGAGGCCTAGGGAAGGGGGGAGGAGGAGACTGGGCCGCTCTTGGGTGTACATTTAGGTAAACAATCAGTGAGTCAGGGAACCCAGCGTGTTTGAACTCTCCTAATGCTTGGCAGATCTGAAAAGCAGCGTCTGCAGTCACGCTAAGCGCCCCGAGAGCCCGTGGGAGACAGTGATACGAAAATAAGACACTGCAAACTATCAGCGTGTGAATGCTGCTCGCCGTCTGTGTCTTATTGGGCCGCTGCACACAATCATACGCTTCATAAGAAAGCAGAAAACCTTTTTCGTTTACTCTTTCTAGCCATTGTTTGAGTTGTTTTGTATGCTATATTCTGTATCTGTATCAAATTTTAAAAAAACGACATTAAAGCTGTTTCGTATCCGATACATCAAACGTTTTAAAATTATTATTAATATTTGAAATTCATTGGAAAATTCTGCTGATTAAAATCTTTAGACAGTTCGCTATCAGCAAGCAATCGGTTTTTCGGCTGATGACGCTTTCTCGTATGGTTAAACGCGTGGTGCAAATTGATTTGTCCGGTGATGCATTGCAACAACATATTCATCTGATACAAGGAAGAATTGCGGTCAATTCTATACCCGACATTTAGGAAACGTAATGTGGGTCAGTCGCTGATCCGTACAGATTTGAAGCGTCTACTTCCTAAAACAAATGATGTTCTATTTGGATGTGAAACCGGTTATAAGTACGGCGCGGTATGTCTATAGACTCTGTATGCGAACTGTAGTATATTTTTTTAATAATCCGACATGCAGTTATCACATCTTGGCTTGTAACTAGAATATATCCGCCAGGATATATTTCGGTCTGGATGTTTGAATGTCACGATTCATTTTACTTTGGAATAACTTGTATAGTGCAATTATTGTCATTGATTTGGAGCTTCTTACGATTATCCTCTGGATATCTTCGTAAGAGAAGCGGTATCGTAATATTGCTGATGTCAGCAAAATTTACCGTAGGTTATCTGAACAGTTAAGCGTCTCTAGGAATACATTAAGTTAGTTTGTGCTGAGTTCACAAGTGGAGGGGTGGAGGAGACGTTTTTCTAGCGGCAAGCGAATGAGTAAATAGCAACGATTTGCGTGACGGGGCCCATCCGCACTTCTCACTGGCTGAAATTCGATCAATGTCTTTGCGGTGAAGTCATTCACAACATAGGGGAGTGGTTGGCGCATGCGCGCTGGGGGGGGGGGGGGAGAGAGCAACAAGTGGCATGTCGGCTTGTTACGGAGAGGAACTGCGGAACGTGGTGCTGACGTCACAGCCGCGGCCAGGTGGCATTCCGAGTGGAGAGAGAGGACGTGGAGTCACAGTCAGAATTCCAAATCAGAATGCGAGTCAGAATGCGAGGCGCGCGCCTTGTAAATTTGAAACCTGCAAGCTACGACCGCTAGTCACACATTTGGCGCGGCGCAGCCGATCGAGCGACAGAAAACCTTTTATTTGCAATATAGCCAAGGCTGGTAAAAGAGGGGGGATTGCAGAGAACGTGATAGAAGCGGGTTAAGGAGACAGGAAAAAGGGGGCAAGCATCATGTCGTCTGCCCAAGTCTCTTCTTCCAGGAGACAGTCATGCTACCTTTGCGATTTGCCCCGCATGCCCTGGGCTATGATCTGGGATTTTACGGAGCCTGTGTGCAGAGGTTGCGTGAACTACGAGGGTGCGGATCGGATCGAATTTGTCATCGAGACTGCCCGCCACCTGAAGCGGGCTCATGGCTTCCAAGAAGGGAGATCCCCCGGACCACCACCGCCTCCGTCGGTGAAAGCGCAGACGGCGATGTCATCTAAAGAAACGGTGCAACTTAATCATGTGGACGGATCTTCTAAACAGCAGCAACCGGGACTTGATCGCTACTCTCTGAACGCAGATAGAGCTCGTTTTGATTACCCGGGAATTTCCGCTCATGCTAACAGACTTCCGAACGGCCTGAGTGGACCAAATGGGTTCTCAAAACCGGACGACGGACCCCCTGAACTAAACCGACAAAGTCCTAACTCTCGGAGGAACCATGGACTGGTTGCAGTGCCCGGGCAAATGAATGTGCCTCCTAATCTGCTGCCGCAGACAATACTGAATGGCCCTCCTACTACGGCTGCCATTGCCCCGCATGGCTTGGCGAGCCGACCCCCTCCGCCATCCAGCATGGGACCCGCGCTATCTGTGACTTCTCAGTCGATGTCGGACGTAGGCAAAAGACCGGGCTCTGTGTCAAGCACTGACCAAGAACGAGAACTGAAAGAAAAGCAGCGCAACGCGGAAGCCTTAGCAGAACTCAGTGAAAGTTTGAGGAACAGATCCGAGGATTGGGCAAACAAACCGAAAATAGTAAGAGACACTTTGATTACGCTTTCTAATAACACGCCTTTTGATGTGAGGTTTAAGAAGGATCACTCACTGTTGGGTAGAGTGTTTGCTTTTGATGCCATCTCTAAGCCTGGAATGGACTACGAGTTGAAAATATTTATCGAGTACCCAAGTGGTTCTGGAAACGTGTTTTCTAGCGCATCCGGAGTCGCTAAGCAGATGTATCAGGACTGCATGAAAGACTTTGGTCGTGGGCTTTCCTCGGGGTTTAAGTATTTGGAATACGAAAAGAAGCATGGTTCCGGTGACTGGCGACTTCTGGGCGATCTGTTGCCTGAGTCCGTCCGGTTCTTTAAAGAAGGACTGGGCGCTGAAATGTTGCCCCAACCGTATATCGATGCCAGCTTCCCCTTGCTGCCTACGGCGTTAGTCAGCATACCTCGTGCCTTGCCAGCTGCGAGTGCTCCCAGGACTGGCATTCGCAAGCGGAAAGCTTCACCCGAGCCCGACTCTGCGGAAGCGGCTCTGAAACTATCCGAGGAACAGCAGAGGCAGCAGTGGATGGCGAGTCAGAGTGAAGCTTTGAAACTGACCATGGCATCGGGTGCTTTTGGCGCTTCTCATGGAGGACCCCCGCCGCTCGGACCTGGTCACCCCGTGCATTCCAGTCGGACCACCCCCCCCGAAACTGCCCCGCAGAACGGACAGTCCCCCATGGCTGCCCTTATGTCGGTCGCAGACACTTTGGGTAATGCTCACTCTCCAAAAGACAGCAACTCTGTTCACTCCACGACATCCACGAGGCACAGCAGCAGCAGTCCGGTCTCTCCAGCCTCCGTATCCGGTCAGCGGCGCTTGGCGTCCCGCAATGGTGAAATGAGCCTGGCTGGGGCGCCGCCTCAATCCAGTACTCACCCTGGTATGGATCAAGTCCATCCTCAAAACATTCCAGACTCGCCCATGGCAAATAATGGACCGCTGTGTTGCACTATTTGTCACGAACGGTTAGAGGATACTCACTTCGTTCAGTGCCCATCAGTTCCCAACCACAAATTTTGCTTCCCTTGTTCTCGAGAGAGCATCAAAGCACAGGGAGCAACTGGCGAAGTGTATTGCCCTAGCGGAGATAAATGCCCCCTGGTAGGTTCAAATGTGCCTTGGGCTTTCATGCAAGGTGAGATCGCAACCATTTTAGCTGGAGACGTTAAAGTAAAAAAAGAGAGAGATCCTTAGACGTATCGCTTCCCTCGAAATACTAAAAACCAGTCAAGTGTAAATACAGGTTGTGAATATTCAAACTGATCGGATTAGTCTAATGTACAGACATTATTTTCTTTTTGTTTCTATGTTTTGAAACAAAGGCAGTATCTAACGTTACACTTCATTTGAAGGAGAGAGCCGCTTTGTTTGACTTACCTTCTTGACTGTTTACTACATAAATGTCGATGTCAGTCTGTTGTGTTGGTACGGAGTTAAAGCACTTAGCAATTACTGCTAGTGTTGTTTTTTTAATTAATGAACACATGCACTTCTGATTGCCAAGGCCAGTGCTGACGCTCAGAAAAGGCAAACAATATAAAGTGACGTCCGATTTTGATGGGGTCCTGGTTTCTCTTAGGTCGGGGTGGGCAGATTTTTTTGATCCTCTTTTTATTTTTAGTTATGTTAATTACCATGGGAAGGGTTTCATTTTATCTTGTGGTCTGAGTATACAAATATATATTTTACTACGTGTTTGTTTGTTCCCCTTTTTTTGCTTTGATGCACGGATGCTTAAATGTAGAGCAAAAGCTGTACATGAACATATTACGCTCTGTTTGTTTATACATTTCTGTAGTAACAGAAGACTGTAACGTGCCTTGGAGCTGAGTAAATTGTAATAAATTTCCATTGATATTAACTCTTGTTGAGGAGTCGGTTTGTTCAACACGTGCCATATGTCGTCTGACATGGTGTGCTGCCGTGACATTTCATGGGCGGGTAAAATCTGTTACTACTCACAGACCACTAGCAAAAGCGGGAAACGGTTATTTTTTTTCCTATGAAAATGAAAGATTCACGTTGTGATTTCGCTTCATTTAAGTCCACGAGGCGTGTTTCGTTTTCTCTTACGTAACCCGCAATGATCTACAGTACTGTCTGCCCTACTGTATTGTAAATGTCTCGATTGGCAAGAGTTGCTAAAAGCCATATATTTGACAAACTCCAACAATAGACCGAGCCATAAATTCTAAAGACAGTACCAATTAGTATTTTAAATGTATGATTAAAATTAGGATGTAGCACATATTTAGGCGATAGCCAGCTTTTGTCTGATGGAGACACAGGTTGCTGTGGTGTATATATGTAATCTCTGGAAATGTGTGTATATATATATATATAGCTGGTATTTAAAAAATGATCAATTCGAAAACGAAGACGTTTACATTTTATTTTGTGATAATGCGCTATATAAATAAAATTGCATTGCATTGCATTGCATATTTTGTGATTACCGCGGCTGATGCTCAAAAACGAAAGCTGTGCATATGTACAGTAAATAGGTGAATAACGTGCATACAGCTTGATCTATTTCACGTCTTATGATTTACTCTTCCATAATTCTCCAAAAATATTCTTGCAATAGGTTAAAAACATATTTAAAAGAACATTATTTCACACACAAAACATCTGCTCTGGGTGAGTGATCTGCTATGCTCTGCGCAGACACAATGTTATCACCCTAGTAGTCATGCTAAAAATCTGCCTGGGACCTTGAAATGACACTTGCAGGGAAAATAACAGTAATGTCCAAGTAGCAGAAGTTAGTGCAGCCGGTGGGCTGCGCCAAGCAGAGCCTCTCAGACTCCACGTTCCCCAAAAACTCATCGTGGCTCCTCGCCTGGCAGCACATCTTTACTTCTTGCCTGCCTGTAATTTTGTGGCGCAAACATGTCATTTCAGTGACGTGATTGGTCAGGCAGTGAGCGTGCGTTCGGCTCGCATTTTCACGAGGCCAGTTTGTGCGTCTTTTTTTTTTCCTCATTCATTGGATTCTTTGCTTAGATGCACGCAATATTTACAAGTCATTGCAATACACTACTGCTTTGTAAGTGTGTACCCTACCCCTCTGCACACAGCTCTGTGTAATTACTCAAAGTATAAGAATTCTTTGGTCATTTTAAAATTAAATGTTATATAACATCAAATGATCGCTGTAGGCTTTTGAGGGGGGCTGAGGAAAAGGATTGGCAAAACATAATTTGAGGTAATTAAGAGCAATTGTTTCATCTTAGTTAATCTCTCAATGCTGTATTTTCTCATTCCCTTACTAATCCATGCCAACTGTCTGCATTCATAAAATTGCAGTTCCCCATTTTGGTTTGTATATCTTTGAGACTTCAGCCAGTCCATAGGTTTACCTCAGCCCTGCATTCTCTGTGTGATACCACAGGCACAGGCATGAGGCGGCCTTCAGGGGAATCACCCCTCGTCTAGGATACAGCAGACGGTCACATGACAAAGCCGACCGTCCAATTGGCTGGCCCACAGGAAGGAGTGCTGGTGGTGTTTGCCTGTTGCCTTGAGTTAACGTGGTACTTGGACGATGTCACAATCTCCTTTCACAGTGACATTCACTCTAGATAATTCACACATTTTTCACCATGGCTTTTGGCCTGGGGAATTAGTATCAAGGCACTATTACTGTGCTCCAAAAATTAAAATATTCAGATACAAATTTAATCCTCATTTGTCATTGTCAATGAATGAATGTTTATCTGAAAATGTGCTACAGTTTGGTTATAGTGATGGTGGGGGGGTATAGATTTATTAATTAATGATTTAATAACGTGTACTATGTGTAAAGGACGAGGTTAACTATAGCTTTTGGTAGCAACTATGGATTCTGCTTCTGATTTCTAGCCATGCAAACGTTCTTGAGGAATGTGAGACTCGGATGTAGCCCCCCCCCCCATTCCAAAATGTACTGCGGTGTCACCCTGACATCCTGTTTCAGCCCCGGGAAGTGAAGCTGAGTGCTGCCATTAAAATGGGGTAAACAAACAAAAGATAACTGGTGAGCCCTATCGCTGCCGGGGTCACACACGGCTGGCTCCATTCTTGCGGGGGGTGGGGATTGTGGAGGCCTGTTGCCAGGGTTGGGGGTGGATGGGAGGGGGGCAGGGAATTCTCCACCGCCCCCCCTTCCCGGTTCCATCTGAGGCCTACCACTGAGGCATTATTTTTAGGAAGCTCTGCAAAATGCCATCAACCCCATTTTGGGATGGGCTTTTCAGCTGCACCAGAGCATATTGCATTTCAGTGTGCAGCATGTATGGAGTGTGGCACTGTACCCATGATCAGAAGGTTGCGGATTCACATCGCGTGACTGGTAGAGTGATGTCACCCTATGGGCTCTTTGGTGAGGCCCTTAGCCCTAACTGCTCCAGCAGAGCGGAAGGAAGTGGGGGCTCCCGGACAGGGAGGGTGCGGAGCGAGCAGAGGGGTCGAATTTCAGGGGCCGCGGTTCTGTCTGGGTGGAGTGTGATCCGCGTGGCCGCCGTCTCCAGCCCGCTACGGATCCCGCTCGCGTGTCCCCTGCATTCCCAAAAAGCAGGATTTCATGGGCGCTGCCCTGCATTTATGTCGCGGTTTGCCGTCTGACATGAGAGAACGCGGAGGTGGCTGCTTTCTTGCCGAAATGGACCAAAATACTGAAGGTGCCCTTGCTTGTCACGGCAATAACTTGGGTTACAGCTGTGTGCTCTGTGCTTGATGAGGAGAGGCGAGACGCCCCTGAATACTAAACTGTTCATTAGTGCGCAAAATTATCCCCACCAGCCCATTTAATGCGTCTCATGGCTCCTTCTCTCTGTACTGAATTGCAGCCGGTTTACCTGCCCTATATTTCTCATTGAGCACTGGCTTTGACAAAGCGCTCCTCTTTCTTTTTGCCCACTTATACGATGGGGTCATCCTGTGGTATTGTGCCTCACGTGTGCCCCGTGTAAACGTTGACCCGTCGTGCGCGGGCGCTCCGTAATCTTGATTCATTCGCGTTGCCCGAACCATATTAGTCAGCAGTGCTCTTCTATTCCCAGGGGAGATGAGTCATCTCGGCTTGAAAGCGGGTTAATGTGTGGAGGAAGACGCCGTTGGCCGGGACTGCGCCGTGCATGAAATTCGGGGGGTGGGGGTGGGGGTGTCGCCCTTAGGGCTGCCTTGACTGACTGAGCTGATGCTTCCAGAAGAGAACAGCTGCTTAAGAAATGTCTTCTGCTGGGCCTAAGCTGCCCCCCCCCCGAGGGAGGAAGGCGGATGGCATTACTGCGCCACACAAGCCAGGGAAGGAGCAGCCATCGGGGGGGGGGGGTTACAGGGTCCGCAGCTAAAGCAGCCTCAAGCCCACACCACATCTATCCACCTGCAATCGCGGTCTACACACACGGGATGTGCTGTCAGGCAAGGTGGACGAAGGAGAGAACGGCAGCCCGTGCTCAGTGTCCGGCCTCTATATCGCCCCTTCCCGAGGCAGGGCTGCTCCCCAGGGCTACACGAAGCTGGTAAATTGATCCAATTGCAAGAAGACCCCCGTCCCCGTTTCCCGTAGTGAGGACGCACAAGGCTGTTCCTCAGCCAACCTCATTTCCACATATCTGTATCAATAAGAGAATCGTCTGTAGGATGGCGCCCTAATGAGGAGCCCTGGATCCTCCCCCATCAGCCTCGGGAGCGTACTTTCTGTTTAACAAAACCCGGCTTGTGGGCAACGATCATCTGTTTCAGTTTTACATCCTGAAATCGCCGCAGTCTGCTCCCCCACCCCCAAGCCCTCCTCCAGCCCCCGGCTGCGAGAGGGAAGAAGTTTCCACCGGATAAAAATACCGGCTATAAATCCCGCCACTCCAAAGGTTACTCTGCGGTGCTATCCCGTGCTGTTGCCATTGGTAACCAGCCTCGCGCAAAACACTATTTATTCAGGAATTTCGCGGACGCGGGAGCCAGGAGGCGGCGGCGGCTCGGCGTTAACCTCTGCGACGCCGGACGCTTCTCACGGCTGCCGACGCGTTTTTATTCATCTGTCCGTGCATCTCTGCATTACAACCCGCCAGTTTAATACAATATAAATATATATTTGCACAGTGCAATTCGTGGAAATCCATTCTTGGATATTAAATACGCGTGGTTTTAAAATCTGTCGTGTATTAAAGGATTTCTAATTTAGATTGTAACTGACGATTTATATAGATTTTAACTAACAGAAATCTCGCCCCATGTCACTTACAAGAAATAAAATAGTCAGATGCTGCGCCGACACGCTTGAAATTCAACGGGCACGCGACAATGAGTGCGAATCGCCTCTTTCATTCCGCCTCTGCGTAAAAAGGAAGAAAAAAGACTTGTGCCGTGCCTCATTGGCAGCTAGGAAAGGGTTACTCCCCGCGTTGTTTTTGCGCTCGCTGCATCTCAGAGCTCAGCCATTTACAGACGGTGATGTCAGCAGTATCTCTTATGGCCTCGGGGCCGCTAGCAGATAATGCATGCAATCTGAAACATTCCTTTCTGGCAAAGCAGCTCCGAGGTGCAGGAGTGCATTTCCTGACCCTGTCTGCGCGACTAAAACCCGTGAAAGGGAATTGATTCCCCAACCTTTCTCATTTCCCTTCTTCTCTCAAGCAAAACAGAGCTGAAAAGTAATGTTTCGTTACATTATTTAGATGCTTTTCTTCTAAAGCGATTAACCCCGTTAATGCCTCCTTTCTTTACTGGTGCGGTTCAGGTTAAGTGCTCTGCTCCCGGGTGAGAAAGGCACGGCTGCTTTTGACGGACTAGCCTGCAGCTCGCAGCTTCCCGGTCAAAGGTTTACTTCGTAACGAGCGACTTGTCCTGACTGCTGTTGTAATTATTTAAAAAGATGCCTGTGGATCTTTATCGCTTTTTGGTTTGCTTATTGAAGTGCTGAAATTTGCCCGTGTTTTGTGTAATATGATATGCATAAATCAAGCATTTTACGTATGGAAGTATATATTTTACCGCGAAGTATATAATTTCTCTCTATACATGTTTTTGCCTGAGACGATGATAAAGTTCACCTTAGATTTTTTTCCACTTGGTCCTGTGACCATGTCACGTTTTCCAGTAAAATATCTTTTTTTCCTTGAAGACCACATTAAAGCTGAAATGGTAATACTTATGCTTAAAGCTGTAATTGTGAAGCACACCGCATGGTTCCTTTTCTTAATACAGCTCCACATTAATATTCCTTCTGTAGAGGCTTTGCTTGGTTCCCATCCCCCCCACTCCCTTTTTGTCCCTTGAATGGTGAAGATCAGCATAATGTTCCCATTCTCCCCCCCCCCCACTCCCACAAGAGGACAATTGTCCTTCCTAATCGGTCCATGTCATGTCATGGAAATTTCCCCCAGCGATCCTGCCCGTCCCGGCGCGAAAGGCTTTCCTCGTTGAGGCGCTGCTTCATGTTGGGGTGTTGGCGTGGCTGCAGCCGGGGGGGTCGTGGCGGGCGGAGCCTCCAGGTGCACGCTGGGCTGGACTCTGGGTCTGTTTCGGGCGTGCTGACGTTTGCAAAGGCTGGTAATCTTCCCCCCCCGGAGGCCGGGGGGTTGGCTAGGCCCCGGACCCTGCTCCTTGGGCTCCCCAATTGTGCTCCCCGCACAGGGCTGGGGGGGGGGGGGGCAGTGCAGGACAAAAAAAAATACCGGGCAGCCGCCCCGGGGGAGGGGGC
>JABFDZ020000030.1:4786375-4802223 GCA_019775955.2 Pollimyrus isidori | reverse complement strand
CCCCCCCCCCCTTTCCCCAAAATGACATGCATCAGTGTAATGTTACTAAGACATCTGAATAACTTGCAGTCCCGGTGAAATTCAGACTGACTGTGACTCACTTTGCAAGTGCCAGCTTTAACGTCCAGTTTACTGGATCAAGATCCACCTCCCTCCGGCCTGAAAAAGAATCTGCCTGCCTGGAGTTTACCACGGTATCATTGTCTGGCAGACGCTGCCACATGGGACACTACCACTGTAAGACCGTGACCATCTCTGCTGCACGGCACCAGTGGAGGCTCTGAGATGTTCCCATTGACCCTCTGAAAACACGATCTGCCGTCGTGTTGCAGCATGTCGTCTTGTGGCCGTCGTCCAGCCTTTCGTTAGTTGTGTTATTTTTGTGTGGCGTGAGCCAGTGGGAAGCAGAGTAACTACCCCGGGCAGCTTCCGGGGATCGCTTAGGCTGCCTGGCGAGAGATCATTAGTCCTGGCTGTACAGGTGATGCAGCCATGTGATGGATGGATAGGGCTTTGTGCAAATCTGGATTAGTGATGTTTCTCAAGAACTTTTCTTTATTTAGTCACATTAGTGCTTCCATGGTTATAATGAGGATTGCAAAACAGGAACAAATTTGGATGGTAGTCTAATGTAGCAGCTCCGCTGTGGACCTCGGGGCTGCACCTGACGGAGATCCACGCTCTCTGTTGATCCCAGGAGCCGGAAGCAGTGGAGGATCTGCCTGTGCGGATTGATGGCCTGCCTGTGGCCCCGGGGGCCCCGTACCATGGGCCTGTCTTTCCACCACAGGCCCTGGAGCCCCCGCACCTTGAAAACCCCAGCTGGTCCACTACTCGGCAGGAGACATTGGAGAATCGCCTGGTGGACTGGTAAGGACCGCCTTCCCCGATCCCAAGCGGGTGTCCTCGCCCTCCCAGTGACTGTGATCCTTGCGGGCTGCCACTGTTGCCCAGCTCTTGTGAACTTGGTGGCCCTTTGCAGGGTGGAGCAGCAGCTGATGACCCGCATGGTGTCGGAGCTGCACCCCTGGGCCGAGCCTGTCAGCCCCGCTCAGGAGAGCAGCTCCTCCGCTTCAGACATCGGTGAAGGCTCGGGCTGAGAGGGAACAGCGCCCCCTGGTGTCATTCGCTTTGCTCAATGGCCGCCCGGCATCGCTCATCTGCCCCTATCACCCCGAGTCAGAATTTAGTGGGGGGGGGGGGTTGGGTTAGTGTTAGTATGGCGTTACTGCGGGGTTAGAGTCAGCTATGTTTCATTGCCTCGTGGGCGAGGCAGGAACGCATCAGAGACATGAACGCACCAGAGACATAGCGGGGGCCACACATTCTCTTTCATTAAAGTGAACCACCCCCGTTCATTCCCATCATCCCCCCCAGATTTAAAATCCGTTTACTCTGCACGCAGTGAAAGAAAAGATGCCTTTCCAGATCATTAGCTTTCACTTTCCTTTAATAGGAAGATCAATGGTGTGGCAAATGTGAAGAGGGGGCACCAGGTCCACCAGTGCACTCTGCTGCTTTTGGGCATGTGCGGAGCACCGCTTTTGGCCTGGAGGGGGCGCCACACTCCGCATTCCTGGAAACTGCTTTGATTATTAACTTCCACCAAGTTATAATGGATATCACACCATAGTTCATATGCCACTCATCACTTAGAGTTATAGCCAAATTATATGATCTGATCAGATCATTTTTGCCAGTTCTTGGGAGTCTCTCAACAGTGTATTACAACATGTGAATAGTCCTTCTGATCGGACAGTGTATTACCTGGGCGATGACCTCTGACCCTCTGATTAGTCAGTTGGTGGAGCTGTGCTGTGCTGTGCTGTCCCTCCAGTGGAGGCCGCCGGCGGGGAGGGCCTGCAGCTGTTCGTGGACGCGGGCGTCCCAGTCAATTCCGACCTCATCCGGCAGTATGTGAACGAGGGTCTTGCTGAGATGGTGGCCCTCTTCCTGGGCCAGAGACCTGCATCCCCTGCTGGCCTGGTCGAGGACAGCCCTATTCCAGAGGTGGGGTGCAACCTCCCTAACTGCTGCTTTAGGGCGCCACCTGAAGACACAGTATATGTTCATCTTAATTCCTCCCATCTTCCCCATGCAATGCAGGGTCTCAGGGGACCTGGAACCCAGAATACAGTAGGCCTGAGACACAGGGGACATGCTGGCGCTCATTCTGTTCATTCAGTTTGCTTACCTTGTTGCAGTAGGAGAACCCAAATTTAGTTAAGAAACAGAGTGAGAATTATACCCTTAAGTGGCCTGGAAACATGCAAGACACTGGGAAGAGGACCAGGGAACTCTGTGATACACACACACACACACACACACACACACACACACACACACACACACCCCTGAGTATGTGTATGCACTGTAGGGCCTGCAGTACTGGACTTTGATTCCGCAGAGCCAGCTGTCCGTAGTGTGTGTGTGTGAATGTGGGCTCTGTGTTCATCTGTGTTCCGGTGCTGAAGGAGCCGCAAGCCCGGACCCCCGTGCCGACCCCCAGAAGCAGCCCCCCGCCTGCGGGCAGGACACAGATCCCCTTGGGCACCCCAGAGGCCTCGGAGCCCGAGTCCCTGGCAGAATCGTGCGGGGAGCCCCAGCGAGTCGGGCCCCTGAACACGCCGCCGTCGGGTCAGTATGGCTCTCCTTTGCAGGCTGGACCTGTGTGGAGTGAAGAGCAGAGAAGTAATACAGCCTGTTGAATCTTTTCTGACCTTAGAACCGGAACGGAGTCCGGTACCTACACCCAAATGCACTCCTGTTCCCTCCCCTCCGGTGGTGGCCACGCCCACCCCGCCCCCCAGCCACCTGAGCCCCTCTGCAGGCTGCCAGTATACTGACGCCTGGGGAGACAGCGAGCTTCCCTTGGAGGAAGAGGCCCCACCCGTGCGGAGTGAGGAACTAGAGGGGGCGACAGGGTGAGTCTGGGGGTCCCGGAGGGCCGGAACGAGAAGGACAGCTTCTGCTTTTCAGCACGTTTGGAAAGATAAAGTGTGTGAGTTCGCTGCAAACTCTGATTATACTGCGTTCAAGACTCGCATTTTGTCCCCGAAAGCTGGAAAATGTGTGATTTGCTGTTTGCCGCTTCTCATCTGCGGCGCCCCTTTGTCAGATTAAGATTTGTTGTGTGTTTGTTCTCACGCTCGTGACTTTGCCTCTCGGTCCTGCAAAACGCCTGGTCTCTTATGCACCACAAACTGCCAACGCGGCCCAGTCTGGATTGCTCACTGAACTGCAGGCAGTAGTGAACAAAAAAAACAATCCTGTAAGAACTTGTGGTTATCGAAGTGGGTCATGTTTTCTGTATTCTGGCTTTCAGTAAAGCAGGGATTCGCAGACAAAATGCTGTACCACAGCGCCCCCTGCTGTCTACTGTTGGAATCAGCCATTAGATGCCTGCGCTTATCTTTCTAGCCAGCGTAACAGTTAATTGGCCTTGCAATGCTGTAAATAAAACCGTAGTTTTATCAAGTGTTACTACTTGCTTGATGTTTGTGTGTGGTGGTGTGCGGTGGTGTGTGTTTAACACCCGCCTTTCCCATTGTGTTTCTGCCGCAGTGTTTATGAGTGAATGACACTGGATGATTTGGTCGTTGCATCATATCTCTCAGGGGGATGTCAGTGGCCAGGGAGGAGGAGCCTGTCAGCCTCATTTCCTCCATGCCTCCTCTTCCTATGGAGGTGATCCTGCTCCCGCCAGTGCAGACTCCGCCCCTTCCGCGTGGAGTTCCGCCCCCCGCTCCCACGCCGTCGACCGAGGAGAGCAGCACGGCTTCGTCCGTCACTGAGACGGGGTTGGTGGGGAGGCACATATCGGAGGGGGAGCTGTTGGTGAGCTGCGGCCAGATGGTGGCGCCGAGAGGTAAAGCTGGTGGTGGGATCCGCCAGCAGGGGGCAGGCTCCGGTGCTCAGGAGAGGCTGGGTAAAGCCAGATAGCTGTGCAGGCAAGCTTTAAACTCCCCCTGTATAAAATCCATAGGGAGGCAAGCTGGGCTTTTCTATTACGTTTAACACATGTTTAATTATATTTTTGTGTAGCCCCATTGCCTCACACCTCCAGGGTTTAGGGTTTAGTCCCTGCACTTGGCTTTGTATACAGTCTGCATTGCTATCTCTGGCTGCTCCCGTTTCTTTTTGCAGTCTAAACACATGCAGTTAGGTGTGCTGGTATCTCTGAACCAACGATTCTCCGCTCTTGGGTCGCGTCCTCTGCTGATCCACGATCAGATTTCCCAACCCCAATCCTAGAATTAACCAATATAAACGGCTCTTGGATCTGCAACTGCTTAATTTAAAATTTACTTGCACATCCGATTATGTTTGTGTGATAGGCATTGATTGGCGTAAGTAGCAGGGTGCCCTGTGTGCTTGACCATACTGTTACTTTAGAGTTTGGACCTATACTTGATATAAGATCACGACTTGGGTTTTAGTGCAAAAAAGGTTAGAACCACTTTTCTAAACTGTGGTTATGAAAGAAGGACTGTGCTAGGAGAGTTCAGTAGTCATGGTTACCTGTGTATATTCAATTTGTCATTAACATAATGATGGTGAGCAGGTTTAATAGGTTTGGAAGGTTTGTGTCCATGTGGCAGCACAATACGGGCCAGACAGAGTTTCCCTGCGGCAAGTCTGTGGCCCAGCTGAGGCCAAGCAGTGGTTAAGAATCCTGCGTCTAAGCTGAGAAAGACACTTATAAATGTGAGAGGTTCCGGTGAATGACAGCCATGTTTCCCCTGCAGGCCTGGCGGAGGACGGGCTCGCTGTCCCCAACCTGAATGCCAGCCTCTCCAGCTCCCTGCACGGAGTCCAGGAGATGGTGAGTACAAGGCCGGCTGTCACCATGGCAACAGGCATCCCTGCCGATGCAAAGCGAGCTATGTGCTGAGCGCATCCAGAATAACGCAGTAGCATGGCTTTGCCCTGAAGCCCAACCAGCCTTCAGCAGGGCCTTCTGGTGCCCTCCCCTCCCGACGATTCCCTGCGTCTCTGCTGTAGGATTACGACCCGCCCAGCGAGGGCCAGGTGGTGAGGAGGCCGCCCCTCATTCATCAGGAGCCTGCTAACGGGGGCGCGATCCTGCCCGAAGAAGTCGTCTGCCCCACAGAGGTACGCGACCGCAGTCTGCACACCCGCTTGCATATCCTCATGGAGCCCGCATGATCTCGCGAGGTCGCTTGGCGTTCCATTGCATCCTCTGGTTTCGTCCCACATTACAAATATGCGCAGTTAGATTGACTGGGGTCCCGAAATTGTGAGTGTGTGCATTTGTGGGCCCTTTCAAGGTGGGCGGATGGTCCAATGGATGCATCTCCATCATGGGCAAGTTATTTTAACTGCCATACCAATGTTTACCTGCAGGGGGCAACAAAAGACAAGGAAATACAGTGTTCAAATTGCCTTACCACAATACATTCATCAAAATGTTGCAGTATCAATGAACTAACATTGATGTTTTTTCCACAGAATTGATTTGCAAATTGCTTTAGTTAAATGTGCTACCTAAACATAAAACAAGCGAAATGCTATATTTTCCCTAATGTCATATCTATGAACGGAGGGGGCTTTGCACCATGGCATTGTGTGCTACCATTCCATCAGCCTCAATACCTGCTGCTCCTTTTGTTTCATTTTTTCAGTTAGCTGACTTATGCAGGTGTCATTGTTCTCCTGTATCTTCTACTCGTGTTTTTAATCCCTGTGTAATGTTAATTGTGATATGTGATGCTATTTTTGAGGCAGCCATACTGGGTGGGACCATGAAGGGGATTCATGTAGACATTAACATGATTTAAATGGCGAGTCTCTGTACTGTGGCTGTCAATGGTGTGTGTCACCCAGAGTCTCTGGGACGAGGAAAGCAGTCTGGGAGAGGTCAGTAAGGGACAGCGCCCCCCTGTGGCTGCTGACGTGGAGCACGCACTCAGAGGACTCTCCCTCCTGGGGCTGGCGGGGCCTGAAATGGGACGGCTGTCTTCCCCAGGGCAAGTGCCTCTGCCCTCAGGTAAGTGCTGAGAGCCGTCTGTCAGATATGAATACCCCATGTGACTGTCAGTGCTCACACCTCCCATCCACAGCTATTCAGATCTGTCTCTGCACGCACTCAGCCCTTTGGCTTCAGCTGCTTCTGGTCGCTGTATTCCTTAAACTGAAACCCACTAACCAAGTGATAGTTTAATGGTTAAACCCACGGCCCTAACTCCCTCGCGTAAGGGTTTAGTACTGGCGGTAGATTTCCACTGAGTGCCTCAGAGTTGAGAAATGGGAAGCTGCTTAAACTTAATTTTTTTTCATTATCGTAGTGAGTAGGGGGAAATGAAAGGAGGTGTTGCAGCCTTTGGGGTGTTTCGCTAGGTGGAGGGTGTAATCCTTTATGGGCTTCTATGTATGTATATACAACCCGTAGCAGCTGATTACCGCGCCTGGCTAGTGTCAGGTAGGGGGCTGCATTTGACTCCAGTCTTTCTGCACACCACTGGTGTCTTTCTTGTTAGTTTTAATGAGTCTGGCCATTCTCCACTGTCCTCTCTTGTTAATAAGATATTTTTGCCCACTGAACTGCCACTGACTGGCTGTTTTTTGCTTCTCACACCATGTGTCATAAATTTTAGATACTGTAGTGCATCAGGGCTGTCTCAGGTGTCAGAACCACCATGTCTGGCACCAGCAATCACACCACATTCATGATCACTTCGGTTGGGCATCTTAGCTGTTTTAATGAGAACGATAGTGGCTACTGCACGATTGCATCCGTGCTCAGCTTAAAACGGTTCCATTCTTTCCACTCTTGCTTGCTTGTACAAGGTTGTGGCGTGAAATGTTTTACACTCACTGCCTTTATTCTAATGTGAATTGACAATGAAATATCTCACAAGCATTCATCATGAATGTTCTCTTTTTAATTTACAAAAGAGTAGATCAATCCGATTGTCGATTTCAAAATGCACGAGCTTCTGTGAGGTTTATCTGCCGCAAAATATGATGTCATCACCGTAATGCGAATGACGTGTGTAGCTGGTTCTTCAGGTCCTGACTTCATGAAGCAGGTCTTCGATTTCTGCACGTCGTGTCTGGTGTGGGGGTTCGGGCAAAGAGCAGTAATTGTGGAACAAGTCGTGTTCCCTGCGGGCATGTGTGCAGCTTCAGTGGGTCTTTCCCTTCTCTTCTACTCCCTTGGCTGTGAAGCTGGATGGATGGAGATGTTCCAAGCAAATGGCAGCTGAACAGAACCCTTCACCGATCTCCTGCGATCCCCCGTGGCTCTTGGATCTGTTACGTCGTCACTGATGAAACGTCTACTGCAAATCTTAGTGTGTGCATAGACTATAAAGCTGTCGCCCTGAATGTCAACAAGCCACTGCTTTCTTAGCTCAGACTGAAAAGCAGAAGCAACTTCAACTGCCATTAAGTTTTGATGATACTGTACGCAGAGGCCAACAACAGAGTTTGGAATTTTTCTCTTGACTGAATATATGCTGTCTTGAATAGCTTCCAGCCACTAATTAAGAAATAAGAAAGATGCCACTTTAATATTGAACGACAGTACCATTTGTAAACAGAGAGACCAGGAGCAAGTGAGCCGTACTATTTAACATAGAACTGCGTTATGTTCAAGTACTGGATGAATCTCTCGTGCCTCTCTGGGTGCTGTAAGTTTTTAGTGACTCGCCGTTTCACGTTTTTCTCTGGAGTAGTTTGAGGTGATTCGCTCACGGACAGGAGAACACAACAGCAAAGCTCCAGTTTTGAAGGTGCTCCATGAGCTGTGGAGTTCACAGTTCATTAGTAATTCTGCTGACCCGGTCGACGCGCGTCCGTTGATGTGAGGGAGTCCACCTCTTTGCTGTATGATGTTAACAGCTTGTGTCCTGCTCTCCACAGACCCCACTGTTTACTGCCCGCACAGGGAGCACCATCGCATGATTACCTCTGTGTTGCACTTACAGCTATTTTCAGCTTTTATGGCCTGTGACCTTTTGCTTTCTGCTGCGTATTCAAAGGAAAGTCAAATGCAGCCGTTCATCTTCCGTGGAGCTGGCTGCATTTTGTTCATCAGCATGTGTGTTTTTTTGTGGGAGGGTATCCTTCTTGCTTTTAAATTGCACTCTCCAACTGCTTTCAAATAATTTTCACTCAAAGTTCCACCATGACAGCTCACTAAAGAACAAAACTGTAAAAAAAAAAGCCTTTCTAGTTAAACATAATTCCACAGTTTCTAGGAGCGAAGCAAGTTGGAGAACTTTCTGTTATTCCATTCTTCTTAAAGTAATTGCCAGAAATGACCTTGTTCCCGCTGCTCTTTGGTTCGTCTGCATCGATGAGCACATTGCTCCTTATGGGGAAAACCTGGAATAATACCAAGAATAACATTCCCATTGGGGATCATGCCATCACTTTTTTGGGAGGGGGCTTGCGAAGGAGAGAATCCCAGGGTCAGGCTACAGCCTCTCACATGCCCAATACATGAGGCTGCCGTTTATGTCTGGGGGTCTGTGGTATTCACGCCATATACTGCCGGGGAACTGATTTTAGCGAGGACGCATGTGCTACCCTCCCCGAGCAGTGCACCCCCTACTGGCCTGCGAGGTGCTGGCAATGAAGCGGCCCCCCCCAGTCAGGGAGATGTCCGGCACATCTCCCTGATCAACAGTGTAGCTGGTCTGTAATGGGGTTTGCCTGGTTCTGCACAGACGCTATGCAGACATCCTACTAACCACCAGCAGACTGCCATCTGTGTGTGCAAAGTGCCAGTCCGGGTTGAGCTGTAGCTGTTTACAGGCGCCCTTACAGTCCCATCTGTGGGCGTTCAGCTGACATTCAACAAATAAACTTTCATGCTACAACTGCTTTTACAGACTGCCGACATGGTGTCAATTCTGGCTGGTTGATAGTTGACCATTTATAGATGTGTGATGAAGGACCACATTAGAAATATTTCCCAGAACGCTTTCTGACAGGCTTTGGGCAGAACTGGGAAGGACAAAATTTGAGGATTATTATTGAAGTTTATTTTGGATTTTTAAGTAGTTTTGCTGCAGTAAATTAAACATGGAAATCAGAAGGTTCTGGATAGCCTGAAGTGTGTGTTGCTGACTGCGTTCATGTGGCTCACAGCATTGGGGAGGTTCTTCCATGGTGACCCACCCGCCCTCGGCACCAGGGGAGCCCGCCGGACTGCATTCTTCATCAAGGCCTTGCCTCTCTAATCTCGTGCAGGGAAGGGGCTGTGACAGTCTTCAGCCAGCATCCTCTGCTTCACAGATACTAATCATAAGTTTAACAGTGATGTCATGGCTTTGTTGACGTTTTAATATTAAGGGAGAATGCTCCTATCTTTCCTGGAGCCAGAATGGCTGACTCAGAGTTACCAGAGCCCTCTAACATCACTAAGTGCTGTTATTCTGCAGAGGGTGTTTTACGTTGTCGTCTTCTGAAAGACGTGTGTAAATGTCTGCTTCCGTAGGAATGATTTAGCCTCATGCTTTTCTAATTCACGAAGACCGGTTCTTCTTGATATATTGGGGTTCGTTCCTCGCAATAAACCCTTTCGAGGCTTTAAAAGCGGCCTGTGTAGAAAGGGGTTAATTTCCCTGCATATTTCTCAGCTGACACCCCATCTGTGCCTCCGTGTCCAAACGGCAAAAGGTCCCGGCCCGGCCCGGCCAGGCCGGCGCTCCTCCCAGACCTCACAGGAGCGCCCGCCGCGGATGCTCCCTCTCCTCCTTCTACAGCCTACACCAATATTTACTTTGAACCGCTGCACAAAACCAGCCCTGCTCGTATTCGGAGGCGGCGCGCCGTTGCTAGGAGACCGGACGTGCCGGAGAAAAAAACAACAAAAAGCGGCTTCTTAAGTGGAAATTTAATGGGGGCTTTGTGTTTCTGCGACCAAGGGTGCTGCGTGACCCAGCGAACGACGTGTTTCACCACCACTCTGGCCCTTTTCTAATCTGCGCTATATCCAAAGCGACCTTAGATAACCCCGCATCCCCCCCCCCCGTTTTCCAGGCCTACCCCTCCTGCGTGTGATTTTCACCCAAACGCCCCACTCACACTGCCTTAGGCTCTGAATCGCTGCTGGAATTGCATGCAGGATTGCAGAGCGACGTGCTGACCATGCAGCCTTATCTATTCGCAGCACCGTCTTACAGCACAACATATAGACCCAGATATGTAACACACAAACCCAGATATATAACAGAGGCAGAGCTAATACGTCACTTCGGTGTGAGTGGGTCTGCCTGTCTCAGGAGCTCCCGGCTGCCAGGATTTTCCATGATTCTCATGGTGACCCACGTAGAGAGCCAACACAGGGTTTTGTGTCAGCGTGAAAGTGACCTCCATATTCCCCTAACCTGGTGTTTTATGGGGTTTATTCATGGAACTTGGTTGGTTTCGGTTGCTGAGGGATTATGGTGTAATGCACTGCTAAGAAGTCAATAAGTCAAATACACTGCGTCAAGTTATTATATTTCTGAAAACATGAAAAGTAGCAAATTTTTGTATGTCTGTGTACATCTCTCAAATATTGAAATCATATTAAAAATTGAGTTTACTTTAAAATCTTAAAATATGTGGTCAGGCCAGATGGACTCTAGTTGGCTGAAGGCCTCTGCTGTGATGTAAATAACGAGCTGATTAATGAGATTAGATGGCGAACAGGAGCGCTGGCGATGGGAGCGGCCTGCAGGCTTGCGATCGGAGGGAGACGTGAGTCGCTGCCTGTCTGTGCTTCCCCAGGTGTGGACCATCGTTCAACCAGCTCCGGGAATCCAGAGGAGCGACCGGTGGTCCAACCCACGCCCAGGACGGTGGAGGTGGGCGTCTCCCAAGACGAGAACATGGACAGCGATCGGCAGGTGTGGAATTCCGGAGCCCTGCATTGGGAAGCACTTTCTGTTTAAGGCTGTGGTCCTGATATCATGTAAAGGAGCTTCCAGCACGGACAGTGGGCAGGTGGCGTCCAGCGTTCTGGAAGCGTCTGGTGGGGGGAAGCCTTGCGGGCCGTAATGCAGCCTCGCCGTCTTTGGCCCCCGCTCGGCTGTTTCTGACCAAAGGCCCATTTGATGGCTGCCCATCGCCGGGACATGGCTGAGAAGGCTTTTTCAGCACAAACAAAAGGGGCACGTCTCAGGGCTAACTGGGCGATACTAGCGCGGCTCTGCTCCACTGCTAATCAGCCCCCCACCCTCCACGATCAGACACCGACAAACCAAAGCCTGTTGCTGACTGCACTAACACGTGCTAATTGCTCAGCTGGATGGCCTCACACGTCCATAGGAGCCTGGACTGGGGGGGTGGGGGGAGATGACAAACAGTCTTTCTTTTGCTGTTGACAAACGCTAAACAGTCATTTGCTTGGCCGTGCATGTGTTCGGGGGGCAGGAAGACGGTTTGGAATTACATACGGCACACATGCGTCTGGCCTGCGTGTTTGTTTCTGATCCTGTTGCTGTGAAATGGCCAAAAGCAGATCCTTTACTTTCCTCTGCCGCCCCTTCCAGCTGTCTGAGGCGTCGGTACATTCAGCAGAGGAAGCTCCGCCCATCCTGGTGAAGCAGCACCAGCCGCAGGCTATATCCCTTCAAGAAAGAGGTGCTCTCTCTCTCTCTCTCCCGCTCTTTCTCTCTCTCTCCGTCTCATTCTCTCGCTTGTTCTTTGTTTCGCATGTACAAACCCACGCATCCTGGTGTCTGTTAATTATGTGAGACAAATAGGGCTTGCATTCCAACCAGTTGCGTCATTTCTGACAGACGATGAGGGAAGGTGCCTCTCGCGCTGTCAGTAGTCCTGCGTGACCTTGAGTGGCCTGCATGCAGGGCTCTTCCAAGGCTCTGAGCGGCTGGGGATACCTTGTAGTGCTGTCATACAGAGGTGACCACTGGATGGCAGTGTGGCGCCCTGCAAGCCGCCGGCCGCTCCCTCCGTCTGTCCCCCGCTAGGTTCCAGCAGTCTGCCGCCGCGCGTGTCTTCCTCTGGTCTGTGAACCCTCGGGGCCGGCACAGAGGTCCGATTAGAGCCGGCCGTGGCTGCAGCCCACTCTGTAGCAGATGCATTTCCTTCCCCATGTGTTTTCATTAAATCTGACATGAAAGGACTCCGGCGCCCCAGCAGAATCCACCTGCACTAGCCCATGCGTCACCCTGCCCCCTGGTGCATGGTTACCGTCATGGTTAGGGCTCTTAGGGAGTGACACGTCATTCTGGAGTTTTCCCTAGTCTCCAGTTAGTCGCCCGCTGGTCCACACACTCACTGCAGGAGGCTTTCAGGATCGCCTTCGGGTTTCAGCTCATTCTTGCTCGCATGCAATATTATCTTCCGCCAGTCGCATGGCGCCCCGGCCCGCAGGACCGCATGCCCAACCCCTGTGTGTCTTTCACCTTTCGCTGTGTCTGGTGATCAGCCGGCATCCCCCTCAACACCCTGTACGTATTCGCCGTCATGGCAGTTGGATGGGTGTTTATGGGCTGGATGGGCTTTTATGACTGTTCTGAGCGTGATCCGCAGTGCGAGAGCAGCCTTGGGCCCCGGTGAACAGCCTCGCGCGGAAAAGCGCAGCAAACGGCTAACAGAGCCGAGCTACATTTAAAAGGCTGGACACGCAGAGCCACATACGCACTCCCCACGCTGAAGTTATTGCCGTGCTAGCGCTGTTTTATGTGGGGGCCCTTCGGGTATCAGCGTTATCTGAGAAGGGCCCGTGTGCCGTGACGAGAGTGAACGTGTCACCCATTCCCGGCCTTGGTGGTCAGCTGACTGCGTGGAGGTGTGAGCTATCGCAGTGGCAGTCCTCTTGTGTAGGTCAGCGAGCCTCTCGGGGTCCGTGTCGTACCGGTCAGTAGGAAGACTTAAGTGCACCACTGAACAAAAATATTTAGTCCCATATACGTTAAATCACTAAACAAGCCAGGATTTTTTCCAGTTACTTATCATGATCAAAGTGTATGGCATGAGGATCACTCTCTCATCTTGGGGCGCTGAGCCACTAACCAGCCTTTTAGGTAAACTGTGTGTCACTGCAAAGGCAGCTGCCTTGCCTGAGTGTTTTATTAGGCCTGTGACGTGATTGGTGGCACGTGTTATCGGGCTTTTAATGTTTACAGCTGTGTGTGTAAGTGGGTGACTAAATGCATGACACGCTGGGGTGAAACGGCCCAGGGCACGGGTGCGGGTCACTTTTACTGTTGCCACCCGGGAGGTTTCCATGGAGGTTGTCATGGTTACAGCAGGGTAGTCTGCATCGATTGCTCGGCGTGCAGAAGGGGCAAATGAATACAATACATAGAGTGCTGTGTTAATAGTGGGTACTTCTAAATGGGTTTTTAAAAGCAATGAATTTGGTTGAGAGAAATATATTGTATGGCCTTCATTCATTTGAATCAATACCACGTATTTGAAGGCAGACCTTGCCATTTGTTGTTGATCTACCAAGATGGATTTTTATTTGAAGTCAATTTGCGCTTATGTTTAAAGTAATACTTTGTTCCCTAGGGACTCATATGTTAAGCATAAAATGCAAAATTGTCACCTTTTTTACTCACAGAAACTTCTGGAAATTCCCTTGTTGTGGACAAAACTACAAATCTTGTTGCATAATTTGTGTCTAAAATAATTTCAGATATTTTGAAAGTGTGCTGGGATGTGTTATTTAAAACATTTTTGGTATGAAAATGATGTTCTGTACAGTATAAGTTAAATATTTTAGTCCTTGTCACTCTATGTTATTTACTAGTTTTAAAATACTCTCTTCTGAACACTTGGTTTTGTTCAGTGGCCTGAAGGCAAACGCGCACGCAGATATGAAAGTTTAAAACCTACCAGATGCGATTTGGTTTCTGTTATTTTGGAACGACGTGGCTTCGTGCTGGAAACCAGCATTACTGCAGTGCATGCAGACAATGAAGGGATCAGCATGTGCATCGGCAAAGTGAGGCAACCTCAGAGCCAGGCAGAGAGGGTTGGCAGGGAATGTGGAGGTAGGGCTGAGGGGGGCGGGGCATGGCAGGGGGCGGGGAATGGCAGAGGGGTGGGGCATGGTAGAGGGGGGCGGGGCCCGACAGGGTTGGGCGGAGCGCGTTGCCGTCGTGTGCAGCTGAGTTGTGACATGCTCTGCAGGGAGCCACCGTTCCACTACGGCAGTGCATAGCATGACGACAGGGCCTGCATCCGGACACAGACCAAGAACGTGAAGAGTGACCCAAGAAAAAGTGTGAAAAGCCTGTGAAAATGACATTTGGACAATTGCTTAAAAGGAGGAGCAATAAATATTTAATCAGCCATAGATAGATCTTGAAATGGTCTTGATAGAATCTCTGATGGGTATGACTTAATTACTCGCTTCATAATAATGGAATGTCATAAATAGGCCAATTTAGTGCTTTATGATTGTCAGTAACCCCCCTCCTTCCTTCCTGTGTCATGGGGGGTCTGAGGTGCCGGCCGCCCCCTCCCCACACCCGCTCAGACATGCAGCAGAAGCAAACCCCTGTCTGCTCTCGTGAAGCGCTGTTGCACGTCTGCGTGTGACTGTCACCGGCCTGTTCCTCACTGGCATGAAGGCGCTGCTCTGTAGCAACAAAACAAGATCACGGGTGGGGGGTGCAGACTTTCTGTCCTCTGCCATACTGTGAAGAGGCCGATGTAACCCGATAGTTAGGAAGTCCTCACTGACCTCTGCAGATGTTCCGCCTAATCTGCAGGGTGGCCTGTCCTGTTTTATCCCTCCTCTTCTGCTGCTCTCTCTGATACTAACCCCAAACCCTTATTCACTTTGGTCTCCCCGATTAACATCACGTGGGGGAGTTGGATTTACCAGCACAACGGGATTAAAATGGCCTTTGTGTTTTTGACAAAAAGCTGCTATTTACTGTGAATCCTCTATAATTATCTGAGGTTTTAGCAGTTTACATTTTTGCTGCACTGTATTAGATTCCAGGAACACCCAGACGTTACTTAGGGTGATGTATGGGGCATTGCACACATGCATTTCTACCTCAGCTGAAGTGCTGTCTTATTTGCATATTCACTGCTGGTAAATTTAGCTGTTAGCAGTTGGTGGGGATTGATTTGGTCTTGGGCAGTGAGATTTTCGGGGGGGAATTGAGGTCCAGGCAAGCCTCTGAGCCTTGAAACCAGCTGTCGGGGCGTCTGGCAGCGCCCCGTGCTCTGCAGTAAACTGGATACTCATTTTTTTTTTCTCTCTCTTTAAAATTTAAACGTGTGTTTTTAGTGTGCCTTTCAGTTAAACACTGAACGCGAACCGCCATGGACTGAGATGGCCTGTCCATCACTGGTGGGAAATTCTCGCTGGACGTCAGTGTTTATAAAGGTGCGGGCGAACTTCCTGCCGTGCCGCTGGGCTTGTGTATGTTAGCATGAGCCTTCACTCGAGAAGGTAACGAGGCTGCTAGGGCCCTGTTGTTTATCTGACCACAGCGGCAGCAGCTGACCTGGGATAGAATCTTAGCTTTGTCTCTAAATAACCGAAACTTCCCTATTGACTGTAAGCTCAAATTTATTTCTTTATTTTTTTAAGATGATGGATTGGTAATAGGTATTATTAGCTCTGTAGTCATCTATTGTTTTATTTGAAGGTATATTTTCTCTTCTGTCCTGTTTGCCTCCAGATACTGGTGTCGGCTCATCAGACTCTCTGAAGTTCCTCCTGCCACCAGCTGGCCGCACACGCGCTGAAATGGTCCGAGTTTCCTTTTCTCAGGCGATGCGTCCTTCAGCTTTACAGTGTTCGGACAGTGATGTTAGCAGAGGGGGAGACATGAGGGCGCCCCCACCTCCCCATAAACACCCAACCCCCCCCCCCCCCCCGGCACAAGAGGCTATTT
>JABFDZ020000030.1:4771359-4784994 GCA_019775955.2 Pollimyrus isidori | reverse complement strand
TGTCTCGGCCGCTCTGATTTCTGTCTCTTTCCGTCTGTCTCGGCCGCTCTGATTTCTGTCTCTTTCCGTCT
Source organism: Pollimyrus isidori (assembly GCA_019775955.2). Lineage (NCBI taxonomy): Eukaryota > Metazoa > Chordata > Actinopteri > Osteoglossiformes > Mormyridae > Pollimyrus > Pollimyrus isidori. Next base: position 4,784,923 of record JABFDZ020000030.1, on the reverse strand, counting down.
GTCTCGACCGCTCTGATTTTTGTTTCATCTCAGTTGGGCGTTCTGATTTATCTTTGCTTTTGTCTCTTTATGCTGAAGTGAAAACACTCTCATGACGGTAAACGTCATTCTTGGGAAATGGAGCATGGCCGTTTTGGTTCCGCACATGGCGTGTGCTCATCAGGGGTGGTGACAGGCCTTTTCAGCTGGCTCAACATGCCCCCCCAGGACTGCCAGGAGACTGTGTTTGAAAAAAGATTGTACTTATTTAAGCAGGAAGTTACATGGGTAATAATCAGCCCCTCAGAAACCAAAGAGGGAAATTAGGTCCTCTCTGTCCTTTGTCACCTTCTTACACACACACACACACACACACACACAGAGCCTGTGAGGCCCAGGCCAACTGGGGTAATGAGACCCTAAACAAACAGGCCTTGGCTGCTGGAGAAGTCCAGACGGCTGCTCTCCCTCCTTCCATATTCTATGTTTTGGGCCAGGGGCTCCCCAGCTGAGAGAGCTGGGGGCAGGCAAACAACCAGTTACAAAGAGGGCACCTAATAGCTGGGTGAGGGGGACAGTGTCACTTGGGAACAATGTCATACATGTCATATCTGAGTGAGGGGGACAGGGTCATACATGCTTCCCGTGGCAGAGATGTGCAGTCAAATAGACGCTGACCCCTTTAAAGGGGGTGGGGAGTTGTAACTTGGGCCTAAGCTGTACTGGTTAACCAAGGGGGTAACATAACTCGGACAAGAGCAGTAAAGAAGCCATGGTAACAAGTCCTTGTGACATTAGAAACATTAGTTTTATTGGCCATGGAAATGCAGTAAAGGGAGGGGGGTGCATATAGACAATGAGCCAAGTGAAACTGGCCGTTTTTCAGCCTGCATCAGTGCAATGATCAGGTAAAGCTTCCAAATAACCCTGCTTCATATGTGTTTCACGTCTTCACCCGTGACTCACGTGGCAGCATCACAAACGATGAAGAACGATAGAGGTGCAGAAACAGCCTGTTCCCAGTGCTACGCTTGTCAAAGAGGAGAATGTTAATGTTCCTCACATGCTCGTTTTTTTCAAACGAGCCCAGGATTTTATGTTTTAATATGCTGTGGGATGTAACAGGTGCCAGAAACGGAGCAAAACGCTCAGTCTGAGTTCAATTTACCGTGCATAGTAAGCAAGTCTGGGTGGGTGAGTGGGGTGTTTTATCTGAATGGATGAGTCTCTGGTGAGTCAGAGCAGGATGCAAACTATTTCTCTTTTGAGCATTTTATTCATTTGACACAGTATTTACTTAATTAGCTTTGCATGTGCGCGTGCGTGTGTGCGCGTGCGTGTGCGCAGTATACACACACGATGCACGGCTCTGTCGCACCGCTGTGGCTCGGCTGCTTGAGTGCTAATGCTGATGTTACACAATGGGTTCGTGATGGGTAATTGAAACGCTGATGACTTCTTGATAGATGTATTGCCTCAGTAGAATCATGTAGCCAGGTTTGGTCTCAGAAACAGCTTGCTGGGGAATATGCTAAAAGGCTAACTAACCCCATGTGTGTCTCATGGACTCGTCTTGTGTACTATGGTCATTTCTCGTCTGGGAGGGGTTATTATGGGCTGTCTCTGGCTTGACCAGTAGCAGGCGTAATCATAAAGGTCCCTTCCCTTCTCCACAGACGTCATTAGTTGTTGGCTGCTGCTGTCGCTGCTTCTGTTTTACCCGTAAGCGGAGGTGGCTGTGGGAGGACGACACCGCCCCTCTCTACCTACCCCCCCACACCCCTGCCGCCTGCCTTTGCATCGTCGCGGCCTCCACCTCGTGAAATGCCAGTTATGTCGCGGAATGCCTTTTGTGCCGCCACACCCCTCCAGCTGATTTCCCATCATGCCCCTCAGTCTCACGTCTCAAATCTCAGACTGCACTCAGTAATGCTTTTCAAAATATCATCGATCCCCTGGACAAAGTACCTATCTGTAGTAAATATTCAGCTCTGTAGCTCCAGACATTGTGTGTGTGGAAGAGTAAGATACTGTGTATAAGTCACGTTAATAAGAGTGTCCCTTAAGCAAATAACTCTTCGCAAGAATGGATTGAATGGAAGCATTTTCACAGGGCATGTCAGCACATGCTATGCCACACCTGGTCCTGGGGACCTACTGCTTACTGCTGCTGCATATTTTTGTTCCAGCTAAGCTCTTAAATTATTAGGCTTAATTAGACTGCTGATTGATTCAATGCCACTATTCTAATGACATGAAACCAATTCATAGTGGAGGACTTGCTCTACTTGCTGCTTGTTACTAAAGGAACACATCTAAGGCAAAGTGATGAAAACATATGAAGATCTCTAACTCAAAACACTGCAGATTTCTCCCTAAATAACACCCCATGTGCTCATTCGTTGAGTGAGTGATTGAATCACTTTTAAGCGAATCGAATCCCTAAATTCGTATATAAAATGGTGTACTATTACTTTATCCTTCAGTTAACAAGGCACATAAAATAAAGTCCTTCCTTGATTGTTCAAAGACTGAGATTATTAGAATATGCCCTTCTGTGCTCTCTGCTTTCTGAGACTTCAGCTATTCAATCAACTGTTTAATCAAGGCATATTAATTAAGATTTCAGGAGCAAATAAAACTAGCAGGTGTCCTGGGTGCGCAATACGTTCCTGTGGTGTAATCAGCCTCCATACTGTGCCGTGCACGTGTATCCTGTAAGGAGTGCTTGGCTGGGTCATGCACCCTTATGATGTCCTACCAGATGAGGCAGAATTAATTAGTGGCATCATAGCGAGGGTTGGGCTATGCATCCCACACCTTGAAATCTGGACAAAAGATCTCCTGTTCTGGCTCCATTCTGAACTCCTCAGGCCGTTTCTGATGTGTTTGTGGTGAGTTTTCATAATTACAGATGGTGTGCACTTCAGTGGATGTGAAGGAGACACCCGCATGTCTGTTTTATGCATCCTTGACTAATACACCAAGCTGTTCCACAGCTGTCTCCTCTCCTTTCAAGGCAAGGCCCCGTAGATCTGCAGCGAGTCTGTAGCCTTGGAAGGGGCCGATATCGAAGGCGAGCTGCTGATCTCCATGGTAACAAAACAGTGGTGAATAACAGCATGTCCACAAAGTCAATAGTAAATGGAAGATTTTATTATGATATGTCTAAATGATGAAAACTCTTCAAGTGAAAAATGACTTGATGTCTTTATTGCACTGGCTTTGCAGCTGAGGGTCACTGCGATGCCTTTATGTGGAAGTGTAACATACATTGTTCTGAGTCAAACACTGCATGTGAGTGATGATATGATGGAATATTAATATTGTATATCTTAGATGCTTATAAGAATTCATTTGAGAATTCTTTTTTGCATATTGCACGCCAGTCAGCCCAAGGAGAAAATATCACGGTTTCTGTCATGGTAAATATAAAAGATAAATAATAATAATAAATCAAAATAAACGCTAAATAAAATTAAAATCTAAGAAAGATAATAAATAAGAAGTTCCACCTTGATGTACCCTCTGTGCCCAGCTAATTAGGTACTCCTAGCTAGCATGGTGAAGAACCCACTTTTGTGGGTTGTTGTGATTCGTAGGCAGTTGTTCTGACTCCTTGTGGCCCCTGACTACAGTCCTCATTTCCCAGAAACCCAGAAAGGGGCTGTGGATCATGTGTTAATTGCAATGCAAAGGACGGCTGTCTGTGTTTATCCCTTTCTGCATGGTTAATTTATATATGTAGTGTAGATTACAGCATCTATCCATTTACACCCAGCGTTCTGGTGATTATATGATCTGTAACATTGTCTTGGATTCCCTCAATAGGAGTTGAAAAATAACACATGGATTTTTCGGCTGTTAATTGGTAATATTGAACATGCATTATTGATTGCTGGCCTTTATTGTAAAAGAGCCATTTTTATGTGACTGTAGTTGGAGTTATTTCTGTTAAGGTGTCACACTCACTAGGTTTTAAATTAAGAACAAAGTATGTCAATGAGGCATTGTCAGCTGGCAATGAAGCCAGCCAGCCAGTCAGTTCTCAAACTCATTAGAACTCGAATATCTTAAAAGTCAAACTAACCAGTTCGAAAAAAAAAAAATACCTAGGACTCGACTTCAATCTCAAAAGTCAAATTGTGATTACTAACCTAAAATTATTAGTACGCGTGGGGGAATTTAGTCACACAGCACGTCTCTCAGTGGAAACAATTATTAGTTTAATATCAATAATAAACCATTAATACGTTTAATTACAATAATATTGTTGTGCCGAGCGGAAACGAACCGATGCAAAGGACCAGACGTCAGGGTATCAGGGAATACATGGTTTAATTACAGGTAAGGCAGGCAAAACGCAGATGGACAGTACAATGACCGGGCTGGGGAAACAAAACTGAAACTCAAACTTAATACCAAGGACTAATGACAACAACCAGAAACAGCTGAGCACATGGGGATTCCACATGGGGATAACGAGGGGACGTGGTGCATGGAAGGAGCGGACGATCGGGGCAGGGCACTTTTTTTTTCCTTTTTACTTTACACATTGTTTGGGTAAATTGGACGAATTACTGTTTTGATAAATGCATATGCTCTTCTTGTTTTATCCAGTTTATTTTGTGTTTTAATGCTAAAAAAAAACATATTTAGGTGCAAGTTTTTGGGGTTGGGAACCAATTAATTGGTCTTCCATTATTTCTTATGGGGAAATTTCGATCAGAACTCGAACTTTTTAGGATTCCATCTGGAGTTCTGAACAGATTAAGTTTGAGTTCTGAGGTACATGCTTCGCCCAATAGTTCGACTCCCCTCCTGTGCATTTATACTGGGACAAGGACAGTAGTCCGGTTAAATGGGCTAGAAAAACTATAACCATAGCTCAGCTTAGCTGTGCATGTAAACATGCTGAGTGAACATGGAGGAAGACCCCGACCTGCCTGCCTGGCTGCATTACTCTCTGTGCCCCCCTCAGGCTGGGATGCGGGTAGCCACTGTATCTCACACGCACTGCAGTGATGTCACTGCTCCTCACACAAATGCGACAGATGTCCTGACTTCCAGGCAGCAGCATAACCCTCGAACCCGTGTGCGGTTTATCACTCCGGATAAATAGAGTCACTGGTATTTAGGTGCTTGTTGCTCCTCAGCCAGGTGTCCTGGGCCAGTTCCCACCCTGGCATAAAGTCATGGGGCCATTATGCATGTGCCATTCCCCATGTAAGATTTCCTGTATACAGTAGCTGTTGTAGCGCATCTCAGGGAATACCTCTGTGCGAGCTGCACCCTTACACACTGCTGCTGTCGTGTAACAGGGAGGTTCTACACGGGCGTCACAGTGGGGGCCCGCTGAGGTCCCCAAGTACCGTGCCACATGATATCTGCACGTTAACTGTGGCGTTAATTACGTTTAAACGAGTTGTGCATTATATCAACTTGCTGTAATTATGACATACTGATAGTCAGGACATCAGGCATTGAAAAATGAGCAAACCCCCATCAGCTCAAATCCCTACTGTCCCACTGATTATTTTTAGGACGTCCTATATTCTACTGTGGTATATGGGCTGGGGTGGGTTGGTGGTTCTGTTGGCTGATGAAAACCTGAGCGAGCAGCACAGCTGGACTTGCGTCTTACGGTGAGCCTCTTACTGAGGGGCGGCTAGGGGTGTTGAAATTAATCTCATAATAGATGCATCGCGATGGAGACGTGGACAATTCTGCATCGATGCAGTGATAGAACATAATCGATTATCATAATGACATTGCTTGGTGATTTTCTGGCGGAGGCATAAAAATCTTAGTTAAAAAGTAGTTCCGGTAGTGACTGTGGCTACCTGATCAGAGTACAGCGCTGCTCCGTGTAGAAGTAATGGTGCTTTCGATTATTTCTCTCCAAATCAGAACTCGGATGAAAATACCACAAAACGTCGAGAAAACGTCACTTTCTGTCGGAAACACGCCTCTTTTATGACCTTGACGTCGGACAAGATTTTGTTGACCGAGTTGCCCCTGTGACATTTCAACATATAGGGGCTTACACACTCAACAGTAATTCTATTTTATAAATCTTTAAAAATGTTTACTTTGTTAAATGTATTAATAGTTATAAATGTAACTGCACATGTTCGATTTAGAGAATACCATGTCATCCTATCATGCAATATGAGTTTTTTAATTGTTAGTGTTTTTGGTTTGTTTGTAGTTTGTTTGCCTCTCAAAAAAATGTCGCTATCAATGTGCTAGAATATTTTAGAAAGCTTTTAATGCGGTTTGACTAGTTGGTGTTTCTTGTTTGTGTGTCTCTCGGAAAGAATTATCTCACTCCAAATCTGCTAAAATATAAAGCAACAACACACAGCAGCATATCCATGGAGGCAGCCATGTTTGTTCCGAGATGTGGGCACCTTACAGTTTCCGTTTACATTTTGATAAGCTATTTCTATATTCTTTGTTTCTGTTTACAGTTTAATTTAATGTCACAATTTCTGTTGAAATTTTCAGGTTAAATAAAAAAAGGGAGCTTACATCTCACTCAAAATATCAGATCAAATCGCTGGCATGATAATTGCAATCGAATAAAATCGTGAGACCAGTGAAGTTTCACACCTCTAGGAGCGGCCCGTGAGAAGACGGCCGGATTATTGTGTGTGTGATGTGACTGAGGTCACGTGCTGGTGGGTGACAGTTCTGTCTGCTTGCCGGCCTTCTGGGCAAAGCGCCCCCCCTCAACAAAGCGTGCCTCTTCTTAGGGTGTACTGACACTTGGCCTGGTTGTCCTGTACCGTGCTCTAACATGATTGTTTCCCCTCCCCACCTACCCACAAGTCTGGGCTCACATTGCTCTTAACAGACTTGGCCCGCGCATGCTTTCATCATCACCATGTGACTTTTTTGTGTTGCTATAGCACAGCCGATTGGCTGATCTCTTCAAGGGGCCTGGGCATGATACAGTATGATCGCACTAGACAAACAAACTCAACTTTGGGGGTCAAATGTGCTTGGGCATGGTGTGGGTTGGCGAGCATTAGTACCTTCCCTTAGCAAAGCTGGCCGCCACCTCTGCAGTATGCGCCCCCTCCTCTCAGCGTAGTGCGCCCCCTCCCCCATCAGCAAAGTGTGCACCCCCTCCCCTTAGCCCAGTGGCCCCCCACTTCGGTAAATCCGCCAATTGCTTAAACGGAGTCAGCTGTACACTATATTGGGTGAAACATGGCAGTTATTTCACCCTGGCACCCAAATTCTGTGGTTAATGTAACAATAGTGAAGGCAGGTCATTGTAGATAATCAGATGAGAAAACAGAGACACCTCCTGACGTATGCTCTGTGTCAGTGCTTTAGTTATCTTTCTGTCATGTTTTGGATGTAAAAGCATGATAGCAGTAGGACATTTGATTTGCTTGTCACAGTTATCTTGTAAAATGGATGTTCTGCAGAGACAGACTCCTCAGTCGCCGTGGTGATTCCGGGTCAGAGACCGTCAGGCATACAGATGGCTCCCACCGGCACATCTGAAACCGGACTCTGTTTCTGGGAGGCCCCGCTCACCCCGGCAGCTCAGAGCGGGGGGCCCGTCCCAGGGGCCATGAGACTTTGATCTGGGGCCTCTAGCGTACGGGCCCTCAGCATCTCACGTGTGGCGCCACGCGACAGAAGGACAGGGTTCGCCTTTCATGCCACCGCCAGGCCCCTCCACCCCCCTCCTCCTAGACATCTCCCATTACAGTGGGCTTGGGGGGCCGGGGTTCTGTCTCATGTCTCAGACCATCGTTGTCTGTTGATGTCGGGGGCGATGCCATTAGAGTAACACTGACAGGTGGCGGTGCAGGACAGGTACCATTTAAATGTGGCCCCCGGCTAACATTCAGGGGAGATTGTAGCACTTTGCATGGGCACTGCCTCTGACTTGAAAGCGCTTTATGCTTGAAAAGCTCTGAAAGGCCCATGTGCATAAGCAGGAATGTGAGGCAGCTCCCTCCAAACAGCTAAATTAGACACCACCAGCTTTAAGGATCTTTTCCTTTCTCACATCTGCTCTCCTTTTTATCTCCTTAACGTGGCAGCTTCTGTGCCTCTGTATTATGTATCTTCCTGTAGGGGTTCCTGTAATCAAAGACAGTGGGTGACACTGTCACTTCACACCTTCAGGGCTGAGGGTTTGAATCCCACTTCTGCTGTGTGAGGGCATAGTTTGGGTGCAGCATGCCTGAGTGGGTTAGGGATCAAAAGTCTTTGCCAGATGCTCCTAGGTTCAAATCTCATGATTGGCTAAGTAACATATCATTGCTGGAACAAGGGACACTGGCACTGCCAGACCCCGGGCTCTGATCCTCACCTGTATAAGAACATAAATTGGCAAATGAGAGGAGGCCAATCGGCCCATCAAACTCGTTTGGGGAGAACTCCGCTAATATCTTAGAGTTAAAATCTCATTTAGCTCTGATTTAAAGGAACCCAGGATTTTAGCTTGCACTACACTAGCAGGAAGACTGTTCCATACTCTAACTGCATGCTGTGTAAAGAAGTGCTTCCTCAAATCCAATTTAAAATGATCTATAAGAACATAAAAATTTACAGACGAGCCCCTCAGTTGCTTTGGGAAAAAGCATCTTCTTAATAATCTATGCATTTTAATACAAACAGGATGGGAAATAACAGTATTTAATTTTGTTTGGTTTGTTAATATTTAGGATCATTTAACATTATTGGCACCTTATCATGGTGGTGGGGGTTGTGTGCTGCTGTGTTCCTAGGACTTACGTAGTCTGGGGTCATTGCTGCTGGTAGAGTCTCTCAAGGCAAATTGGTCCTAGGTGAGCAGCCATACATACATGTGCGATTCACATAGACCCCTGTGATGATTAACAATAAGCGCCATGTGACTCTGCCCAGATTAGAGAGACTAGGGTCTCATCCAGGAGTCAGGGTTAGGGGGGGCTCGAAGGCAAGCACCCAGTGGCCAGGCCTTTACCCATGGGCATTGCTGGGCATAACCTGAACAAACAACATAGGTCCACCCTCCTGCAGGGGGAGCCATGGAGGTTAGGTGTGATGCAGGTTGGGTGGCAGTAGAAGGCAGAGGCCTCAGTGGACTGATAATGTACTCCAAAATCTGGCTTTAGGAACATGGAACGTAACCTGTCTGGTGGGAAAGGAACCAGAGTTAATGCAGAAGGTAGAGAGATACAGTGCCAACTAGTCAGGCTCACCTCAGCGCAGGATTTGGGATCTGGAACCAAATTCCTGGAGAGGAGCTGGAGTCCATTCCACTCTGGAGTTGCCCTTGGTGAAAGGCACCATGCAGGTGTGGGGACACTTACAGTCCCCTGGTTTGGCACCAGTATGTTGGAGTTTACTCTGGTGTATGAGACCTTTTGACTTAGAAGCAGTTCAGAGGATCTGGCCTTCTTGGGAGAGTTTGAGTTTGGTGCTGGAAGGCTACCCCTTGGAAAACTCTTACATGGGTAATGACAATGAATACCATGTTTGAACATGTGGGTGTTCATAAGTGCACTTGGCACTAGTGCACCTTAGGCTGCAGTTCAATGATCGATCGGACATGCGGCCGCATGTCTTGGACACTCGGGTGAAGAGAGAATCTGAGCTGTCAACTGATCACCATTTGGTGTTTTTGGATCAGATGGTGGGCCATAAGGTTGTTGGTGCCAGTTGTGATGGAAATCTCTGAACCCAATGGTGGACACCAGCAGTAAAGGAAGCCATCATGCTGAAGAAAGGGGCCTTCGAAGCTTGGTTAGCTGACAGGCACCGACAGGCTAAGCGGAATGTAGCTTTGGCAGTTGTGGAAGCAAAGACTTGGGTGTTGGTTGAACCTCAGATCCAGGATGAGTAATGCAGATTCTGTTCTGGTTGCGGAATGCTGGACCAGCTCTTCACATCACAAGGATAGTGGAGGGTTTCATGGGAGTTTGCCCATCCAGTCTACCTGTGTTGTGTGTACCAGGGCTGCCCTTTGTCACTGAGTCAGATCATAACCTTCATAGACGGAATTTCTAAGCTTGGCTAAAAGGTGGATAGGGTCTGTTTGATGACCTCAGGATCGTATCTTTGCTTTTTGCAGATGACGTGGACCTGTTGCCCTCATTGCGCTGTGACCTGCAGCACGTACTGGGGTGGTTTGCAGCAGAGTGTGAAGTGGCCAGGATGAGAATGAACACCTCCAAGTCTGAGGTCATAGATTGACAGGCAGATCGGTGTAGCATCAGCAGTTATGTGGACATTGCACTGTTCTGTCATGATAAAGAGAAAGTCGAGTTGGAAGGTAAAGCTTTCTATTTACTGGTGGATCTACAGTATGTTCCTACCCTTACTATGGTCACGAACTTTGTCTATTGACTGAAAGAACGAGATCATAGACAAAATCAGCAGAAATGAGTTTCCTTCATGTCTGGGCTCAACATTAGAGATATTCTGTAGGAACTCAAAGTACAGCTACCGTTCCTCCATATCGAAAGGAGCCAGCTGTAGTTCAGGCATCCAGGTTGCCTCCTGGACACCTCCCTGGGGAGGTGTTTTGGACATGTCCAACTGAGTGCACTGGAGACATTCTTTATTTCAGCTGGCCTGGGAACACCTTGGTATTCCCCCACTGAAGCTGGAGAAGGTGGCTTGGTGAGAGGGATGTCTGATTATCCCGGCTCAGACTGCTGCCCCCCGCGACCCCACCCCAGATAAGCGGCAGAATATGCACGGATGGATAAGCTTATTGTAGGTAATCTGACTGCACTGGCTAAAAACCTCAGCACCGGAGATGTGTATAGTGCTGCTGGTTGGTTTCCAGTGCCAATGAGATGCACGGTAGGCATCTCCCCCCACCCCCCCATGCTTGGAATGCAGCTGAAGCTAAAATAGCCATGTGCTGTGTAGCCCCCCCAGCCAGAACAGGTCAGGCACAGCTGCAGCCTTCATACAGACGCCGTCTGGCCTGATGAGTGACAGGCCGGCCGGGCTGGCACAGGCTCTGTCAGTGCCCCCCCCACCAGCCTGTCTGGTTTTTCCTCTTTTCTTTCTTCTTATTCACATCATGTCTTTGTTTTACAGTGGTCAGGACAGCTGTTCCCCACATCTGTGGGTGGGCATGTGTCTCGGGGTGGGGGCAGGACAGAGGCTGCCTGACCTCACTGCCTCAGTCCGTTTCACTCACTTCTGCTTTTCCCTTCAGAACCTGGAATGGGTCTGATGCAGTAATTATTCTTTACATCAGCAGTGTGAATCTGGACATGGACCTTCATATCCAGCTGAGCAATGGCCTCAATCCTCGTCTGTCTGAAAGTCGCTCATCTACAAGGACAACAGACATACAGTCGCTCCCAAAATGTTTCTATTTCCTTCCATTCCATCTATTCACTCCGTGATAGGCTCTGGACCCCTCAAGACTCTGAATGGCACAAGTGGTAACAGAAAATGGATGGATGGAATTCAATTATTTTCTCACACTTTCTTTATGAAGTAGTGTTGTGATTAGCATTAATAATGGACAGACAGTGGTGTACAAAAGAGACTGTGTTTACATCTTTTCCATTAAAAAATGACCAAAATGTGTTATTTATCGAGGGGTGCCCGAACTTTTGCATACCACTGTAAACCATTGCCAAGTAAGTTCCTTTTCAGAAATGACACAGAAGTATGTTCCCTGGTGTTTTACACATATATATGTTTTAAAAGTGGAATATTATTGAAAACTGGGCCAAACTAAGTCGCCTGGGATGGCATTTTAATTACAAACAGGTCAATGTGAGGTAAAGTACTATTTCCAGGCTCTTAGTGTGAGATTTAAAGTATTGTTTTCTGATCCTAGGATTTTGGGATTTATATGCTAATTAGATTTTTTTGACCTTTTAAAAGACGAATTTCTGTCATTGGGGAAATCATGCTTCGAAACCTACAATGGGTGATGTTATTATGGTATACCCCAATGGGACACAACAAATTATTCAGCAGAGAGGAGGTTTGCCCAGTTAATGACTGACAGCACGCTAATCCCGCCCACAGGGTTTCGAAGCATCATCCACCCTCAGGGAGTTCGTACCGAGCAGCATGAGATTAAATGTTTGGATGTTTTTTGCCGAGCTGCATCGCTCCACTGTAGAGGAGCCCCTCTGTGTCCATCAGCTGTCAGCCCTGTCTGTGTCATGTGACTGGCCCCACACGAAGGGACCTGCCCACCCTGTCACCCGCTTGCGCTTTCGGCCAGGACTCTGCCTTTTTGGCAATGAACTGTCACCTTAAATGAGCGGCCGTGACTGCAGCAGTCATTCACAGCCACCTGTCCCCCTGTTAGGGTGGGATGATGTGACAGTACAGGGAGAGCCCTCTCTGTGTACTGTTAATGGGTACAATGGCTAATCTTGCAGGGCTGATGTTTCTTAGGTGCCCAGATCCCCCAGTTAACCCCACAGTAGCCCCACTGACATTTGTGGTGTGGTGGTGATTGCTGAGCTTGGTGATTTTTCCATCCCTGGCTTACGTCGGCCACTTTGGGGTTAAAGTCGAGCCCATCTGCCCATGGACCTTTGCTCCCCTCCCCCGCGTGCTGCCCATCTCTGGAAAATGATCCGCCTGCTTCACAGAAGGCCCCACGCTGCCGGCTCCTGAGGTCATGAAGTGGGCCTTAGTGCGGGTACTGGAGGGGCTCCCGGCTTACTCCTTTGCTGTAGGGACACTCTTGTTCCTTTCATCCTGTGCTACGCCTCATCTGGTTTCCATCGTCTGGCCCGCCAGTCTCTCACACTCTCTGTCTACCCCTCCCCACAGTGCCTGGCTAGCATTTTGGGTAGTGTGGCTGCCCGCACCCACCATTTGCCCAGCCAGCCTCTGTCCTTGATGGGCATTCGTTTCTCCGTGCTTGAGGCCGAAATTAGCATCTCTTCCCCAGGTCATTTCATTAATAGCTAAGAGGCTCTGATTCTGCTGCCGTCAGCTGGGTAAAGGGCATTTCATTTTAAGTGCTACCACCTGACTTACATCTGTGTTTCATCAAATATGAATTTTTCCTTTTTTTTGAGCTGCTGGTCACTCCATTTTTTTTTAATTGCCAGCCTAGTTTTTAAACTGAATTCAAATATTCTTCATAGACTCAAACTGAATTTAGAGTATTGCTTCTGAAGCTAATCTCTTTGTAGAATTTATTATTCCTGAAAAGAATTTATAATGACCATAGGCCAAAGCTCATAACTAAATCGTGCTTGACAAAACATTGATGATTAAAACTTTAAACGAACTGAAGCTGCAAGTAAAATTACAAATGTGTCTCAGGCAACCTTCACAGCCTCATAAAAAACCTCACTCTTCCCCAGGGAATCATCACTGCCTCACACAGAGCCTCACTTCCCCAAGGAATCATCACTGCCTCACACAGAGCCTCACTTCCCCAGGGAATCATCACTGCCACACGCAGAGCCTCACTTCCCCAAGGAATCATCACTGCCTCACACAGAGCCTCACCTCCCCAGGGAATCATCACTGCCTCACACAGAGCCTCACTTCCCCAGGGAATCATCACTGCCTCACACAGAGCCTCACTTCCCCAAGGAATCATCACTGCCTCACACAGAGCCTC
>JABFDZ020000030.1:4746407-4765459 GCA_019775955.2 Pollimyrus isidori | reverse complement strand
ATATATATGCACATCTCTCCTTGTGCATGTAATGGAATATGTAAAAATAAGAGCATTTTAATAATGGCGAGCGATGTTGGCGTGACGCTTCCCTTCCCAAAGCATAACCAGGAGTTTGACCTTCTCCTGAATTGGTCAAGGTCTTCCTCTGGAGCTTAGGCTCTCTACTATCAGAAGGCTTAGAAGATGCAGGACACTTGGGAGCCGTTGTAGGGCTTAAAACAAAATGAAAACCGGACCACAAGCTAGGTATGCGATACACAGAGAACTATGACGGGTCGGGGAAAAGTCCGTGAAATGGCAGGAGCGCGATAGCTGAACCGCGATATAGTGGGAGATCACTGTACACCATCCTGTAGACTGTGGTTTATACCATCCTGTAGACTGTGGTGTACACCATCCTGTAGACTGTGGTTTATACCATCCTGTAGACTGTGGTGTACACCATCCTGTAGACTGTGGTTTACACCATCCTGTAGACTGTGGTGTACACCATCCTGTAGACTGTGGTGTACACCATCCTGTAGACTGTGGTTTATACCATCCTGTAGACTGTGGTGTACACCATCCTGTAGACTGTGGTTTACACCATCCTGTAGACTGTGGTGTACACCATCCTGTAGACTGTGGTTTACACCATCCTGTAGACTGTGGTGTACACCATCCTAAACTGCTTTTTAAGTGCAGATATTACCTTTAGCTTTGCTCCTTTTGAATGTAACATTCACATGATCAGTTTTTGGCTTTGAAGAATTATTTGACTCAAAGCCTCTAAATAAGACTTTCTTTGGAAATGTGGGCCGTATAATGTTTTGCACCGCATATCGCATAAGATTTTAATGGAGCTGATTGGTTCGTATTGCCGAGCGGTTTTTGTAAAGTAATGCATCGCTCACGTGTTTGTGCTGATGCTGATATAAACAAACCTACTGTGCTGCCGTCGTATGAAAGTACAGTATAACACATGTAATCGCAGTACATAATACTTGACAATGATAATAAACAGCTACGTTACTGGTTTATGTATTAACTATACTGTATTTTGTTATTTAGACTAAGCCATATAGCCTAGATGTGTAAAAAAGTACACTTTATAACTTTGGCACAATGAAATCGCCTAACAGCGTATTTCTATGAGCATATCATTGTTGTTAAACGAAGCATGACTGTACTGCGTTTGCAGTTAATTAAATTTGGTCTTATAAATGGATGCTCCTGACTCCGCAAGATTGAATCTTTGCACAACTGGTGTCAAATAAAGCTGTCGATCTTCCAAGAACTAAAATCAGCATAGGTTAAATGTGGGAGTGGGGGTGGGGGCAAGGAGATTGGGTGGACTGTAAATCATTTTTGCTTGTTACTAGTATTTCTTGGGCTGTGGCAAGAACGGCCCTCCAATGATTGTACTTCCTGAACTAATTATTCACCTGGCATTTGCAGTAATGTTTTCCACTCGTGGTGGGTCACTATAAACAAGCCTGTTGTTTTGCAGCAGTCATGGAAAGTATTTGTAATGTAACCTCCACAGATTCAGGAGATACGGGGCCCAAGGGTCCCTCCCGAGCAGCCAAATAATTTATTATTAATATTGTTCTTAACAATAACAGTTGTGATGACAATGGCAGTGACGATTTGGGAGTTTGGATGGCATGCCCCTGAAGGTGCATGACACAAACAGAATTTCTCTCTCTCTATCTCTCTCTCAGATCTTGTCTGTTTTCTGATATCCACCCTGGCAAACCAGTTATTATTCCTGGGAAATAATGAAAAATGCTTATCGACACACAAACAGAAAATATATTATTCTTCCGTTTTATCGTCATTATTTATGACCACCTTTACTTGACGCGGACACTGGCGTCGGTGGCCCCTTGACACTGGGTTTATAGAGCAGTCAGGAGGTCCCGGGTGTAAACGTCTCTTTCTGTATGTATGGACGGGGAGAGCTAATGCTGTAAAGCATGAAACGACCCATTAGCTTCCAGATCAGAATGTCACTTAAAGGGCCGGTCAGCCTTTTTTGCCCTTTAGAAACACCTCTCTGGGTTTCTTTTCTACCCATCTCTCCAGGTTGTTAATTTTGTTGGTTTGTTTTTCAAAATGATATGTTTAAATACATGTCAAGAAAATACTTGGTAGACAAAGTCAGATTTAAGGGATGTTCATAATTTCGATTTGGAGCCTTATTCCACCAGAGGTTCACCCTACCACACTACCAAGACATGACATTATGACTGTTTAATCAGAGCTTCAGGCTATTGCTGCTACTTTGAACTTTTTTTTGTTTAACCAATTTAATGCTAAATAGGCATTATTCTCGATGCCTGCTGGGTCAAAATGTTGGCGCCCTGAAATTAAAGGATCCTTTATGACGAAACTCCCGTTGTTGTGGAGATTCTGATCTTCATGGCTCTGTCTCCCTCCTCTTCTGCTGTGGGCTCTGCTATGAAGAACAATCTATGTGTCCAGACTGTATAATCACATTATGCACACTATACTTTGGACTTTCGTTTAGTTTTTCGTTTAGTTTTTGAGACTTCTCACTGTCCTCGGCCTACTTTTCCATGTCCTTAGTATTTCAGGATTGTTAAACTGACTCTGGAATCTCTCTGCTCTCTCGTAGGCTTATATCTGCAGGACGACATTTCCAGCGACACAGATGACTTTTTCCAGGACAGGAAAGGAGGTGAATGTTTCACTGCAGCACCCCATCCCTTATTTACTGTGCTCAGAGGCATACAGATCATTCCCCAATATTCTGCTTCAGATATTTATTTCTCTTTCTTTGCCTTCCTGTTAAGATTTAGCATCATCCACCCCTCGGTTAACAATGTATTTCGGATCCAAGAACAGCAAAGATTGAGGACAATTCTCCTGGTGTTATACCTTTGGGGGAGGGGAGGGGAGGGGAGGGGGGGGCTTAACTTACCAGGCCAAACTCCCCAGCAGCTGGGGGAGTGAAACTACTCCCCGGTTTGATGGGAGATCCATCTGTCAGGGCTCGTTCTCAGCCAGGAGAAAACCTCAGAGTGCTTGCAGGTGTCCCGAGAGACCGGAAGGGGGGGTGCAGCAGGGGGGCACTTGGACCCAAGCCCGGCCAGCCAGAGTGAGGTGTTCTTTATTAGCACAGGGCCCAGGAAGTCCTGGACGATCCCAGGTGTCTCCTAAACATCTCACTCTCCTGTGTGATCGGGCTGGGGCTGGGTCACATGGTTAGCCCAGGCTTGGAGGTTCTGCCCGGATCTGGTTTGAAATGTTAGCCTCGTACTGTGCCTGCTGCTGCGGTGTTATTAATTTCCCCCTTTTTTGTAACTTAACACGCTTAGACCAGCAGGGTGCCCACGGCCTTTCTGGCCTTTCTTTATTAAATGTAATTACGTCTTTTGTGTGTTGCTTATTTGTATCAGAGAGTGGAAGCCTTCCCGGTTGAGTATCACTAAGCAGTAGGACTTAGTTTCGTTTTCTGTTTTCCTTAATCTAAATGAAGATAATGTTTCTCAACAACAGTAACGATTATGAAATTATACGTGGCTGAATTAGTTCATGAGTGAGGGTATGGTGTAGGATATAGGATGCAGTGTGGGGTATGGTATAGAATATATTATAGGATATGCGGCCAAGCCATACCTTCACTGTACAGAAGGTATAGATTCTATGCAGAAGTATCATTAAGTCAGCCTAAATTTAGCTGGCTCATGTATCCATGTAAATAATTTTATGGATCTTCCAGTCTTTACACTGGACAGTAATTTATATACAGGTGAGTGATTTTTATCTACATTTTAATCATGCTGCCTCCTTCTAGACAGAAACAGGCTTCAATCAGTTTTATAGTCCACATTTAGTGGAAGGAGTCATCGGTGTAATGAAAGTCAGCAAGGACGAGGAGACCCTGGGCACTCTGTGTGAGGGACCAGCCCCATGCATTTCTCTCTGATTGGGTTAGGAGTGTGATGTCAGCCTCGATCGCCCAGCTCATAGGCCATTAGCTCTGTTTGTGGTCACATTCAGCCTGAGATTGGCTTTGGTCGGGACGTCTGAATATGTATAGTTGGTTGGTGGATGCTTAGTCAAGTGTCTATGCATTTTCTGTCTTTTTTGTTTCTGATTTTAATTCTGTTCAAATGTGTTTAAATTTTTCAGTATTTTCTGGTTTACTCTGCAGCTAATAACGCACATTTTTAAGGTTTTGTCTGAGCATCAGATTTTCTGTGGGCATGAGTTGTGCGGCAGGGTAATGGTCCTTTGTCCATATGTGTCATGCTGCTTGTGAGCTGCCTGCTCACCAGCTTCCTTTCATATCACCAGACTCCCAAAAGAAGTCTGATAAGCACAGCTGCTGAGGAAACAGGCAGCTTCTGGTAGTTGTATGAAACAGCTCATAGCGCAGATAATGACCTGAATGGCCGTCTCTCTCTCTGAGGCTCTGTTCCTGGGAGGATGTGTCTCCTTATCTGCCTTTAATTAGAAAGGAAACAAAGCGCTTAGAAACCGCAGAAGATGCTTTGGTGTTCCTCACAGACACTAATGATGGTCTGAGAGGAGCTGAAGCAGAGATGTGTGGCACTGGCATGAAGGTTCAGGGGTACATTTCTCACGGGGCATCATGGGAAGCCGGCCGCCCTCTCTTGCCAATCCGGGCTTCTTTCTCTGAACAGGAGCTGAAGCTCCACACTCCCCAAGGCCCCCCACCTTTCTGCAGAGCCGCCTTTATTCCACTGGCTAAATATGAATCCAAACAGGTTGTTTTTCCATAGCAGGCCGCTGATCGCTAGGGTCCCCGGTTGCCATGGCCGGTGTTGACGTCCTGTCAGGTTCCCGGGTGGTGCTGACTCACAGCATAGTAACACTGGTGTGGTTTAGGCTCTGCTCCTTATAAACTATTGACACTTTCCTTTGCAGTGTGCCTGTCCCTCATAGGCCTGGCCTCCCAGGAGATTTACATTCCCACATCATCAGCGAAACTGATCCGTCAAGTTATACTTTTATGTGTGTGCCAGTTGTTTATTGGTTATTAATGGAGGTATGCATATAGCGAAATGGCCACACCCACGTGGACTAATAAATGGCCAAGATCCCCAAGAGAGTTTGCTGGCATTCATTTTCAATGAAAAATGGCCCTGTACGGCGAGAATGGGTTAACGTCCCATTTAACAGGCAGAACATTCCGGCCTATAAAACAGGGGAGCCATTTTAGTAGAGCCATGAAATCAGAATCCACCTTCCTTATTTGTATTTTCAAGCCCATAATCCCCTGTGCTCAGTGTTGATGCTGGGGCCTGCCCCCCTCTGCAGGCCTACCCCCTCTCTGCAGGCCTGCTCCCTCCCCACATCCGGCTCTTCTGGCTGCTCGGGTCTCTCATGCAGCCATGAGGATTTCTGAAGCCGCACATAGGGAGCAGATTCACTGCCTTTCGCAGCCGTACTTCAAACGCTTGGCAGGACGTCGGGAGCCGCCGCAGCCTCTGGAGAGGCCTGCAGGGATGGGCTGGAGAGCCGGATAGTCCAGCAGCTGTTGTGAAAGGGGCCTTTCACTGGAAAATATTATCAGGAACGACTCCTGCAGCTTACGCTTTGGTGTGTCATGCTGTGAGGTTCCCAGCCTCTCACCAGTCACTGATTTGGGCTTTCGTAAAGTTAGGCCGAAAGTTGTTTACCCATTTTCAACAGCTCATTTCTTATTTTCAGTCTTTCTTTCTTTTGACTTTCTTTTCCTCCCCAAGAAGAGACTCCTGCTCTGCTTCCCACCTCCCCTGATATCCGCCTTCCCTGTTTGGTAGCCATGGGGCAAACTGAGAGGAGGTTGACAGGGGCGTGCTGAACTTTGGCCATTTTCTCAGCAGAAAAAAGCATCCCGGACTGCAAGAGACAAACAAATATGTCAAAAAATAGGAATTCTGTCAAATCTCGATTGGCTGTATTCCTAAGCTTAGTTTGATGGATTGAGGCAACTCCCATAGGACCCGCTTGCCAACTGGGCGCTGTCCTGAGCTCAATACACACTCCTTAAAGATCTTGCCATGGGGTGGTAGAAGTACTGGGCTCACCAGACCCAGTGCGGGGGGTTAAGTGGGCAGTGAACCTCCAGGGAAGAGGTCATTAGTGGATGAATTGTCTTGTCCTTCTGCAGGTCTCAAGGTCCTCGCCCCCCCCTTAGCCCGTCCCCGGTCCACGCCTGTCAAGCTGGCCCCTGCTGGACAGGAGGAGGCTTTGGCCAGCATCAGCTCCATCGAGGGGGACACCGATTCCTCTGGGAACAATTTCTTCTAGCACGCGGCCTTTCCAATCCACTCAGCTGATGCCCCACAGTTGGTTCACGTAGGCCTCAGGGGCCACTCAACTACATTTAAGATTTGTAGCTTAAATTTTAAGATTTATGTCTTTGTAAAGATACTAAAAGTTTGTTCTTTATTGAAATTTTAGGTGAACAGTTTTTATGGCAATTTAAGCTGTTTTTTTATTTTCTCCCTGCTCTGTCAGGGTTTTAAGATGATATTTTAATGGTTTTTCGATGATTAAAGGCTTTCTGTTCTCATCCTTGCACTGCCTGCTGTCTTTCTCGCACTGCTGCTCAGGTTGGGTTATTAATCTCCTCGGTTATGGTGCTTCCCACCAGCACTGTTAACCCTTAGTGTAGCGGGGCGAGTCTGCAGAGGCCTGGTAGGAGCTGTGAGGTCATCAGACAGGCTTCTGTGAGCTGGGGTTTTAATGTGGGGGGGCGGGCTTGCTGTTCACCCAGCAACCTTAAGGGTTTTTCTTCTTCCTCTTCTTCAGTCAAGATTTTAATAGTTATGATGCAAGTGATTGACCGAACAGATCAGCCCACCTCAACACAAGTGGCGTGGAGGGGGGGGGAGACGGAGCAGACCAAGGGGTTTCTCTGGGGATCTCAGTCCCTCTCCTGGGTCCTTGTCCTCCATTACACACACATTTGGGTTTGTCAGGTTAGAATATTAGGAGTAAAATGTGTGCATGTTAATACTCTATAAGTACTACATATATAGAATTGTATTTATAGGTTGCTCTAGACTGCCCTGACTGGACAGACATATTAAAGTATCAGCTAGTCTCATATTTCTAATGTCTTAAACTTGCCGCAGACGGTTTTTTTTTTATTTAAACACAAATCAGAGAACTGACATGTCAATGGCTTGTTTCTAAAATGTGTTTTATATAGCTGACTTGCATCTAAATTGTTTCTAAAAACTGAGGAAAAATACATAAGGAAATCTGAGTTACGATTAATGCTAAACGCAGCTGTGAACTGTATCTATCGCTAGATTTCTCTTCACTATAATGATTCCTTTATCCTTGAAGCACTGGCCCTAAATCCTCACACTGCAGCTGGCTTCATGTTTCCTGCACCGGCACTGACTTTTAACGTGGGGTAACAGAAATACCAAACAAAATAATTAAATGACAGTGTCCTGTGGATAAATCACTGCGCTGTGTTTTGCTGACCTAAACGGCGCTGAATCCCTGCAGTTTCACATGTTCCCAGTGTTTGGTGCACTTGGGTTTGCTCTGACATAATGGTGTCACCGGCTGCCTGCCTGCCTGACTTTGAATCCCATTCAAACGGCTGCAGTCCACAGATGAGGGCAGCTTTTGAAACCCTCTGTCATACTGGAGTGCCAGCGTCCCATTGGCAAATCCACAGAAACCGGAACAGCGAATCACAACAGGGAGAGGGAACGCGAACCAAGGGGCGAGGCTCTTGTCAGTTTCGGCCGAAAGATCTTGAGCTCTGAGTAAACATGCATTGTTTTGGAGGCGTATGCAGAGCACGTTGAGGCGGCGTTGGGGCTGTGGTGGCTGTTTTCTCGGGTGCATGCGCACGCAAGCGGTATCCCGGTCCTTGGTGTTTGCCTTTGCCGGCTGACCATTTGGCGCTGCCTGTATCGGTAGTGCCAGATTTAGGTCATGGGGGCTGTTTGGACAGACTGTCATGGTTCTCTGATCATGCTACTACTGATAATAAACTATGAGCGGCACCATCTGGTAGCTGAAATTTACATGTATTCCAAGCGAAGGCAATATAGTATGTAGTGCTCACCGAAAGTCTTGGGATGTTTGCTTAATTCTGTACAAATGTGTGGTGTTTTATGTTATTGCAGAGGTGTTCCCATCTAAAAATCTCCCAATGAGACTGCTTGTCATTTAACTTTTCAACTCGCAACAGAACACATAATGTTTTGCTTGAAAAATGTGCTACATTTACTACATTTGTTTTTAGTTGTAAAGCAAAGAAAGTCCTGATTTTTGTTATAAACCAATAAATTTCCAATATTTTTTCTAAATAAGCAAGTGTCCCAAGACTGTGAGCACAGTATGAATATTGTTTTGCAGTATTTGTATTGCCTGGGAGTCATCTTGTGTAAACATGTAACCAATCCATTAACTGGAAATTGTTCAATAACGGTGTTATTAGTCAGTGTTATAGTAAAAATCTACCATTAATCTTTCAGTGTCAAAATGAACTACTTGACTGGAGGTATTCATACAGTATCTGGCACTTTTCATTTCTGCAGTAAGGCATGAACAATATCTATCAGATCGTGTTATATATGCATAGTACACATCCCCCACCACTTGGCCAGCCTGGTGTTCAAATTAGATTTGAGTCCAGCCAATTGAAACACAAAACTTATATGCATTATTTTTCACAATTTCTCACATGGCCAGGCCAAACCCTCTACCTGTTCCTTGTTACTACACTCTTATTTGTTATTTGTGCCTCATTTTTATGACTTATTATATGAGATCCACATTAATGTTGAGAATGAGCTTTTGATTTGAACAATGAGTGAAAAAAAGGAATAATTGGTTATGATTGATAGTATGTATGGTTTGGGTTCGTGGGGTGATTCATCAAACCGGAACCTCAGTCAAGCATTGATGGTGAACAGAAGCAAATGTTCAATTGGAAGCATCTTTACCTCGACATGTGGTTGGTTTGAAGACCACTGATTGAGTCTCATAGTTAAAACCTATAAAGTCATATTTTTGCAGGATCTATCTCTCCAATAAACATATTAGTCAAGCCTGGTCTGTTTGCTGCTGCTGTCAGCAAAGCAGCCTGTTACCAGGCCATCCGGAGCACTCGGGTGGGGGAAGCAGCTGATTGATGGATACATGCGTGGCCAGTTAATTAGGCCCCCGCCAGGTGGTGTGATGCCATTACACTACCTCATTATAATGAAGTGCTTGCTGGGGCTGAGGGGGATGCGAGTGGGTGGGACCAGGTGATCAGGTGGGTGTAAGCGGATGCCACCGTCGGTCTGTCCTGTTGTGGTGTAGCAAATGTGGAGCATATCAGACCCTTTTGTGGGGTGGGGTGGAAGGGGGGTAGCGCGTATTTGCAACCTCCCCCCCACTATGGTTACCGCCAGTCCGGCTTTGCTGGAGCCAGAGCAGCTGTTAATGGAGGCCAGATGTGCGAGGCAGGAAGCGAGGCGAGGCGGAGCGTGACATACCCCAATCTGCTCTCCGTGAGCGCAGGAACAAAAGCCGGCGAGCAGCGCTGTGCTTGTCAAGCCTGGCTCCCCATCCGCCCCCCCACCCTCACACACACACCGCGGACGTCTAAACGTTCCCCCCCCGGCGGCGTTTCCGGCAGGCAGAATGCTGGCGCGCGTTCCGAAGCGGATTAGCATCCCTCCACTGTGACGCCCTGCGGACTGAGACGCAAGGCCTGTCCGGCGGGGCAACGGAGACTGACCCACCAGTGAACTCTGGGCGCTGGTCTGCATGGATGGAGACGGGCCCTTAACTAAACTGGGCCAAGGACAAATGGGCTTTGGGTACTAGATTATTTCCAGAGCTCACTTCAGGTTTTCCGGTGGTATGTAGTGAGGGTAATGTCTTAGGGGGGACAAAACGTATATCATCATCCAGGGCCCAGCCCAGGAACTGCAGGTGCAAGGCAAGGAATATCCCAGGACAGGGCACCAACACACTATGCAGAAACTCCAACACACATCAGCATGTTTTTGGACTGTGGGGGGAAACTACCCAGAAGAACCCCCCCAGCGATGAAACTCCACACACAGAGCATGATACATTCATCAACTTTAACAAGCAAATTAGATATTCTGTATGCATGCCGTTCTTTTTCTTATTTTATATGACATCAGTAATAATAATAATAGCAAGAAGAAGAATACAATAGCATTCATCTGCTTGACATGCTCTTAAGCCTGAATGTATATGGCAGATATATATATATATATATATAAATATAAAAACTATCCTACTGAATGACCCTAAAACTCAGTATGTCTGTATATACACTTGATGGCTCTTTTATTAGATACACCTGCTTGCTCTTCCAAACAGCCAATCATATGGCTGCAACTTTAAACATACAGCATGCAGACAGGCTCAGGAGGTTTAATTACTATGCAGGTAAGTAGATAGTTCAGGTGCAGAAAGTAAAAATCCAGACCAAGATTTTGTTTCAACCAATCAGTTGAGTATAAAGAGTTACTGGCACAGAGTAGTCAACTGGTTAGTTGAAACAAAATCTTGGCCTGGATTTTTCCTTTCTGGACCTGAACTACCCACAGGTGGCTAAGTGTTAGAATAGTGGTGTGGGCCTGTTGGTTAGGAGCCTGCTCATAAATTAAGTCTGAAATGTTCAAATCCTGCAACCTCTAGGGTAATTATATCACTGTCATGCTCTTAGTCCCAGCTACTCCTACAGCTCTGACCCCAAGCTTCTTTCCTAAATAAATAGCTAATAGCTAAGATGCATTACCTTTTCAAGTGCCATTTTAAACGTGGTGTAGTTGGGTGACTTCAGAATCTCACAAACAGCCACCTTCCTGGGAATTTTATGCACTACGGTGCCTCGAGTTTACAGAGAATGGTGAAATACACCAAAAACATCTTTTGAGTGGTATTTCATAAGAATGCATTGTCAGTGAGAAAGGTCAGGCGAGATTGGCCAGATTTGTTAATGCTAACAGGAAGGACACCGGTGCCAAAATAAACAGCACAGTACAACAGCTTCTCTGAAAGTGCAGCATGTCTGCCATTTAAGTGGGTACATCCTTGTAGAATCCAGCTGGCACTAGCGAGGTGCAGGCTATTTATCTGGACAAGAATATAACAAAGACTGATCTCAACCTAGCTGGCTGCCACAGTCCTTGCAATGTTAAAATTACATGTGCATAACATGCTATGTTGGTATTAATGTCACGCGTTGTCCAACCTTATAATATACTATAGCCATTTTTCAAATTCAGTACAAAGTACCCCGCCTCATGTTGTAATGTCATTCAGTGCAGTTTTTATGCCAATGGAAAGTCAACACTTTGAAGTACTGTATTTTAGGTACTTTCTCAAAGTACCAAAAGTAGCTACCTGATGCAGTGGAAAAGCGCATTAAAAAGTGACCCCTATGTGTATTTATTTATTTGGTCACAGTAAATACAGTGGGTATATACACACTTTACCCAGTACATTTATTATTTATTTATAGTCTTGGTCATTTATGAATAAGTGCTTCAAATAAGATTCTTACCACTAATGGATCAAGGCAGCTAAAGCCTTGATCTAATAGGCTGCATGAAAGTGGCCTATTCAGACAGGGAAGGTTTCATGCGTTTTAACCTCTTGTTAGCGACACCCCCTGGCTGGCTTCCCTCAGAGGGTGTCACGCTGATTTAGGTAAAAGGGCCCATTTTTCCTCTGATGATGAAACGGCCTGGTACACAGCAACATGGAATGAAATCACTCTCACGGCACAAGCTCTGGGTAATAAAGGGAAGGGAAACAGACGAAAGGTCCGTCTTGGTTGCAAGAGAGCCCTTTCAGGCATAATGTGGAAGCGTTTAGTTCTTGTTCCGTGCCCCCCCTCCTTATCCTTCCCAGTCTGCCGCTGAAAGGTGGGTGATTCATGCAGCATCTCTTTAATGATCTCTTCATTGTGAAGGCGAGCTTCCTAGGAAACGGCGGTGATGGCCATGCGGGGGGGGAGATGGGAACGGCAGAGCTGCACAGTGGCGCCGCATTCAGCCGCCGGCAGACGTGTGCCAATGCGTGACTGTTTGTTTGTCTGAATTTTTATGAGAGGAGGCTGGGTGAGTGATTTCACTTTTATACTGCACCTGTGCTCTGTGACAACCCATAATAAAACAAAGCTTCATTACACGGTGTCGTTTTTTTTTCCTGTGCAAAATACGAAATATTGCTGTTGTAAACCTTTTTAATGACCTATTTACAAAAAAAATATTGTTTTTTTTTCTCATTTTAGGCGTAGGGCTTTGATTGGGTGCTAAATAAATTGCCATGAAAGATGCATTTTTTTTAAAGCCTTTGACCAGCCAGATGTTTTAATGCTCCTTCGCAGGTCGGATCACACACACATATTCATGTCCTTATAGCTAAATTGATTTTCCCCATTTTGGATCTTGGGTCTTACAAGAAAGCCTTTAAATTGCACTGGATGTTGAAATTGCTTTTGTAGTTCTGTTAATGGCTTGGGACCAGTTGAGGGTAAAACTATAATTCCATTGAAAATCACTGGTACAAAGTTGAGATGACATCACTAATGAAAAAATATTTATGGGCAAATGTCGGTCCGCTTCCCGAGTCTTACAGGCGACACTTCCTCATTTTTCCCTCTTTTTGGAGGTTCAATTGCAGCGTGTGTTAATTACTGGGAGGGGGGGGGGGTTGCCGGCATAGAGTAGGCTCCAGTGTTTTTGTGGAGCTTTGGGGGGGGGAGTAGTAGCAGTGGGGGAGAGGGAATCCTGGCGGAGCGCCAGGCAACGCTGCATGAAGTCGCCAGGCCCTCGGATGCGTGGGTGACCCAGCGGCGCTGTCTATGGATGCTTTTTGCCTGGACTGTTCTTCGGCCCACTGAGAGAACAGCATCCCTTTGTGCGCTTATGCAAATGTTTTCCTCAAAAGTGAGCTTAATTATGCACCGTACAGCCACAGCGGACACATTCCAGCAGATGGACGGTGTCTGGTTGAATTAACGCGGATCTTTCTCTGATGCCTCCTCCATGTTGCTACTCTGCCATCAGGGCAGGGCTGGGGTTTTTTCGGAGGGGCCCATAGTGCACAGATATCTGAGGAGCACCTCATCACCCAACAGTCGAGCCAAGGTGTTTAGCTGTTCTGTTGATGTTTACATTCGTTTGTTACATTTGGCCAACGCTTTTCTCCAGGATGGCTTGAAGGATTCGGCTAATGGTCCAGCATGTAATTACAAGTAGATGTGTAAGGAAGCTGTGTAAATCTGTCTGGGTAAAAGCATCCAATATGCGATAATAAAATAAAAGAAGGTTCTGGACCAAAGGCATGAGCGATGCCCCAGTGGTCCTGTCTGCGGCTTCTCCTGGTCACGGTGCCTCCATGCTACAGGGTGGCTTACCCATAATCCTCAGGCCGATGATGGATACTTAACCCTAATATTTTGACGTGGTATCAGTGTGACTTGTCTGCAGCCACGTAGCGGTGATTTGTCTAGCTTAGGCTTTGTCATCGTTTGAAAAACTGCAGAGCAGTAGTGACAGAAAAGCCTGCTTGGTGAGATCCAGGAGCGCTGACTCTGGACAAAGGCAGCAGTGTGCCACACTGTGCAATGGGGGGCACGTGTGATTTAGCTTTTATTCTTGTAAACTGCAAGTTCTACCATTATGTAGAACGTGGAGGAATGCTTGCACACAGTGCAGACACAGCAATGTGAGCGCACCGTGTTTGCTGGTGCCACGGTGGCCCACCGCAAACAGCATAGCAGAGCGCACCGCGGTAGCCCACCGCTAACAGCATAGCAGAGCGCACCGTGTTTGCTGGTGCCGCGGTAGCCCACCACAAACAGCATAGCAGAGCGCACCGTGTTTGCTGGTGCCGCGGTAGCCCACCACAAACAGCATAGCAGAGCGCACCGTGTTTGCTGGTGCCGCGGTAGCCCACCGCGAACAGCATAGCAGAGCGCACCGTGTTTGCTGGTGCCGCGATAGCCCACCGCTAACAACATAGCAAAGCGCACCATGCTTGCTGGTGCCGCGGTAGCCCACCACTAACAGCATAGCAGTCCTCCTGTGAGGCTTCTGGTGTCTCCAGGCTGCTGGAGAGGGTCCTGAGCACCCGTGGATGAGTTGGAGGGCCAGGCATTATGTCACCTGAGGGAAAAGGCAACAAGAAAACAGGGCTTAAAGGTCATCTCCCCCCCAGGAGCCCAACCCCCAGCCTGTGCATGGGGGCTCCTCCGGCCGCCTGGCCTGGGCAGCTGTTTTCCACAGCTGGGGACAATGCAGCACATTGACTCTCTGCTCACAAAGAGCCTCTTATTCCTGCCGAGATTTGGAGCTCAGCCCGAAAGTGGGGGCCGTCGGGGCAGGGGGGGCGGCTGCATATCACACAAATGATAAAAAAATCAAGAAGGACAATATGAAATTTACTCTCATTCCTCAGGAGAGGCGGGAAAGAAAGCCAATCAATTTCTTATAATAAACCGCATTTCAGGCAAGAGAAAACAGGGCTCAGGGTAATAAACGATCACATAGCGAGATTCCAAAGACGATGATGGAATGCAGTCTTTCATTTCACAGAGGTGAAGTGTGCAGCAATACCAGTGTCTCCCTAGTACAAGACAATGGAAAGACGTAGTTGTGCACATCCCAGGCAGACCCGTAGGGGGGTATGGCTATATGAACTGGAATTAGTTGCAAAGTTAAAATTACATGCCGAAAAACAGTTTTATATGCAATGTAATATAATATTTTAAGAATTATATAGTCACAAGCAAAGCTTTGGGTTGATGAGGGCTGCATGATATTATATCCCGACATTTCCGCTAGTAACATTGCGGTATTTATAAGACAGAAAAGGAGATGAATTTTATCCAAAAGTACGGGCAAATGGAACTTTATTATCAACAAATAGAGTCTGTCAAATAATTTGGTGGTGTTGCCACAAAGCAGTGCAAAGCAGACACATTGCAGCACCAACAAATGCAACATATTTATTGCACATGTACACAATGCGATGATGATGCTGAAGTAATTATATCCTGCAGCCCCTAGGGTTGACGTAATCATCTCTCAAAGAGTCATACAGATATTACATATTTTAAAAAATGAATCTAAAGACCATCATGACAGTAAGTTTTCAAAATAATGTCAATAATGACCAAGTAACGGGTGAACAAACGCTGCCTTATACTTGACAGCTTCAAAAATAGTTATGAATTATTTTGATATTATAGGTTTTTTTTTTATTTTTTGTGCCAGAATCCAGGAGCATTTTATGAACAGATAGGTGGCTCGGGGCTGACATGACACTGTGCTGGAAATGTCCACGCTAAGATCCGCAGTCTCGTTCTTCTTATCCTATATGCTGCTCTGGCCTGTAGCCACGTTCTGTACGGCCACAAGCGGAGCAGAGCCCGGCGAAACCGGCGCCAGCTGGCCGGGCTGACAGAGTGAGTCGCTGGATTCCCTGCCACCCCACAACAAGCTGTTACATATTTAAGAAGCAGTTGGGGTGAGGGACCAGGGTGGGAGGGGGGTAGTCACAGGTGGAGTGACAGGGGGATGAATTATGCAAGAGCCTGAGAGCCGTACCCCATCATACCCCCCACACGCCTCCAACATGAAGCTCATTAATACCGGCACACACCTGTAGCTCAGGAAGGTCAAACCTGTTCTCTCCAGCACTGCTTCTTTCCGACTATACCAGCGTTTCTTGATTCTCGCTCCTCAGGGACCCCCACCTGGTAGGGAACAATGATGTGGACCAACTGGGGGACCCCAAGGGCTTGGTTGGGAAATGGGGGTCCCCAAGGAGCGGGTCGGGAAATGGGGGTCCCCAAGGAGCGGGTCGGGAAATGGGGGTCCCCAAGGAGCGGGTCGGGAAACCCTGTCTTATGCCATCCACCCCCCATTATCTGTCAGAAGAATAGATTAGAGGACTGCCTTTTGCAGGGTAGCTCTATATCTGCATTTTGTTTTGGAACTAAAACCGTAGCTATATCTGCATGTGTGAATCGGCCCAAGTAACACTCTTCCTGGGAGTGGGAGGAGCTGCGCAGAATCACTTTGATTTGGTAATTAGATAAAGGATGTGTATTGCTTGGTTAAGGCTGTTATTTGTCTGTCTAACTGAAATGCTTTGCAACACCCTCTGTGTTTTGGCATGTAAATCACACTAAGTGCCCTTGTCAAATAAAACTAATAAGTAGGACCTCTCTGATTGGCAAGACTTTTGGTCATCGAAGAACACAGGGCAGTGATTAATACAATGAAGTGGGAAAATATGTGTGGAATATCTTAATTAACATCTCTGCTGTTCAAGCAATTTAATTGCACTTGTAACCATTCCCTCTAAATTCACTGGGTACGTATTTTAAGAATTTTTACATTTTGAGCTGCAACGATAGTCAAGCTTAAAGGAAACAGATTTTTATGGTCATGGTATTAATATTTTAATAAAACATTAAAAATATCAGCGAAGGAGTAAAATAGGCAGGGGATGTTCTGCTTACTCTGCTCTGGGTGCCTTAACAAGCATCGGTGTGGTCTGATATCAAGTGAGATCACATGACTCCAAGTGCCTTAAGACAGCTAGAATATCAAAGCGGCATTTTTAAATAGATCTTCATAAGCACTGCGCTCAGGTAGAAGTATCCCAGTTCTTTACAAAAGACTCAGTTCCTTCCAAGCTTTTGTTTTTATTATATTTTAAAAGTGTTGCACTTTGCTCTGTAAAAAGCAGTAATAATCCTTTATCAGCTCATGGGCCAATTGCCGCTATTTTCTGCCGATGGATGCTGACAGCAAATGCGGCACTATACTGCGGTTCCAGCCATACCAAGCATTTCTGCAACCGTTCTCCCTCCAGAGACACTCTGTGTGACTTTATGAACTCAAGTTTCGAGTCGTGGCTGAACTGACACCAGTTGTCATTGTGAGTCAGCGTGACACGTTACTGGGAAACGGCTGATACCAGACCACAGCTGTGTCTGTATAAACAGCCCCAGAGCAGCGTAAACATAAAATACTTGTGGTTCCTTTGCTCTTTTGTTGATAAAAGAATAAAATGATGGGAGATTTTATTAACATTTTATTAAAATATTAACATTTTAGCAATAAAAACATACAGTGTTTGCCTTAATGCAATCCTCCAAATAAGTCTTAAATCTTAACTTTTAAAAAAGCTTTTTAAAAACATTAACTTCTGAACTTAGAGGAACTCATGACTAATTATTTTTGATCTAAGTGAAACACGTATTCATTTTATTTTTTCATTAAAAAGTGAATGCAACCCTACATCTGCAGTGTATACCTGTGGAATGTTCGCGTTTTGTGAAAATTGTGAAAAAAGTGTTACTGACACTTTTAGAAGCAGTTTGAAGCTTAAGTTCTAGGTGAAATCATATGAGAAGTGCATCGGTCATTAAGGACGACGTTTACTGTGGGTGGACAAAGGAAAACTGATGTTGTGATTGAATTTATGAATGAGACGTCCATCTGTCAGTGTTAGGCAAAATGAAGAGGAAAGGCGCAGAACTGGTTGCTGTTTGCCCGCTTTCACAGTCCATCTTAATGCTGGCTGATGTGTCAGCAGGAAGGGGCAGCAGATAATTACAGCACACTGCTAAAGCTGCTGCTGCATGATGGAGCCGTCTAATTGAAAGAGAGGGAATTAAGACTGTGTGAATAGCTCAGATCTGGCCAGGGTGCAAGCAAAGGGTTAACAGGCAGGTTTCAGGCCACTGGTGCCTTTGGAGATTAAAAAGAAATCTTTCCAGAACACACCCCCCCCCCCCAAAAAAAAAGTCTTCAAAGTAAAAAAAAAAGCCGATCGATGGTTTGTGAGACATAAAAGAACACTGGTGTGGTAGGGCTGGGGGGGGGGGGGGGGGGCGGTAAACAAACACGAAGGGGGCAAGGTCTATGTCCACTTTGTATAATTTAACTGGCTCTTTCAACAGTTAAGCCTTAATGGAATCCCCCATTAGCTCTCTGTTTCACAGGGGTCTGTTGGGGGGACGGGTGCAGGCGGGGGGACCCCACCTGTCGCTGGTCTCACGCAGATATTGTGTATGTGATCCGGCTGAGGACCCGGAGTGATTCAGGTGAGAGGGATGTTGGGGGGGGGAGCATGGAGAATTGGAGCACAGTGTCTGCAGCTTCATTTTCACATCCGCTAAATACGGCAGGGTGCTGGCGTGCATTTGACACAGCCGGCAAAGCGCCTCCTGCCTTTAATGGGGGGGGGGTGCTTGTTAGCAGCAGAGGCAAATCCTGCGGAATACAGGACTAGCTAATAAATAAATGAGATGCTGTACGTATCACTGTTACTCCGAAATACTATACGGCAGATATGTGTTAGCAGAGCGTATTTTTCCCTTGGGAAATGTTACTCTCTGGATTTACATACATTTCTTGGCAGAGGGCAGCACAACGGATGAATACCATTGTGAATATGTAACATTCTCTCGTGTGGCAGAGATTCAAAATTTGTCTTATTTATCAACTGGGTTAACCTGGATTAAACATAATAAACTAAAGATGTAAATTACATCTGCATCTTGAAGTTATATTTCAGACAGCTGTTTGTTGACTGCCCTTTACAAAAGTTTTAAAAATAGGCCACTTGATGCGTAACCCAAAGCCCATTGTGATGTCCCTTCTGCTGGTGTATCTGCTGTAAGGTGACAGTTGCAGGTTCTCCCCAATCAGTGCGTCACCTGACCTGAACCATTACACCGATGTCGTCTGTAATGGAGGGCTGACAGAGATGAGATTAAGGGCTGTCACCCCTGGGATCTGAACCCGGGGCCCCATCCACGAGGCGGACACCTTGAGCCCTGGCTCTGCCAGCGAGCAGCAGACTGCTGGCAGACCCCCACTGGCTGCAGTGACCTTCATGTCCCCAAACTGATGGGTAAGTGGAAGGCAGGAGGCAGCAGACGAGGATCAGCATCGTGTCCTGCTCCCACAAGCGCATGCCGGAATTGAGGTGTCCTCCTCTGACAAGGACGCGCGGGCGCGGCGCGGGGGGGCGGGCGGCGGGCCGGGGGCGGCGGGGGC
>JABFDZ020000030.1:4734538-4746307 GCA_019775955.2 Pollimyrus isidori | reverse complement strand
GCACACACACACACGCACGCACGCACACACACACGCACACACACGCACACACACGCGCACACACACACGCACACACACGCACACACACACGCACACACACACGCACACACACACACACACACACACGCACACACACACACGCACACATCTCGGAGCTTTAAATCAGCAAACAAATCACTGGGATGAATAGATTGGATGGGGAGGGGGGGGGAAGCACAGCTGGTGAGACGTTTCCATGACAACAGCACCAGCATAACCTTGCCGTAATGCATCTACAATTAGGCAGCGCTTAACACTTTCTGTCCCAGATGTGTGAATAGCGTCCAGCACACTCAGTCGCACTCACCTTAAATTGTGATGCTGTTATTTAACAGACATTACTCCGGTATGTATTTTAAATAAGATGACTCAAAGCAGTTTGCTTAAGAGGACATATATTGCATCATTGTCCCTCATTACCATGGCAGGAGATGGAGGAAACAGAGAATATTACTGTAAAGGAAAAAGCTGCAGTTTAATGTGTTAGGTGCACACTGATAGGTAAAAGCCCGTGGTCTGCGCAGACAGTGTGCGCCGTTCCTGCATGCGCCATAAAGCCTTTATGAAAGTGTTGACTGACATGACACCCGCAGGGTCTGCGCATCTCCCTTAACTGCAGCGATATTCTCATAGCGACAAGCAACACTTTGGCGTTCCCTATTTCATTATAAGATGCAAGAGTGTTGCATGTGAATGTAAGCTATCAGCCCTAGTGTATATGAATGGAGGTATTGACATACGGAGCGATGCAGAGCTGGACCGGTGGCAAACGATCGGCTAGGGGTGCGATGCATTTTGCCGGCCTGCAGCCCCGCGGCCCGCCGGGAGCATGCCGCCCATACCAGATGGCCAGACCAGCCATATGGGTCGTATATGAATATGTGTCATATTCAGCAGTGATTATTGCGTTTGCTGCCTGCAGTAAATGGCCTAAGTGACTAACTCAGCCTGCTGCCTATTCATCCCCTGGAGGTTCATTATACACACAGTGTATAACTATAGCACAGCGCCAGCACGCTGGAGCTTAATACCCAGGTACATCAACCTTCATCTGGACTAACACACAAACATCATCAGGGGGAACATGGTCAATAGTTGTCATGGCGACACTTGTGCAGCACGCCACGGGGTCTCACTCTGATTTATTGTACCGAGAATTACGCTTATTGTATACTCATGCGACTGGAACAAGCGGCAAGCACGTTTCTCGGGTGAATTCTGTGCACGGGGCAGCTCTGCCGGTCCGCGCCCACAATCCTGCCCCTGGCCCGAGGCACACAGCACTGCATGTGCACCATGTGTTCATGAGGATTTTCCCCTACAGTGTGTTAGTGTGTCCCATCTCACGCCCTGCAAATTCTGGGACAGGTTCCAGTCTCACGTTGACCTGTACTGGATAAGCAGTTATGACTGAATGTAATAGCATAAACGCCAGGTACATGTTAGTCAGTTATTAGATAAATCCGGAACATTTGGTCATTTAAGGCATGCATTTTCGATGTCCATCCATCCATCTGCCAACTTTTTATCCGGTACGGGGTCACAATGAGGTCTGGAGCCTATCCCAGGAAACATAGGACACAAGGCAGGAAAGGCAATATCTTCTAATAAGCTTTCCCTTCCTGACACTCAGATTACAAAGTATTTGAGATGAAGGATCAGTTCAACTTTGTTACAATCTCCAGCCTAAGGGGTGAGAAACCACTTCAAAACAGCAGTAATGTCATTATAGATAGTTTTAGAAGAAAAAAATGGCTGTTATATTGTTACAAGATTATGTTATTAGTAGATGCTGTCAGATGTCATGTTTTAGGAACGTCAGTCTCAGCTTGAGATCTTGTTGAATTTGGCCATTATATGCGGCATCTAGTTCTAAAAAGTCAGATTGTAGAAAAGGCTGCAGATTGCAGATACTTTCCATGATATTCTAAAGCAACTTTAAGCCAAGAACTTCTGAGAAAATGTAAGCTTTAAAGTCTGATCACAAACAGACTGTATAGCTCTCCTGAGAGAGGTGTCATTATCAAAGGAGGGGCAAGGATCTCGTATCCTGTCAAACCTTGTCTTGGAAATCAGGACAGATTTGCATTTACAGAGTTTGCGGGTGCCCTCCGCTGCTCCGTCTCCGCTGCTCCGTCTCCGCTGCTCCGTCTCCGCTGCTCCGTCTCCTCAGCTCAATCTCCGCTGCTCCGTTTCCGCTGCTCCGTCTCCTCAGCTCAATCTCCGCTGCTCCGTCTCCGCTGCTCCGTCTCCGCTGCTCCGTCTCCTCAGCTCAATCTCCACTGCTCCGTTTCCGCTGCTCCGTCTCCTCAGCTCAATCTCCACTGCTCCGTTTCCGCTGTTCCGTCTCCTCAGCTCAATCTCCACTGCTCCGTTTCTGCTGCTCCGTCTCTGCTGCTTTGTCTCCTCAGCTCAGTCTCCGCTGCTCCATCTCTGCTGCTCCATCTCCGCTGCTCCATCTCTGCTGCTCCGTCTCCGCTGCTCCATCTCTGCTGCTCCGTCTCCGCTGCTCCATCTCTGCTGCTCCATCTCCGCTGCTCCATCTCTGCTGCTCCATCTCCGCTGCTCCATCTCTGCTGCTCCGTCTCCTCAGCTCAGTCTCCTCAGCTCAGTCTCCTCAGCTCAGTCTCCGCTGCTCCGTTTCCACTGCTCCATCTCTGCTGCTCCATCTCCGCTGTTCCGTCTCTGCTGCTCTGTCTTCACTGCAGGCTGGAAGTCCCACATCTGCTTAGGAGAGTCATACCTGTGTCCACCCTAAAGGCTTTGGTGGTCTTCAATCCCTCCCACAGAAGCCCAAGGAGATCAGCTGCTCTGTAGTTGAGGGCCACCTGCAGATGCTGCAAATGAACATAGCGGGAAGTGCTAATGCGTACCAGCCTATCTCTGCCAACCCTGCCACGTTCTGACCCATTGATTTCTGTTATTGAAGTGTTCCCCCGTGTGCAGCTGAAAGTGTCAAGGAGAGTTTTGCTGAAGCAAACACTGGTCCTCTGCTACTTTCATACCTCAGACAGGCACAGTGTGCAGACTACAGCAGGTAATAAACACGGGAGACGACATCGGATCCCTCACTGTCTCCTTCGTGTCGATTTTTACAATGAAGAGCTGGACAGGAATTAAATACCAGCTCTGGACTTTGGTGAGTTTAGTTCCCCACGGTAAATTTTGCAGGCAGGGAGGGGGAGGGTGCCCCACCGTAAAATTTTACCAGTCCACATACCCAACAGTCCACCGGAAAAATGCCCGGTACAGCAGATGGCCAATCGAGTCTTGTTCCGGTGCATATTAATCATGTCAGGTGTCTTTACCAATCATGGTGACTGCTGCCAGCAGCATGAACACTGGCCACCCTCCCCCCAAGCCGTGAACTGACCTACAGTTTTTCGGATATAAAAGCTCAGTCACACACTGCTTGGGGATGTGCATTCTTATATTTGGTCATCATATTCTCTTTATCAATTTATTCTGGGACTAGGGGAAAATTTTCCTCAAATTTAGAAAAAGATTAGGAGAATTGAAAATTTCCTCTGACTGAATGTAGCAGCGTTTAACAGTTAGCTGTCAGTGTGACTGGACTCTAGTCTGACGCTCGTCTCACTGCTCCCTCTCTGCACCCTGCTTAATTTCATTATGCTGAGGTTCACATTCTGACGCTTCATTTAAAATTTGACCATCTGCGCCTCTTCTCTTAATTATCAAACTATCAAATTAAAAGCACCGATCCTTTTTACACTTCTGTGGGCAAACATTTCCTAACCGTCGTGTGCGCACCGTCAGTCCACATCATTTCATTACACTCTGGAGAACGATATCCCAATGCATCCCATGACGATGGCACTAAGGGAAATTTAACCTTCATAAAAAACCGCTCCACACTCACGCAGTCTGTAAAGGATCACCAGCACAGAGTCATGGCCATGATGAAGCTGAAACACGAGACATGAGGCAGGGGGCAGACTGGACAGGATGCCAGTCCATTAGACTGAGGCGCTATGAGTAATTTAGTCACTAACCACCTGTTTTTTGACCGTGGAAAACGACCCAAGCACTGGGAGTTCATGCAAATGTGAAAATTACAAAGCAGGGAGTGATATTCAAACTCACGAACGTAGAAGCATGGGGCTGCAGCATTAACCACCATATTATACTAATGGATGCAACAAACGTGTCTTCTGCTGCAGTACCACCAGTGGCCAGTGGGACTAGTCTGCTGGATTTGATAAGGTCTCACGAGGGAGGCGCACGCTTATTGTGTTTCGAGTTGATGCCGCACCGTTGGCCAGAAGCCTCAGAGACTCAGGCTAACAGGTTAATTCTCCCCATTCGCCGGCTAAAACAGGTGCTGCAATCCTACTTTGTTGTGGCAGAGATTAGCTGGAATGGAGATTCTCACTCAAGCGGAAAGCAGAGGTGTCAGCATGGAAGAAAAAAAAAATCAAGCCAGTTCCAAGAGAGAAAGCGTGATGGTGGCACTGATCTGTCACTTTGCCGGAGTGTGACAATGGAGCCAAGGAAATGTGCAGCGATGTGTGATTACACAGGTTACACGTCGTACAGCACTGAGTTTCTTTTCACAGCTGCTAGGCGACTGTACCACCTCTGTCCTACATGTGGGGGTATGTAAGCGGGACAAAAATGGTAAATTTGTACAGTGGACTTGTCAAAAGACTGGCATCCCATCCAGGGTGTCCCCTGCTTTTGGATTTCTTGGTATCAGCTCCAGGGTCACAGTGACCCTAAATTATTATGGAAGATGGACAGATAGTAATTGTAAAATTATGTTCTTTTTAATGAAATAAATATCATCCATCCATCCATCTTTCAACACTAACACAAACTTAACACCAGGACAAAGGTTTCAAAAGCTGAATGTGGACAACAAAAGTATTAGAGTCCATACTACAGACTAAGTATATTTTAAATGATGTTATAAAGATAAAGGTAAATGAGGTTTATGCAGAATAAAAATCAATTCCGTCCACCCAAACTTTCCCAAATATTAAAATAATTCTTAATGTTATTTCTTATCTAGTCTACTGGAATAGGCTCCTCTGCCGGCAGCCCTCTCTCCTGTCTTTGTTACCACAGGTACATAGTCGCCCTGGGTATGCATGTCCCCGCAAACAGGGAGAGCCGCAACAGCACCACACGTGAAGAATCTGACGTGACCAATCATTTTCCAGTCAAGGCTAGTTCAGTGAAGTGCTTCTAAATTTGGAGTGTATAACTCTAACATACAGACTGCATCATCCATCTATCCATCCATCTTCAAACTCTGAGTCTGGTCTGGTTTGGAGCTCAGCACAGGCAGCACAGGCATAGGCGGGGGGGGGAGGACAAATGCAGCAAGGAGGTGTGCACAGATTTTAAATGAAATGAAAGGTTTTGTGCATCTCTTTGTGCCTTTATATTTAGATGGAGAGGCCCAAACCGCCAGCAAACATGCTTCATCTCAGAGAATCACTGCCTCTCAGAGTGACACTGGCAAGAGGCTCCTTGTAATTTTAAATGGCCACTTGTGTTTGCTGCAATGCAAGTGAGTCACATCTTCAACTGCAAACAGCTATTTTTTGTGCTTTTGAAGAAAATGCCTTTTAGTTCTCTGCGGATTCCCCAGGCAGTCTGGCAGTGTGTGATTAGGTGGACTGCTGTCTCTACGTTGCATTTAGTGTGACTTCGTGCATGTATATGCCCCGTAATAGACTAAGTTCTTATCTAACGGATGCCATAACTCATGCCCTGTCCAGGCAGCCCCCAGGTTGTAAATGAGTCCCCTAAGTCTGTCTTTAGGAACTAACTTGAAATAATAAAACAGTAATAATAAAAGTAACTACATACAGTACTGTACTGCACCACTGAAGCCATGTGATGCTTTCATATGCGTACAGATCCCTGCATGCACAATCATTATCACAAATCATTGCATTTAACCAGGCTTATGGCAGCCGTTCCTATCTATGAGGTGTTGATAAGTTAGACCCTTCCTTATCCAATTAATCCTTATTGTTGTATTTCAAAGTAAACATATACAAAATATTATTTATTTAAGACACTCTTAATGCCACACCATCTTAAGTTGGGCATCTACTACAAAGAGTACTGTATGTCTAATTGGTCTGGCATATTGATGGACAGCCATAAATGGGGGCTTCCATAATATACAAAATAAATACACTGTTCTTTGGGGTTATAATTTAAAAGACTATAAATAATGTTTTTAATCACTAGCTTTTAACAAAGCTCCATTAAAAGCTACAAAATCAGGTATTGAGTATGATTTAGTATTTGCTTCTGAAGAGCTTGGCATCATTTTTGATTTGCTTTATTTTTTGAAGAAATTAAAATTTTGTTGTCAATCTCATGTTAAGTAAGTTTAACTTTAAAGTGGTGTAAGGTTTTTCCGTATGGGGGTTTACCGCCATACCAGTTGGTCTCCGTCTCCCGCCGTTAATTGAATCGTCACTTTAATGTAATTAATGGCACGTGGCTGAGAGGGAGGTGTGATGGGGTGTGTGACTCGCACCCGGCCCTTCAGAGGTGGAGGGGGAGTGCTCTCTGGGCACACACTTACATGCCTGTGTGGGCTAAGCTAATTGGCATTGTACAGTGATGGGTTGGCTAGACATCAAGAGCCTTAATGGCTGAGGACCTGACAGTGAGGAGCTGCCCGGGAGCTGCCTGACCATATAACATGAAAAGTCTGCTGAGATCCAGCGCCCAACTGCTGACTGTGTCTATCTTGGTAACTAATGACACTAAGGCCTGGCTCCTCTGTTTTGCTAACGGGATACTATGCAAACATTACATCGTTTGGAGAATGTTTATTGTATTGTCCGGTAGAAACGAACCAAAGCCTCTTTGCTCATCGCTAAAGAGACATAAGCAGTTTGGAAAGTTGGCATGAGTTTAAATAAGCATTTCATGGTCTCAGAAACAGTGGGAAAAATAATTTACCCATTCCTGGCCCTGAAAGCTATTTTCAGTTTTGTTTTTACAGGAAGGCTGTGTCCTCGGCCCCAGAAGTGCAGAATGACGACGAACGCACCGACCAGGGATGGCCAGGCCCAACGGAAAACGGGCTTCTCGCCACCTGCAGGACAGGCAGCTTCATCGACTCCTATGTTAATTGGGGTTAGTGTCATGTGGTTTCAGTATTTAATATATGACTTATGAAATGCTGATTTTTATTTGATATGAGATTACTTCATTGTGGTGACAGTACATGCTTATGTAGATCCGTACAGTAACAGTCTTACTGCTTTTCAAAGCATAATCAGGCCTGATCTTGGACTGTAATGCACATAAACGTCCCCTCATCTAAATCTGAAACTTAGACCCGGTTTAATGCAAATCGTTTTATTATGACTGCGTTTCTCACATCGCTCTTCTCAGATGGTGACAGTACTTCTTAAGTGTGGCTAGCTGCTCTGATCCTACATGACCACTTACCGACCGTTACACTTTTCATTAAACATAATTGGCAGCGGCTAGAAAGGACTTGTCATAGATTAAACCAAATATCTCCTGATACATTTCATCCTCAGAACCTCATAATCAGTTCTGAATTGGGTCGTGCTCTGTACTATATATAGCATTAGAAAAGGAACATATTTGGTGCGTGACATATGTTTGCTCCATAACTAAAACTCTAACATGCAATTAAAAGGCCAAGATATTGTACCAACGAAGGGTGTTGCCAGAAATTTTGGGCCCCCAAGTCCTGACCAATGTAGTTCTTTTCCAAATTTCCTAGGCCCCTTGTCACTCAGGGGCCCTTGGAATTGTTGTTACTTTCCCCACCTTAAGGTGCTCCTGGCTCAGGTGCATGATACCAAATTTCATCCGGTTTCAAAACCTACTGGATTAAACTTGATGGTATGATAGGAACGACCACTAAAGTACGACACAATGAACGAGATGGATGGAATACCATCAGGCTCTGTAACACCCATGCACACATTATTCCACACCGCTATACCGTTTTTGTAACAGCATACTGTAATTCTATGAGGAACGGACAAATCTGTTGGAAATACATTTAATTGCAGAAAACATTAGAGGCGGGATCCAGTCTGTGTACTCAGCTTGATAATGTAAAAACGACTGAAGATTATTTCAGCATTCGACTTGGCTCTGTGTCAAGCTTTGCATTTTTATATTTTTCTTAATAACACACCAGAGCATCAATTTGTAGACAGATTATTATGACAGGAGTTAGGGTATGATAGTATATTTTTTTATTATCTATGTAATTTAGAGACACATTTTTGGTTATATATGCATACTGTTGGAGAGGATTGGATGTGGTGAAATGAGGCAAAATGCTCCCTTAATAAGAAAGAAACAAATTAAGTAAACTGTCCCCAGGCAAGCTGTGCCGACACAGGGTGTTACTTTCAGACACATTGCTGAGCTGTTCGTTCTGTAGCCGATGAAATGCATTCCCCGAAAGGTTAATAGATTTCGAAGGCTGTGCGGCGTAAGAACACAGACGCCAGTCACATGCTGGCCAGTGCTGCAGGGGTATCCAGTGACGATGGCCTCAATTAAAGGTGAAGCCACGTGAGGAACAGAATAATTAACTCAGCGTAATACAAATTTTTTAGCCATTAAGATACAATGAATGAACCGTGCTATTGAATTAGCGGGATGCTGTAGACAAGGTCAACTTTGTCAGTCGACATAAAAATATGATGATAAAATACACAATAAAAAAATAGGGAGGGAATATTTCAAAGCCCTGTGCGGCACCTAAAGAAGACAAGACATTATAATCTGCATAGTCCTGTTAAGCCATTAAGTTATTTTACGTTACATTATATTTCTGTAGCATTTTCCAGCCTTTGCCCTATTCTGCCTGGGATAGAATCCAGGCCCCCTGTATTCCTAACCATGACAAATGGATACATAGATGGACAGAGTCATGGATGAATACGTTTTCTTATACACAGCTTTTTGTATTTCAATTCCATCCATCCATTCATCCATCCATCTTCTCTATCGGCTTATTGTGAGCCAGAAGCTCATTCATGGAAGGACAAGGGACAAGGTGGGGGGCACCCTGTGTGGGGTGTTCAATTTAATTTTTTTAAGTTAATTAAAAACCGCCCCTTTGATATGCCAGGTAACCTACGTCGCTGTGTTACTGAACCCCTCTTTGAAATGAAATGAGCAAAGCCACAGTTTCCGTACTTTTGTTTATCTTTCCTCTGCTTAGAAGATCTGCACAGCTGGGGATAAAACAGAGCCACTCTGCCAGAATCTGCTCTTCCTTTCACCGCATTTGGATGATAAACGCAACTGTGTCTCTAGCTGGATCGTGCTTTTTTTTTTGTAACAGGGCAGCCATTTAATTTCTCAGACAATGGAGCACAGCGCTAAACACAGGACCCACTGTGCCTCGCACTTTCCAACACAAAGACTTTGTAAGCTTTGCCTGACACAACCAACAAGTAATTTGGCTTGCACAAACATCATGCTAACCTCTCTCTGACGGAAGCCAGTTTAGGCATACAGGCTTATTGAAATAAACTGACAGAGAGCATTTTCAGCAGGCCAGAAATGCTTAATCTTCTTCCTTTGGCATAAAGCTTCTTTTCATGCTCTGATGTTTATTTT
This sequence comes from Pollimyrus isidori, assembly GCA_019775955.2. Lineage (NCBI taxonomy): Eukaryota > Metazoa > Chordata > Actinopteri > Osteoglossiformes > Mormyridae > Pollimyrus > Pollimyrus isidori. The sequence continues at coordinate 4,736,650 of JABFDZ020000030.1, read as the reverse complement.
TTCTTTGAAACTTGACTTAGGGGGGCAGCGGAAGTTGCTGGAACACGCTGAGGAGACGGCTTGGACTCCCAGTGAGCTACTGAAATACTCCCTCTTCGATGAACATTATTCTGTTCTCCTTGTTCCTAATGATGCCTCAACATGACCCCATGAAATGCCCCATGAAAAAACAATGAATGTGCCCAGGTACCTGTGTCCCTCTTTCCAGAACGTATATGTTAGCTTAACCATGTGCTTTCCAAATGAAACCTTAAACTGCCAAACTGCAGCAACACAAACTTGGGGGACTGATCCAGAAAGAAGGATTTCATCATTAGCCAGAAATCTTAAGTGAAATGTTAGGATTGCCCAATAGCAATGTCACTTACTGTACCTCTCCTGCTTTTGGACAGTTTTCACATTGGGTTTAAGTTATGCAGCTGACTGGGACATCCTGTTTTATATGTCCCGTTCACTGTAATGCTAGATAGTGTTTTTTGTTTATTAGTGGCCAATGAATACAAAATTATTTCTAACCTCCAAACAACTACTGAATGTCCTTTCCGGTTGCCCCCATGGTTTCATTACAGTGGCACAATGAGGCTCTTTTGCTGATCTAATTAAGGTGTTTGGATTGACTTTGGTTCACTTCCTGTTTCCTGGACCAGAATTCCATTGGGCATCCCCCCCCACCCCTAAGGACATACAGAATTAATGACTGTCATTTACTCATTCCTGCTGTTGAAATCCCTTCTCCGAACTGAATCTGGCTTCCACAGTTTTTCCGCCTACGCTGCCGTCTTGTTTCCATCCTGTGTCCCTACAGCATTAGATTCCAGAGAATATCAAGACCTGGGATGTTTGTGGAAGGTCACCATTTGTACCTCAGACATCTGCTCCTCATAGAGCTGTCCACGGATCCCATTTCCTTAATCCATGTCAAGTCTAGAAAGAAAGGATCAGCTTTGTTTGGGCCTGACACAGTTGCCAGTTTCCAGTGTCTTCTTATCCTTAGCAGGAAATCACTTGTTTAGCTACATCCAAACACAGCCCCAAAGTAAACTGCACCCGCCGAATGGACCAGGCTTAGGAAGTGTAATGTTTTTAATTAGCAGCACACCTAACAACGGACTGGCCGTTCAGACAATCTGTCAACATTGCTAATCACCCCAATTACAGTGATTTAGAAACATACACACAGAGTGTCTGTCTTCAATATAATTCCCTTCTGCATAAAGATTTCTACACCAAATTAGGAATGGATTACATTACATATAAACTCAAAGATAAAATTGCATGTTGATGTGGAGTCTTGTAATTACATTATAATGTTAAAAGACAAAAAATATCCTAAACTGAATAATAACAAAAATATGCTTGTACCTTAATTTTATGTTAATTTCACGTTTCATAAACATATTTTTATGTTTATAAAAATAAAGAAATACATACCAAAAAATGCTTTTTAGTTATTACCAGCAGATATCGGTACATATTTAATCATATTGTTCCAGCTGTAGTTTTGGTGAATCACCTTGCTTTGAAACAATAATTTAATGTGGATCTCCGTGCATATTTAACCTAATTAAATAACTGTGTCAGATAAGCTCCCAAATGCTCTCATTTCCCAGTGAGAGAATAGGGAGGGTTTGCAGTTTCTCGGGGTCAGTTTAAATAAAACCAGACTTTGGCATCTTAAAGGCATCACTGGAAATCTTGCTGGAAAAACCTGGGTATGACGTGAATACGTGGAGTCGTAGGATTAAAAGGAGAATGGCAGAAGAATTCCTGGGGATTTATTTTTTTTGGTTCAGACACTGTTTACGGTGAAGGGTGAAGCTGTAGGAGAACTGGGCTGGTGACCAAGCCGATGCTGCTCTGGATGGCTGCAGCCTTCACTGCTCTGTGCCCTGCAGGGGGATTCTGTAGCATGGAGGTATGATATAATGCCTTTAACAGAAGGTACAGGGGGGCGACTGCGTCATTGAAACACTAGTATTATTAGCCAGAACATACAGTCAACCTCGAACACAAAGCCTGGAATCACTCACAAACTTGTACAATATTTCCATTCAAATCCACAGCCCGCCACCGCGGGGGGGGGGGGGGGGGGGGGGGGGGGGGGGGGGGGGG
>JABFDZ020000030.1:4704474-4716403 GCA_019775955.2 Pollimyrus isidori | reverse complement strand
TATAATAGCAGGGTGGTTATAATAATGAATATATTTAATTTGTTGGATTAATTATACTCTTTTTCTCAATGTGTAAAGATTATGGATTATTTTTCATTTCTGACGATATTAACTGTCATCACCCCCACAAATCATCTGTTTTTCCATTTCAGATAGCAAAATGGAGAAGAATGGAAGGTATGTGCAGAAATGGAACCATGGTGCGAGGACATTGCACAGCATGACACAGTAGATGTGCTGGTTTAAATGGAAAGGATTTTTAGGTCGAAGTCTACAGTGTCCAAGTCAACATTTAGACTTACTTGCTATACACTGGGAATCGGAAATAAAACATGAAAAAGCATTATGGAAACTTCTCTGTAATTCTATTGATATTTTAAATGATCTGTGACAATTACTGTACACAGTTGCTAGTGTGTTAGGTCACTGGTTTTTTATTAAAATAAATTTGATGTTGAGTTGTTAATGTGTGCAGGGTATTTTTTGCACAATATTCTGAGTGTCTCATTTGTGTTAAGTTTTCATTGTGACTGCAATGTATCTAGAATATATCTAGAATGTAAGTCTAGAGACCAAAAATGAAATGAGATTTGTTAGGCTGTGGTGGGGACCCATTTTGTCTGCATCGGAGGTGAGCTTTATCCCAGGAAAATATCCAGCATGATATATTGGGAAGCCTGGGGGCCATGTTTTGGCTAATGGGCCCAGCTGTTTGCAATGCCCGGCATATATCAGGCAACACTGAGTCAGGGCGGGGGGGTCACCCCTGCCTTTGGGGGCAGGGTGGGTTACTGGTTCCTATTTACAGACTGCCAAAAAGTCACTGAGAGGCCCTGAGTGGACGATGAGCATTTTTTGGGCACTTGAAACCAGCTCCCCTCCCCTCATGAGCAGTGAGGATAGTTGATTAAGAGTGTGCCCACTCACAATAGTGAATGTGTAACTACAACGCGATGCCAGACATTGTATAGATTCTGCACTTTTCTCAAGTGAGTGAGGATGCTAGCTGGATTGGCTTTGCAAAATGTAGTGAAGTGAACACCTTCCCTGGTTCAACAAGAAAATGATTATTTGAAGCCCTTAGCATGTTCTCAGTAGTGGGTCATCCTAAGTTCACAAACAAAAGCCTCAAGTACGTCACACAGATGACTAATTCGATCTTGTGTGATCATCATCACATTTTCCATTCGTGTTACACATAATTAATCCTAAAACCCTGATATAGGTAATGGTGGCGAATGCTTCTTGTTCCGAGTATCTCTGTCGGGGTATTCCTCTACATATTTTCTCACCACATTAATGCCTTTCTCTTGGAAACATTTTAGGAATTTCAGCCCACCTTACATTGTACATAAATCACAGGAGAGATTAAAGAATTGTTTCTTTTACTGACAGAAAGTCTGATGTGACCTATTTTACCTATGATTTAACTGCAAAAATACTGTGTTTAAGGAAGAGCAAATGTTTGGGCCATTTTATTAGCTGTTGAACAATGAGTGATTTAGAGAACACAGCAGTCCTTAAGAGCTTCCTGTTGCTGTGAAATGGTCTGTAAGCTCTTAACCAGGCCCTTGTCCCCTGCCTTAGCATGAGAGATTAGTCCCCCAACAGTTTGGGTCAGTTGCTGGGGTTATATTCCACCCCCTCAGCTCTCAAGGTCAAAGCTCGCCGTTTGAAGCCACTCCAGGGCCACACTCACGATGGGGACGCCGGGGTATGTGTGGCATCCAGTCTATGTTGATTTAGCCGTGGTCTGTGGAAGCTCTCCGGAGGCCAATGAATTTCAGGCTCTTCACGGAGATGAAGCAGAAGGCTTCGAAATGAGGCCTGCTCACAGCCCGCTGAGGCCAGGTGGGCAAACCTAATACCTGAACAACTGCTTGGACATACTTCCCCAAACCTCCCTGGGGGTCACTGCAACCCTCCCCCCCCAACCCCCCCTTCCCGGACACTAAGAGCTTTTTGCAGGCGCACAGCAGCCACTGAGGGGAAGATGAGAAGAAGTTGAGATGTTTTCCCAGATAGACCTTCAAACCAGATGGCAAGTAGACCGTCCCACCATGGCTGTTTGTCTGCAGCAGGAGCTGTTTGGGTAATGATCTGAGGAGGAGCCGGCGAGGATCTCTGGCCCGTCTGCCACTTCCTGTTGCACGGCTGGCTTGACCGAAGGTCACAGATGGAGGGATGGAGGTGTCCGGCCCAGATCCTCAGGGACTGCCAATGCTGACTGTGAGTTTGCTGGTACAGTGGGTCCTGGCTTCTGCAGAGTATATTCATAAATATGGTACTGCTGTTTTAAAATGACTGTTGTTTTACTAATATGCCTCAGACAAATAATCAGACCAATTAACCCTGAAATTCTGCGGAATGAAATGCGTGCAGACATCTGACATTTGAAACATGCTTTTGAGTGTTTTCTGTTGAGAGCCTTTGGCCAGTTTACACAATGGATGTTACTGGGCGACTGAGCACTGCTGTTGACATCTATTTCCTCACCACTTATCCAATACAAGGTCATGAAAAAAAACGAATGGAAGAAGGAAATGCAGGCTTATCTGTCTTTCACAGAGACCGCCATTGAGATGCAATTGAGTGCCTGATTTGCTAATTTACAAGAAAATACAGTTCTTAATCCAAAATTAACCAAAACCCCTACAAAAATGAGTTTTCCATCAGGATTTTATCATGCGGTTGTCTTGCGGTTCTCTTTTTGTGACATTCCAGCTTCTGCGTTTATTGCGTTTGCTTATACGCGGTGAGCCAAGTTCTTCTAAAAAGTCTATTATTAAATTACCAGATGTTCCCAGGCTTTAATCTGAAATGAAACCATTGCAGTCATCAGTCAGTGCGTCCTAAGCTCACCGCTAGATCCAAACGCCAGGCCGCCGACGAGGGCGGCTCCGAGGGGAATGGTACCGTCGATTATTTCTGGAACGTTTCTTGTTTCTCTAGGAGCATTTTCTCATCTGTCATCAAAAAGCGTGGAGTTTGCTTAAGAGCGGTCGGTCTCGGTCGCTTACCCAGCCCAGAGTTTGTGTGGCCATTAATCAATGAAGCCTATACACCACTAAAGCTGATTTGTAAGACTCCAGTGTCGGCTGCCACTGTTCGGCACACACTGGCCATGTTTTCCAGATATGGTCAGTGTGTCGGAAAACCGACCGCGCCTTGGCGTCTTTGCGCTCTTGTAGGCTGCAATTATAGTTTTTATGCTGGGGGGGGGGAGAAATTATATAATTTATAAAATGGGATCATGTTTTTTTTCTCAAAAGGCTGCCGTGTTGCTGTGTGTGCTGTAATAAGCATATCTGTGTTCTGTTGAGTTGTTAGAAGGATACCACTGCACCAGAAGGCATTTCCTTGCACCGTTACATTCCATTGGTTTACCTTGGTGTTAATTATTTGTGCACAGCATTATCTGCTTATCTTAACTAGCATTACAATTGAACCTCATTCACTAGTTAGGAAAAAAGCTGAACTTCCTTGCAGCTGTATATCTGTCTCCCTAATCGCTTATCCAGTCCATGGTGGGGGTGCGTCTAGGGTCTCTCCTGGGAAACGCAGGGCATTATGCTGGGGATACTCTGGACGAGACACCAGTCCATCTCAGGATGCTCCCAAGCAAACTATACAGGCGGAATCAGCTGACGTTGATGATTCTTTTAGCTGCTGCTGAAGTCAGTGAATTGCAGAGCAGGGCCGGTCCCAAAATAGCACTCAATCCATGCAGCTCAATCAATCAGTCACACTCCGTGTCGCGTGGCCCCGCCCTCCTTCCCAAGGATGGTAATTGCTTTTTCCACGGCAAAATGAAACAATCACCATAATAAGTCAAACTCCCGACTGCTCTATAATATCCATGCGTGCCTGAGAGTTGATGCATTCTGGACTTAAAATAAATAGGGCAGGCCATGAGCGGACAATGGGATAACTCTATGGAAGCCTGTGAAGCACTTATTACTCTGAGCTCAAAATAATACCTCAGCTGGCAGAACTCACAGAATCATTATATTATTGTTTTACTTACAAATAAACTCTATTCTCAGCGCACTGGGTGTCACCCTGGCACATGACGAGGGCTTTCCCACTTGCTTTATTTACTTCAGATGCTTTTACGCAAATATCTTCTGTAGCCGGAGGTTGAAAGTTCAGGTTTAAAAATTACAAATCCAGACTAAGATTTTGTTACAATCGACCAATTGAGTATAGTCACTTTCACAGCTGAGTACTCACCTGCTTGGTTGAAACCAAATCTTGACCTGGATTTGTGCTTTCTGAGCACTTTCCAACCCTGTCTATAGTTTTTCTGCCACTAGATATTTGACGGGACCAATTGAGGCCAATCTAGGGTTCAACAGCAAACTTCACTATGGGATCTCATGCCTTTTAGCACTGCAGTGTTGTTGTTTCAGTGCCTCCGACCCGCAGCTCGCTGGGCTGGATTCTGTCTTCTCTGTTATCTTTCGCCTTCCAGCTCCTGGATGACAGGTCCATAAGCCTGTATGGCCTGACGCGCTGGGGATGCGGGGGGTGAGAGATGCTGGCATTACAGTGAGTAATGAGGCTGGTCGGAGGAATGGAGGCTGCACCAGCTACGGCCCTGGGGATAGTACCAGCCAGGCATGTTTTATTCATGCCCATTAATTTTCCACCCCCTCTCCCACCAGGTTCAGACCCTCATCTGCAAATATATGTGTTTCTAATCAGTGCCTGGCTGGCAGCCCTCTGCCCAAGCCCCTGCTAACCTGCATAAAAATCCCCTGATTATGATGTTTGAGAAGTCTGTCCCATATGCCCAGCCTCCTGGTTACTCCCGGGAGTAGGGTGGAACCCATCCCATATTCTGACCCACCTGGTCATTCCCGGGAGCGGGGCGGAGCCCATCCCAAACACTGACCTACCTCGTCATTCCCGGGAGTGGGACGGAGCCCATCCCAAACACTGACCCACCTCGTCATTCCCGGGAGCGGGGCGGAGCCCATCCCAAACACTGACCTACCTCGTCATTCCCGGGAGTGGGACGGAGCCCATCCCAAACACTGACCCACCTCGTCATTCCCGGGAGCGGGGCAGAGCCCATCCCAAACACTGACCTACCTCGTCATTCCCGGGAGTGGGGCGGAGCCCATCCCAAACACTGACCCACCTCGTCATTCCCGGGAGTGGGGCGGAGCCCATCCCAAACGCTGCCCCACCTCGTCATTCCCGGGTGCGGGCCGGAGCCCATCCCAAACACTGCCCCACCTCGTTATTCCCGGGAGCGGGGCGGAGCCAATCCCAAACACTGACCTACCTCGTCATTCCCGGGAGTGGGGCGGAGCCCATCCCAAACACTGACCTACCTCGTCATTCCCGGGAGTGGGGCGGAGCCCATCCCAAACACTGCCCCACCTGGTCATTCCCGGGAGCGGGGCGGGGCCCATCCCAAACACTGACCTACCTCGTCATTCCTGGGAGTGGGGCGGAGCCCCTCCCAAACACTGACCCACAGCGTCATTCCCGGGAGTGGGGCGGAGCCCATCCCAAACACTGACCCACCTCGTCATTTCCGGGAGTGGGGCGGAGCCCATCCCAAACACTGACCTACCTCGTCATTCCCGGGAGTGGGGCGGAGCCCATCCCAAACACTGACCTACCTCGTCATTCCCGGGAGCGGGCCGGAGCCCATCCTAAACACTGACCTGCCTCGTCATTCCCGGGAGTGGAGCAGAGCCCATCCCAAACACTGACCTACCTCGTCATTCCCGGGAGCGGGGCGGAGCCCATCCTAAACACTGACCTACCTCGTCATTCCCGGGAGTGGGCCGGAGCCCATCCCTAACACTGATCCACCTCGTCATTCCCGGGAGCGGGGCGGAGCCCATCCCAAACACTGACCGACCTCGTCATTCCCGGGAGTGGGGCAGAGCCCATCCCAAACACTGACCCACCTTGTCATTCCTGGGAGCGGGGCGGAGCCCATCCCAAACACTGACCCACCTTGTCATTCCTGGGAGCGGGGCGGAGCCCATCCCTAACACTGACCCACCCCATTATTCCCGGGAGCGGGCCAGAGCCCATACCATATGCTGGCCCGCCTCATTGTTCCCTGGAGCTCCGTGGAGCCCGTTTCATTTGCCAACCAGCCTTGTTATTCCCGGGATCGACATGGAGCCAGTTCCATATTTTGACCCAGGAGTGGTGGAGAGCCCATTCCATATACCGATCCTTGTTGTTACTCTCAGGATCAATGTGGAGTCCATCCTGTACATTGAAGCACCTTGTTATTCCCAGGAGTGGGGGCAGAGCCTAGCCCCTATGCCAACGCTCCTCATCATGCCTGGGACTGATGCAGAGCCTGTTCCGTATGTCAACCCACTTCCAGGGAATGGGGCGGAGCACATCCAGTATGTCAATCTGCCTTGCTATTCCTATTCGCCAAACTGCCTCAGTATTCCGGGGAGCAGCACGAAACAAATCCTGTATGCCAACCTGCATCTCCTTGCCCACTGATTTTCAAATGGTCGCGAGAGCCATAAACCTAATGGGATGAAATGGAGGAAAGATATGGTGGGATTAGGTTTGTAAATCAAAGATGTCATGTGGTCTGCAACCGCAATTGGTCCAAAAACCTTAATTTTGCCAGAATACCCTTTCATTTATTTTTATTGCCCACATTTCAAACTATTTAATATTTTCTGATGATGACAAATAACATTTTGGGTTAGATGACTTCAGCCTCTTTATTCATGAAAATTTGTCTCACATCCAGTTATAAACATTGGTCATAGGGAACACATGTCTACATTTTTATAGAAACCAGGCATCTTACATGCATGTTAATATGAGAGCAATCCTGTTTTTCCAATATTATATAGCGCCTTGCATATACACCCATCTCTCAGTGCAGTTCAGCTCAGGCAATTCAGGTGCTTTTTCAATAAAGCTGTGATGTCGTGCGGCCATGGGAGTTAGTTGAACGCGCCTGTTTTTCCCATCGCTGTGGCGCAGGGAAGCTGGGAGCGGGGGATGAGAGAGCATCACGGACAGGCGCTGTCACTGGGAAATGGATGAGCGCTTCTCTATTGAAATGAGCTCCTTGTGTGACCTCTGGGAGAATGGCGGATGATGGGGGGGGGGGTGCAGGTGATTATGGCTGATGGCATTGTCTTTTTTAATAGACCTTTCCTTGATACCATCCCTGGTGTGTCATCACAGCGGGGGCCCGCCACGGCCGGCCTGCGAGGGGTCGTCTGCACCCCGGGGGGGAGAGAGGGCCTCCCAGAGGTCAGCAGCGGCTAGGGCCTGGAGGGCTGGAGGCTGCAGAATGGACAGGACCTCCCTCACTTTGTTTACATGTAAGAGGATCCCCTGACTGGCAACCCCCAGGGGACACTTTGACCAGGGACCGCCCCTCTGTGCCCATCCTCTGAAGGTCCTGTCCACTATACACCAGAGTATTATTGTGTTGTGTAGAGAGTATTATGGTATCTGTGATCAAATTTTTATTTAACAATTTTAACATACAACAAAACCGAACAATCCCCATACCCTGAGACAGCATGTAAGCGAAAAGAAAAAAGGAGAAAAAAATGATGGATGGTATGATATATATATATATACTCAGCGAGAGTACAACTGAAAGCTGAGGGCAAAACAACGATATGAAGTAGAAACTGTAAAAACGTAACAAAGTCAATCAATTTAAATAAAATAGTTAAGCAGGTAGGTAAATGGATAAATAAATAAATAAATAGTGCAGACTCACGAGATGAATGACCCCCCCCCCCCCAGCCAGCCCTTGAGTAGCTGCGCACGTTGAAGCTCTGAAGAGTAGCACTAGAGGAATTATTCATTCGGGCCACAGACACTTTGAGCAGCAGCAAATTAAAGAAGGTGGCTAGACTTCCAGGCAGAGGGAACGGTGGTCAGGAGCCTCCCAGCGAGAGGCCGATAACACCTCAGCTGCTGAGGAGGCGGACATCAGGAGCCTCTGCTGGGAGCAAGAAAGGGAGAGAGGGGAGAGGTCCAGGAGAAGAAGGACTGCAGGGGCCAGAGGAATAGAACAGGAAACAAAAATGATGTGAGAGATCTAGCCATGTAATCCCAAGGAGCAGCAACAGGAGGACAGTTCCAGAACATATGTAGAAAGGTGCCTGGGACACAGGCGACATAATGGGTCAGGTTCTAAACCCATGGGATGGTGTTTCCTGGGAGTATTATAGTATTTCATTGTTTGGTTGTGTAGGTATACTGTACACTGGCTAAGGTGCTTTGAGATATTCACTGGGAAAGGTGCCTTTCATCTATAAGATTCTCTACTGCAGCTTTCCTAAGGGCACCATGCAGTTTCACGACTCACTTCATATTTGAACTGATCAAACAGACATTAAGATGTTTCTTTCCTGTGTTCCTTCATGGACTCCATCTGTCATCCTCGAAACTCATTAGTCAACTTTCTGACGAGGTGAACTTTGGACACTCAGACATCACTGGGAGACCGGCAGAGTGATCTCTAGTGCTCTCTGTCATCTGGTGAGCCCCATTTGTTAATGCTCTGATGAGGCGCTGATGGTGATTAAGTTGGTCTCCTGAGCTTTGCTCTATCTACATCAAGACAGTACTGCTGTTGTGATTTATGTGACACAACTACAGAATGTACATGGCATGAAAAATTCTATGCATAACCGCCTCAAAACTGAGATTTTATTGTCAAACCACAGATTTGACCATATCTACCATTTTTAAAAGACGAGGCTTTGTTTTAAGCATGAATGTGAGAGTAGGCGAGGCCCTGTGGCCTCAGAGATGGGAAGCGGGCACATCCTGGATCCCAGGGACACTAACCAGGTGTCTGCGCTCGCAGTGTAGGGCCGTCACCCTCGTGGATTTACCAGACCTGTGCCAAGCCTCTCAGGTCAGCTGAAAACAGGTCACCTGGTGAGGTCAGCAGAGACCAGTGCTCTCTCACTGCTGTCTATATATATATATATATCAAAAGTGCAGATATCGAACATTTTCCAAGGTTTCAATGGAGGATATAAACGATGTCACTAATTTAGTAGGACATTTTTAACACATGTTTCTAGGACCCTGGTGTGTGGAATATTCCAAATGTGTCCCTATTTATTCATTCATTCATTTATTCATATATTTCTTTTTTTACCAACTACTTTATTACCTTATTATTACCTTTATTACTTTATTACCTTTCTATTTAGGGGAATATTACATCCCATCAGTTATATAATCTTTGGAAAAAATGCTGATATTGCATATGGTTTCCCAAGTATCATAAGATCTATGCTGAAAATAAAACTAACCCATTCTTTATAATACACATAAATGTGTCCAAATCAAATTTACCCAAATATTCTGTGGTTAACTTAATTGTCTCAAATCAGCCGTTTGTAGAAACACTTTTAAATGCACCTTGTTACCAGCACAGATTGATGCAGATTTATAACAAAAGAATTAAAGACGGCAGTTTTTTACTGTATTGTCAAAGGGAATTAATTATGCTGTCAGGTGCAGAAAAAGTCAGTAGATTTACATGACTAGGCCTCAGTACTGGCAAAGAGTACTTGGTCAAATGAGGTTATGCCTGTTATTCACGGTTTTTGTTTACTCATAAAGGCTGGATGCAGTGGGGCGAGTGATAAACCAGCGTGTATCTGCAGACACCTTCCAGACTGGCCACAGTCGGCCAATCTGAGCACCACAGGCAGGAATCCATGTCGCGCGCCCGGTACTGCTGCTAGCCACCTCCAGTTAAAGCCATAAGATGGGAACGGAGATGGAAGCAAATCACAAAAAGCTGGGTTTTTGAGGAGGGCGCCCCGCTGAGGTCGGCAGGAGGGCACGTCCGTTCATTGGCTCCCTCGTACCGCACGCTGCCAGGCCAGCGGCCATTAGCATAATGAGACAGCTGAGAAGGACCTGAGTAATGGTACCAGAGACCAGCCTGCAAACGTGTCCTACAGTCCCGAGAGCAGGTCGCCCCCGGTTAATGAACTTTGACCACCTTAATAAGGATTAATGATGGGCTTTTGCCCCTTTGTTCTCAGTGGGCACTTCGTTTCTGATGTCATCTGAACGTCTGACACTGTAAATCTGTCTAAATATTGAGTTTACTTTCACGGCCAAATACATTAAAGCACAAATATCAAATGGAATGAATTTGCTAATGTAATGATTTTCTTTTAAGTGGAGTTAAGTGGTGTTTTTAAGTAGTTCAACAGGAGTCACATTGTAAAGTAGCTTAGAAAAGGGATTTTAAAACATTTTTGCCGTTTTTGCGTTTGATCAGCCACAAATCAACAATGGCTGGTAACGTAATGATGTGGCAGATTCTCGGCCAGAGATCTCGCTGAGGCAGGCACTTAGAATTCAGGTTTCAGACCAGTGTAAGTTTACTGGTGTCCTGGTTTGGTCTTTTGTTGCACTCTTTTGTTTACCTTTTTTCCCCCTGGACAGCTAACATCAGCAGAACAAAGTAGGACTTGTGTCATTAGTGTGAGTTTGGTGATAACCAGAAGTGTCGTCCATGTTGACTGATGTGGGGAGAAGCTAATGGTGGCCAAACAAGCCAACCTGATATATCAGCCGTGTTCTTCATAATAGGATGAACTGTCGTTGACTTTATGTTGATATATTGGCTGTGCTTGGCTGGGCATCTGGGAAATCAGAAAGACTTTGTATAAATATTACATTTTTCAAGCAAGCTCTGGACTTTAACATCTGCCAGGCAGGAGCTACGGATGGGGAACATCCAATCCCAGGGGGCGCATTTAACAAGCAGCTACCAAGTGCATCTTCCTGGACATTGTTTTACTCTCTGCCTGGTGTAACTTGTTCCCAGAAGCACCAGGTCTGCAGAGATGGAGCACGCAGAGAGGTACAGGTGAGCAGCAGATGTTGTGTGTAGCCATGACTAGCGGGAGTAAGATTGCCTCAAAAACCTTGAGTTAGCTTGGCACGGAGCACAAATGGAAAAATAAAAATTCCATTGGCTCCCGTCCCACTGACATAATCCCCACGCTTTAAATCGGGTGGCCGTGCATTCAGTTCCACCAATCATAACATGGCCCTTGAACAAGACTTTCCGTCATCACTCATTGCACTTTTCTGGAGACTTGTAATTAGGGAACACATTTTAAATATATCTTTCCATGTTCCAATGCCCTTTATAGCTGATTAAGACATGGCAAAGAATGAAAGAAACTGTTGTCTTATGTTCAGTTCATTTAAACAGAACCAAGAACATAAATATGTACGTATGTATGAATGTATGTATGCGTGTTTTATGTATGTATGGATTTGTGTATATAAATGTTCATTTTGTAGGTAAATGAAAAAGATTGCATCAAGCCCCTGGCACCTGTTAAAATGAATGCCTGCAAGGCAAAACTTTCAGGTAATAATTATCACTAATATTGCACAACATGTATACACTTAAATTTGTGCCATTTGCCATTAAGTTACCAAAATATTAAAATGTGTGAAGGAACAGATCGCAGAATATCTAGCAAACACTTATTTCTTTACTGCTCACCTTAAGTTAGTTGTATCATTCATAAAATGTGCCCTAATGATTACCTTAATTATAGCGTGGAGCAGCTTCCAGAAGGTACCCTTGGCAACCTCTTAAACTCACATATCTCTACTCAGGTAGGAATTTGGAGCGGGGGCACATTTGTCCTGCCTGTTTTACTGTACCTGTAGGGTAATGAGGAAGTCGGGGTGTATATTTAGGTTTGCACTTTGGAAGTTCCCCATCGAAAATGGTTATTTGTGGGGTACTTTTTCAGATGTGCTGGCTGCGTTTTGCATCCTTGGGCCCGGGGCGTCCGCCCAGAGATGAGCTCATGGTAAGGCAGCCCCAGCCTCTGCTGAAGCGAGGCCCTGCAGCTGTGAAGAGGTCATGGTGAGGCAGCCCCAGCCTCTGCTG
>JABFDZ020000030.1:4688697-4700382 GCA_019775955.2 Pollimyrus isidori | reverse complement strand
CCCCCCCCCCCCCCCCCCCCCCCCCCCCCCCCCCCCCCCCCCCCCCCCCCCCCCCCCCCCCCCCCCCCCAACACAGAGGACAGATGATACCCCCTCAAAATCCAATGAGACCTTTCTCCCAACATGTGTATAAGGTAGCTCCTCATCATAGTTTACAGTGGAGTGAGATTCTGTGGATTAGAAATCTGTGCCAGATTGCTAGATGGGATCCTGTGGATAGCAGGGCCCTCAAACTAATGCTTGGACCCTGAACAAGGCCTTCATCACTGAACTGGGGTCAGATATATGTCTCATTTGTACCTCATATGATCAATATAGGTTTTGTTAACATCACAGACAATCTACGTACTTACACAAATGATAGGTACAGCATCTTATACAAGCTTTCCTGAACAGGTAGCAGAGGAGTCACATGGTACTTTCTATAAAGGGGTCATTTCTGTGCCCATAGCATTAGCCAGTGTTTGAGAAATGGGAACAGGGGAGTCGGCACGCTCAGCTGCAAGAGGCTGCAGTGGAGATATGTAACAAAGGCCAATAGGCAACAGGTCAGCTTCTGGTGCCCCCAGAACAACGGGGGACAGTTTTCTGAGGAAATGCTTTCTCATAGCTAATGATGTTTCTCCTTATTGCTCGTTCTCTTGGCTGTTTCCAGAGACAGCCGTCACAATAATGTCACAAAGGAGTTTTCACTTAATGCTGGAATGACTTGGCATCTCCTCCGTTATTTTGCTATGATGGTGATTGTGAAATGAAATACTATTTAATTCCTATTTGTGCCAAGCAGCAGATTATTCAAAAAAGCATGTGCATCTGTGGATCTTGTCACACTTTAAGGAAAAGATCAGGACCAAAACCAAACATGCCTCAGTCTCAGATACCGTTAAGGTTCTAAGGTTCTAAGGTGGCATCCTCTCACCTCTCTGTGTGTGGTGTGGTTAGGGGACCCGCATGAACCTCCAGGGGACCGTCTGGCCAGCCTGACTGTGCATACGGCGACAATAAGGGAAGGGTGCTGCTCTGACCATTAAAGCCACATCAGGCACCCTGCAATGTCCGGGGCGGGGGTGGGGTGGGGTGGGGGGGAGGTGGGACTCAGTTGTGTCATATGTCATGTCAGTCGAGTCCCTCAGCTGTGGATTGCATGGGAAACAGGAGGGATAAACCCAGTGGGATATCTGTCTGGGCAAACACAGGCCGCTCTGCTTTTTCTCTCAGAAGAATTCTGTTTGTTATTTATTATATATATTATGTTGTTACTTTTCCGTCTTATTGCCTGCAATTTTTTTTAGTAATGGTTGCCTTGCATTTCACTGCTGCAGTCATGGTTTTAGTCTGGCTGTAGACTTCGCCTGTGACAAATCAGACCCTGGAATCCCTTCCACCAGCTGTGGAGGAGCTCCTCTCCTTCTCAGGCACTCATGGGGAGGAGGAGAGGAGGAGAGCGGCGACCAGCCGTGGGTAAAAGAAGCTCCGCCGCAGGTAGAATCTGCCCGGCGCCTCTCACTGTTTCAAGTCCTTCGTCAAAGACAAATGTGGTAATGTGCTGATTCCCATTAAGGGGATGCAGAGTCCGTGCTTTCGAAAGCACTGAGACTACGGGGGGGAGTTGGCTCTAAGCATGCATGCGAGGGCCCGCTGCCCTGGCAGTGCTGCTGCACGACCCGCATTCCTGCGGCGGAGATAAGAGTGCGCGGCTCTGCGAGCTGGAGGGCGGCAGGCCTGCTTCACGCCAACGCGGGGAGGGAGCTCCCACCCAAACGAGACACATGTGGCAGGGCATGCGCCCGCCGCACAGCTGTTTGTGATACGGGTAACTTGCCTTTGGTGTCCAGCACTGACGCCTTCCATCTTATTAGCAGTACGCCGACTCCTGGAGCTTTTCAAACCACTTGGGTCCCATTTGGCAGAGGAATGGAGACAGCAGGGAGAGGAGCGGGTGCACACCCCGTTAAGGGTGCCCCATCCCCCCAGGCCATTGTGGGGGCCTTTGAAGGACAGTGATAAGCAGCGCTGGGCCTTGTAATCTACCTGCCTAACCCTCAGATATGCAGCCACCAGATCAGCATGTCATTCCAATCATGTTCCACCACAGTCTCTGCTCACCGTTGCCAGAAGATGCTTTCAGTACCACAAAGACAGAAAAATAAACCCTCACCCGACACTTATGAAGGCCTTTTGGATCCCCCTAAGTATGAGTAATGATCTAAAAGCATTCAGAATCATTTGCTTGGCATAGCTGAAAGAAGTCACTCTTCCTTTAATGCCAGTAGACACTTTTCTTCACTAAGTTTTTAACTGCAGCTGCTTTACGTTGCCTCTGCCTGGTCTGGATTTCTGTCTTCGGTCCTGTGATTGACATCTGCCACTTGCCGTCTTATAATGCTAAGCTTTAAGTGCTTGGTATGTTCCAGGCTATATTCCTGTTGCATGACGCCCAAGTTTGGTGCTATTTTTGCAGACCAGGTGTATCCGTGAATGAACTGTTGGGCTAAATGTGGAACAGAAGTGTTCATATGCACCTACATCATGGTTCTTTCCCAGCACTGTCCTGACTGCTGCCTTTATGGTCACCTATTCCTGTTCTTCTGCACACTTTCTGCCTTTCCAAGATGATCATAGATGCTTGTTTTGATCTCACCTGTCCATACAGGCAGAATTCCAGCAGCGCATTTATATATTGTTTTTGCAAATACCAGTCTTCCCCATCTGGGCTTACACTTTTCCAAAACATTCACCACTACTTGTTCTTTTCTTATAATGGTGAAATATTGATGCATAATATCAATAAACTGGAATATGCCTCGCCCACTTCCGCCTTGTTTTGGGAATCTGACTTTCTATAGGTTTGGGCTATTGGTCCAACTCGACCTCTTGTTTCAGCATTTCAAGGGCACTGTATGGGTCTGTGAGAGGAGTCTATGGTTGTATGTGGAGGTCTTTGTTATAGAGCCATTGTGTAAGATCCTTACAGTCCTGTTGGGACCAAATCTCTCAGAGAGCCCTGTGTTTCTTCATAAGACCCAAGGACAGGCACTGTTACCTGCCCTGAATACATTCATTTTCCTCCACAGTTGTCGAAATTCACTTCCAGAATTCTGCATGTTTCCATGACTGGAAGTTAATTGGGGGAGTGTGTTTTGTCAGGCAAATCCCGACAAACCCCGTGCATGACGATGACGTCGCCATGTTTTGGTGTGAGGGATAATTGAAACACAACCCAGTCCCTTAGCCTTAGGTAACACGGTAACATAGGGTTGAGGTCCTTTCGATTAAAGTGTCTGAGCGGTGGGTATGAAGGCCCTTGTGGTTTGAAGTACCACTTCATGGGGTTTGAAGGGATCTTCTGTGTTGATTAGATATTTGTGTTAATTTCAAATGTCTGACTGCCTTTCCGTCGCCCAGGGCCATCAGCTAATGAACCTCCACCTGAGCTCTGAATTGCTCTTCCTCCCATTCCTGAAGCTATATACCTACTGGGACCACAATCCTCTGTGGCTTCAGCACTTCAACACACCGAGCCGTCAGACTACCTGCATGTTTCCCTGCGTGCTGTACAGATAAGTGTGTAATTATTTTATCAGCTAGTGGTGGGGGTGGGGGGTTCAGGTTTACCTGGAAGATGGATGTTTCCATGGAAACTGGCCACCCGCAGCTCAGGAAACTCAGTGGGAATGCTTGGAGCAATTGGCAGTTCTGGATAAGGTGGGAGAGGTGAAATGAGCGCCTCGCTCCAAATGGGATTTCAAACCCCCTCAAAATCTAACGGTTCACAAAATAGTTTAGTGTGAGGGTCAAGAAGAAATGAACTGCTGCTTTAATATCTAGCTGACGTTTTTTTTTTTTGTTGAACAACCTTCAAAATTTAAGAGGAAAAAAATATGATGATTTTCTGAAGGCACTGCGAAGGACAGCTACATTCTCTTTGGCACCAGTTGCTGGAGCTAAATTAGCTGCTGTAGTCCAGGTTAGCCATTTCTATAGTCTGCACAGACTAAACAGTCCCGGCCAGAGGCCATTAGCCTCTTTCAAGTGATTTAACATGCTCTGCCGTCTGGGATTGAAAGTCGTTTCGGAGACTCTGTGAGCAGGGTGTGTTATTAGCAACTAATTCCCTAAATCTCTGACTCCTCTGCCCAAATCCGGTCTCACGAGATCCAAACCGACAGAGATTTTGCAGCTATGCAGCGTTGTGCCGTTTCAGGCCATGAAATTCAAATTACAGACCCGGAGGCTATCAGTCCATAAGTCAGCATGTTGCTCGACGTCCATTCACCAGACAGATTCATAAAAATATGAAATGTTAAAACAGCCATTAAAGCAAAATGGACTTTAAAATCACCCGAAAATGAGCTGGCAGTCGCTCCGTAAAGCCGATCCCTGTGATTCTTTGGTGTGTGAGTGCCGGAGCTCTCGCCTGGAGGGTGGAGGGCAGTTTTGGGGTGTTGGGGGTGAGGCTGGCGGAAAACATAAACATGGGAAGCGGCAACAAAGAGAGAGCCGCATGGGAGAGATGGAGACAGCGATTACTATAAAAAGGAAGGGCAGAAGGGGACAACGCACTAACACTCATTTCCGTTTACTGCCCTCTGACTAATGGCGTTTTATACCCAGACAGCTGCAAGCCTAGAGTGCTTCAAAGCAACTGCAGCGATATCAGCGCATAATGAAGCAGGACGGTGTTTGGATCCTTCTGCCTTTCCCCTGGCGAAATCACAGTTACGATCTTACTGACCGCAAGAAGGGCTATTCAGGGATAGGGAGCAATTGAAGGGAACAGGAAAGGCCTGTAATTATGAGGACACTTCCTGGACTGTTTGGCTGAAAGTAAAGCGAGGGACCACCACAGTGTAAATAGTAGATTGAAGTCTGTGCATTGCAATTACTAATTATTTAATATTACCATCCTGGTGGCACGTTTTTCTATGCTTTACTGCAGTAGCCAACGTCTAGTTCAATGTTCTAATCCTGCTCATGTGACAACATCTAATGCAATGAAACAGCAATTGTAAGAAAGCTCTAGCTGCCCCACCTTCTGAAATGCACCCTTTGCTGCTACAGTCATTACTCTAAAGCATTATTTTCATTGCTACAAGGCGATCGACAGATTAGCTGATATCATAGTTAATGCCATGGTGTCTGAACATGAAAATAATGACCAGCACGACTGTCCGGTCACAGAACTCTTATCTCAGTGCAAGCCAATGAAAATCCTGCCATTGATAAGCCCGACTTCATTAGATGCCCAGCGGAGGCCAAATAATTGCTTCCCATCCTCTGGTGAAGCTTGTGCTGGCTATGATTCTTGATGTATAGCACAGTTCTGATTCATGCTGTCCTGAGAGACTAGATCTTTATAATTCTCCAATCAAGTGAACGACATGGCCAGAGTATTTGACCGAATGGGGTGTCACTTGTCAAACAGATGGCCGTCCTCACACCTATCTTCTGGGTCGGGGGGGCTCTGCTTGCACTCCAAGCCGTAGACTCAGGGCAGATGAGCAGCCCTGCAATAATATTTGTCTTTGCACTGTCGGCTTCCTGGACCCATTGTGTACATGCGGGCAGAGGTGTCGCCTGTGGGCGGGGCGAGGGGGCCGGTGTAAAAGGCCTCGCTTCGTTTACTTGTCGTCTGATGCAGTCGGAGGTGATAAAAGTGAAGCTGGCCCTGCTGCCCGCTGTTGCTGAGGATAAGTGCGCCCAGGACCCCAGCTGTGGCTGCCTGCCCCTCTGCCCCCTGCCTTCTTCATCCTCTACTCTAGACCTCCATTCCTTGTTAGCAGCAGAACCTGCCAAGGAGGAGAGAAAGAGCCCCAGTAGACAGGGAGCATCTGCTGGGTGCTTGGGAGCAGGGCACTGACATGAATAATGGTCTTTATGACGGCATTAAGTGGAAGCCCCTGCCTCACCAACATGTCAAAGGCCTTTAATTACAAGCCTTTTCATTAAAGCATGACAAATGGTGGTCGGGTTATTTGCCCCTGCAGTCGAAAGCGACAGTGTTCCGGTGGAAGGCAGCTTCTCGGTGTTCCAACGCGGGTGCCTCTCTTTCAGGCCCAGCTGATTAAAGAACACTTAACAAACAGGCTAATTAGTAAATGTTCTGGGTCTTATTCATTAATGCTGTCTTTCCCTGCTGCAACAAATGGCTCCCAGATAATATACCTCAATCACTACTCATCCAGTACAGGGCCAGAATGAGCCTGGAGCTTATCCTGGTAATCAGAGCAGGTTAGGCAGGGGACACCCTGGGTGGGGTGCCAGACCAGTGATGTTAATGCCCAAGCACACACTCATTATGGGCCATTTCAAGTGGAAAAGGCATACAGAGGCAGTCCCCAGGTTACTAAAGTTCTGCGTTCCCCAAGTCTGTGTCTAAGATGAATTTGTAGGTAATAATAATAATTATTATTATTATAATTATTATTATTATTATTATTATTATGATACAGTAATAATAAAAGTACATACACTCCTGTATTGCACCTCCAGTGGGCAAACCACTCGCACAGTGTTTTCATGAGCGTCACAGTGTAGTTTGTGTGTTCTTTATTATGAGTCGTTGTATTTAACCTGATTTTTTTTTATATAATACAAAGACTTTATGGAGATCCGTTCATAAGTAGTCTGTAAGTCAGACGTTCTTCGCCCACGGACTGCCTGTACATTGTTTAAGACCAGATTTAAGACCCATTCCTCAAAGTCTAAAGCCACATTGCTTCTGGCTGAGCCACTGACCAAAGAATCAGTAAAAACCTTTAATTCTTCCAACAATTGCTGTCGTTTAGACACTAGTTTCTAGGCATATGTCCCTATCTAAACCACAAGGGTCACTCTGGGGAAAGAGAACCATCTGGTCACACCATTTTTCCCACAATTCTCTGCCTTTTGCGCTGCAAGCAGCAGAACTGATAAGGATTAGTCAGGACTGGACTGAGAACAGCAGAGCCCTAAGGAAAGGATCAAGTGTTCAATGCCAGACCCTTCTAGGAAGCTCAGCCTATCGATTTTAGCTGCCTGTGAATGAATGTCCACCCAAGGATGGAAGGTTGAATTACGAGGCCTGTTTAGCAAAGAAAAATGCACTTATTAGTAGGAGAAGCGGTGGATAGTTCACGGAAAATTACACAGGATGCATTTATGCATTTTATATCTTTACCACGGAAGGGTGCTTGTTATAGAAGAAGCAGCGGGTAAATGATTGGCATTTCTTGTTTTTATCTATTTTGAGCACCAATCTTAGTTTAATAAAGGAGTGAATGTCTTGCAAATGGCAGGCAAATGATTTTGGATTGCTCGTGCCCTTAGTATCCCCCTGGGGAGTCTGTCGGTCTGTGAAGCAGCACAAATCCAGGCAGGGCTTGCACAGAGGCCCTTGGGGGGGGGACGGGAAGGAGTGATTGTGATTCTGTCGGCGGCTTTACGTCCCGAAGACGCTCTGAACCGCCCCCTCGGGAAGCTTGAGAGCGGGGGCTTCCATAGACCGCCTGGTGCCACAATCGACAGAGGCCCAGCATGGCAGCCGGGCTGACTGCTCACATAATGCGTCGCGTGTGCCCACATAGCGGCGAGGCCTAACTTGAAAATCGCAATCAGCTGCTGCGATGCCTGCCCGAGATCGACATGGGTGAAGCAGCCTTCCAGCATTGTCGCCCAAGACAAATTTAGCATATGTGCTGCATTTCAAGCTACTGCAGCAAAAATACACAAAGGCGGAAAGACCCCGAAGCAGAGGAAAATTCACACAGTCACATTATTTTTAATCTTGCTATTAATTTCACATCTGGATTGCGGTGGTCATGTGATTAACATGAACCTATAGAATGAAAATAGCTCCCAGAGCTGTCGCTGATCCCTTGAATGCTGATAGGTGTACAAATGACACTATTTATAAAATGGTGTGCCTTGGTCACATGCCCCAGGAAGACCCAGGCGTTTCACTCCGTGCGTTATTGCTCACAAAGCCACGCTGACGCGAACCAGCGCTTGAACTGAGCCTCCATCATAAACACCCCTAAAATAGACAACATTCCTGGGTGCCAGCACACACAGCTATGTAGCTGAGGAGAGCTAGCGAACGGCGGCAGGCTAGGGGGCGTAAGTCAGGCTGAAACTGAAAATGGCGGCAGAAGGATTGCTTAATAATGACCCTTTGTCTTTATATGACGGTAATATAACGGGTGTATGAGTATGAGTCCATTCAAGCCAGAGTTGTAATAATAGCTTGGTGCTAAACCGCATAGCTTTTCAGACCTTCGCTGCATTGAAGGAAGCTCTGCCCCTTTTGCGTTGTCACCGGCTCATTACTGATGTCGATATTTATTGGGATGAATAACAACACTTATGGGCGGAAGAAGAGATACAGTACAGAGGGAAAGTGGGAAGGAGTTTGGCGGGAAACAGGATGATGCCGCAGCAGCCCGAGCGAGTCTGAAGAGGAAGCGGATCCCATTGTCTCATCCTGAAGCCGCCAGGAATTCTGGGAAGCCACGAGCAGGAGCCGTGTCTCCGCCCTTTGAACGCTCAGCCCCATAGTCGGTGGGGGGGGTCTTCCCTAACCCCTCTGACATGTGTTGCTCTCGGTTCCCTCTCGCTCCAAAGCCCCGCCCTTTGCCCCCTACAGCCAACAACCGACAAGCAAATGGTTTAATTAGTCCTCACCGACTGTTGCTTCTCCCTACACCGAGTCTTGCTCGCTGCAGCAGGTCGGCGCCTGTCCTCTGCGGACTGGCCCCCCTTTTCATGCACCCTAACTAAGCACTGTTCTGGTAGTGAGGCCAGCTGGTCCAGCTAGGATTTCTATCGCTCTGCACCGAGGCCCGCCAGTGCCGATGCGGGACCTCGACAGGGTGCCACCCAGCCCCTTCATCACTTTTTTCTCCCACCTTAAATTAATTTCAGGCCCCCCGTTACCACCATTGCCAGCACATGGCCCTCTTGTGGCCCTCCTGTGGGCCCCTCCCTCCTCCCTTAACGCCCCATGGGCTCAAGCCCTCAATTATGCTGTGGTGGTCGATAATGACTTTGGGGGCTGGAGCCAGCGGCGGCACACTGGGGCGGGTGACTGATTCCTCCCACTCGGGTTCCTGGAGCGGCTGGACACCCAGTCTGGCAGCTCTTTCATCTCGCTGCGCCCCTAATGATCCGCTCTTAATGAGCGGCGCTCTGCCGTGGTGGCCGGCTCACCATTGTCCCCTCGTTCCTTAGTTGTTCCAGATCAGAGGAGCCTCTCCCGGCCAGTGTTTTTACTTCCATGTCATGGGGTATCTAACGGCCAGTCGTTCCTGTCCGGCCTTGAATAAACCGCCTGACTCTCATGCACGCTTGGTTACGGACGGCTAATGGACAAGCAGCGAGCGAAATTGTCAAATGCTGCGGGGAGATCCAAAGCTTCACGATTCTCCGCCTGCTTCAATCCACATTAACATCCAATTTGTTTTTCGGGGGTGGGGGGATGGTTTCGGGCAGTGATGGATTATTCCAATCAATAAAACGCACTGGCTTGGCATTTTTAAATGAATGGAAATTCTGTAGCGTGGAAAAACACGTGGCAACTGAGCGGCCGGACTGTAATATCACGTGTAAGGGCCTTTTAAAGAGCTCACCCCTTTCTACGAAGCGTGACAGTTTTCCAACTTATCGAGCTATCCGTTAATGGCTCTCGGTGTCTAATGGTACACCCTCGCCGCCCAAGCTGCACCAATAATGTTTTTTTTTCCCTAAAAATGTGCAAGAAATCAATACTGCACAGAAAAACGAGCAAAGTTTGCACAGCAGGCCTGTGGGTGCAATGCGCCTGGCCCTTTAATTGGGGCCGCGGGCAGAAACACCATCTTCCCTTGCTGAAGAGGCTCCTGGAATTCATGTGAAAAAGATTTTTTTTTTTAACTTCAGCTTGTCTCATTTCTGTGGCTCATGCAAAAGTGGTTCCTTAATATTCTTTAGACTATTTTTACCTCTGCTGTCTTGCAGACTCAGAGGGACGCAAGCATTTCCTTGAAGTCGAAACAACACCGGACACAGACCAAAGACAGTTTCAAAAGAAACTCCTTAAAGAATCGCGAATACTGCTTAGATTACATTTGTACTTGCAAATATGTGTGCATGTAAGAGTGTCATAAATACGCCAGTAGCTTAATAAAAGCCATATTTATGTATACATTGATAATATGTGTTATATAATTCAGATTAAACATGTGTGTAAGTTCATTTTAGAGATTGAGTGACTGACAACAGACTCTGAGGACATGACGTGTCATGCTCTGGTATGGGGGATTCCCCTCTAGTTGCTGTAAAAGTGTCAATTTCCTGTTCAAGCCCCGCCTACTTCACCCCCACTCCCCCAAGTATATCGAATCTAGCTGAAGACACTGGTCCTGTAAGAGTGCTCAAACTCGCTCCTGGTCTCAAACAACATGGCCCCTGCTAGGTCAGGATCATCTGTGCTCCCTCTTCGGGCCTGGTTTGTTCAGGCTATCTGGGTTGGGCGTTCTCCTGATTCCAGCCAAAAAAAAAATCACCCCAGTCTCCATATCCGCCCCTGGGAGCTGAGGAAACATATTTTATGGGGACAGGCAGCACAATGTGATGTATGAAGCAATATGTCTGGTGTCAGGGGTTGAATGCAACTAAACGCGATGTGGGCCACGGTTATGGGGTCATTCAGCTGAGTATACACACCTTAGGTCTGTCTAACACTCACCTTTCTTCACTATTGATAGGTTACAATGTAGCTCACCTGTCTGTGTTCATCCAGCATGCAATGTCAAGCATGCATATATATATATATGTGTGTGTGTGTGTGTGAACAGTCCAGCCAGCAATGTGTTAATTTCCTCTGTAAAGTATTGTGTCTTTTTCTCATCTGTAGACATCTTGGCCTACTTAACTGTAGTGAGTTGGTCTGAGTTTCCTAATTCCCACAGTGCCTTGCTCTATATCCGACAAAAAATGGCTGGCATGAGGCCCCAGCTCCCTCCCCCCCCGCCCCCCCCCAGCTCTGAGATGACCTCACTGTACCCCTCTTCTCTCAGCTTCTGGTTAATGAACGCAGGAAAAGCTTCTCATAAACAGAAGCAGAGTATTAGGAACAGACATTCATTCTGGAGCCTGCGGTGGAGCAGAGCTTCTCTCTCTGCTCTGCTCTGCTCTGCTCTGCTGTATGTCAAAGTCTTGCTGTAGGCCACACCCACCTGAGACCGACAAGACAGGTCCAGGACAGTTAAGCTGGAAGACAGTGCCGGCCATCTTGAAGCTGTCAATCATGGGTCCAACACCATCGAAAAACGTGACCATCTAAACACACCGCGTTCAGTACTCCCAGCATATGGAATGATGCCATTGGGAGTTCACATTACATATGTACAATGTTAACTGAATCCTTATTGTTAAATATATATATATATATATATATATAAACACACACACACACACACACACACACACACACACACACATGTTTGTATTGAAATCATTGTGGGGACTCTCCATTCATTTCTATGGGCAAAACCCAAATACCAGCAAAGATAATGTTAACCCCTACCGGGCCCTAACCTTAACCATAAGTAACCAATAAAAGTACAAGTCTCACAAAAGTACAAGACCAAAAAGGTGCCCCAAAATTACTGCGTTTTATCACAGTGTGGATACATTTAGTCCCACAATTGAATATTGTACACACACACA
>JABFDZ020000030.1:4663475-4680650 GCA_019775955.2 Pollimyrus isidori | reverse complement strand
CATGTGACCAGGCCTCAGATAACCAGGGCCTGGAACTCCAGCGACCATGTGACCAGGCCTCAGATAACCAGGGCCTGGAACTCCAGCGACCATGTGACCAGGCCTCAGAAAACCAGGGCCTGGAACTCCAGTGACCATGTGACCAGGCCTCAGATAACCAGGGCCTGGAACTCCAGCGACCATGTGACCAGGCCTCAGATAACCAGGGCCTGAAACTCCAGCACCCATGTAATCAGACCACACAAAATCAAGCTCTGAAACTCCATAGTGCACACTCCCCCCATATTGTGTGTTAGCTCCCACACACCAAAGACCTGCAGCTTTACAAAGTGGTATCATTAAATTGTCTGTGTTGTGTCCAAAGATGGATGGATTAATAAGGTACTGAAGACTCCGTGTAAATGACATCATTAGGTAAAAATTATGAAACAGAAATGAATCGTTATAGTTAACTTTATTGTTTTTAATCCACATAATTTATTCAGTGTGGCAACCTTTTCGATTTCCTCTGTGACTGCAACGTTTCCCTGTGATTAAAACACCAAGCACCTTGCCAATGCCCCCCAAAATGATTAACTTCCTAGTTATTTATGCACCTCAGTTTGTATTTCCCCCCTAATAACTACTAACTAATGTATAATTCAGTGTACTCTAATTACTGCTACTTTGATCACAGCAGTAAGCCGGCCAAGTTGAAAGAAACAATTAATACCCACAAACTGTTACGCTTAAACTTTAAATCATGAATTGATTATTATTCAAGTGCCACTAGGTAGTGTTTCATCACAACACCAACAACAGATGTGCTGTCCCACAGCAGATATGAACCACAGCAAACAGACTTTTCCATTCACGTTATGTTTGAGTTCCTTGTTGCCCGTTGTTGGCAGCTGGGCTCTCCTGGCACTTCAGCTGTGCGGCTGGGACGGGCGACTTTGAATGGCGTCGCCAAACCTGCCAAAGTCCCTGATTTTCCTGGTTTTCATTATTTCAAGGTCATCTCCCAGTGCCCCATCCCATTTGGTTGTTTCCCTTAGTAAACTCCTAAAATTTGCATGACCCCCAAACTTCGTTATATATGCTTGTCATACAGGGACTCATAAGTTTTGTATGTTTGTCTGATGTTGCCCAAGTTGCCAGATCGTCTATGAAATAAAATCCAGATACATAATCCACACATTGCATACAATTTCAACCCATCTGTCACTGCAACATGGTAAGAAAAGCCACACATTCATACTGACACTCATGTATACACACTTACTTACATTCAACACCCCCACATATTCATACTCAAATTCACATACACAGACAATTTAAACAATTTATTTATTTACTTACTTACATAACCTTATTTATTTGCTTGCTTATTTGTTTGCTTATTCCACCCGCACCCCCCGCTGGAAACAAACTCCCATATTTTACAACCTAAGTGTCATCAGGTATGCAGGTGGCTGAGGGCCTCGCCCCATTGCATCGGGTTTGTTAGTTTGGTGTGAGCTGTACTCGGAATAACCTAAGGAATCCTAGCAGGATGTGGCCCTGAACCTGACTGCTCAGACGCATCCAGGCATTTCTGTGTGGCATGGAAATATTTCACTCATGTGGTCATTATAACTGCTTCCTGCCCAACCTCTTCCCACTTCAAAATACGCTGCACTCGCTTATCTCAATTCAGATCAGATCGTTATCCAACGTGCAAGTGGAGACTCGGTACATGCTAGCCGCATTTCTCCCACTCTCGCTATGCTTATGACAGCGAGGTCTCTGCTGGCACCACCTGGCACCAGTATTTCATCACTTAGCTAAAGTTAACATGCTGTGTAACCTGTTCACACGCTAGTCAGCATAAGGTCTGCTATCCATTATCTGTGCAACTGAGAGATACTTCCTACACTGTGCGCTAGTGCGCAGACTGCTTTAAGTTTGCTGTAGGAGTTGGTCCAGAGTTGATAGCCATGGTGATCGAGCTGCTGTCATGTCACTGTGATCATGTAATCCGGGCAAACCGTATTTGTGTTGCGAAATGCATTTGGAGCTCGACCGCATCAGAAAGCTGTCATCCATCCAGTCCCTGGAATATCTCATGGTCCCATTCCTATCCTTTTCCTTCACCTCTGTTTTGTGCCCTTTCATTCTTTTCTCATCCAACATTGTGACAGGTTAAAAAAATAGATCTTAAACTTTACCCTCAAAACATGGCAAAACATCAGTTTACGACTGATGATACAAACCAGACGTCGACTGGCCATCGGGAAATTTGCCTGCTGAAAATTTCCCTGTGAGTTAGTATAAGGAGGGCCAGTCAGCGGCAAGATATATCAAAGATATCCCCTCCCTGGTCAGAGGAAAAATATACCAAGGGGGCCCAAAACTGCCATGATCAACATTACAGCAAATTCCTGGCTTGCTTTTTGTTGCCAGTCATCCCCTGATATAAACCAAGATTAATGATGCTAACTACAGGACAGAACTTTAATCCAAGGCCTGACAGCTAGTAGTCATTCAAAACTGTTCTGTATAGTCTTTGATGGATCAGATTTTTACCACCAAAGTGCCACCAGCAGCCAAGAGGCGCTACAGCTATGAAGAAACACATCTCCTAGTATCCTCAGTTCTTCTGGGTTGAAAAGCAGCCAATGTCAATTGTCTGGTAACTTCAGAAGAACCACAACTGAAGAGTTTTTGAGAAACCTTGCTGGATTCACTAGGATGTGATTGGGAGTCACAGCCGAGTGCTAAAAGACAGCAGGTTCTGAATTACCATACGCAAGCTTTATCTGTCACTTAGGCCTTTTACCTGCCCCCACCACCCAACCGAGCCCCCCCCGCAGAGTAAGGGCGAGCCTTCAGCTTGAGGACACCCAGCCTTATCCTCCTCCTGATCTCAACAGGTCTGGACCCTCCTGAGGAATGATAGCGGGCAGTCAGACTGTATGGCTCCAGACCGCTTGTTACCCTTGATGTTCTACAAACCCAGAGTGCTGTAGTGCAATAGCCTGGGAGACCGGAGCCACCAAAACTTTGTGTGTGGGGGGAGTCCTCTCCAATGTAAAGTGTCTCCAGAGAAGAGCTTCATCCAACTGGAATTTTTCAGCATTTAGACCCCAGACTTTCAGCATTCAACTTCTTAAGCTTCTGTGTTGAAGGCACTAGCAAAGAAGTTTATGCTGCTTCCCATGCAATTCTGGATACTTAGAAAGTAAGGCAATTAATGAGAAATAAAAATTATAAGTAATATTTAAGAAAAAACAATAAGCCAGAAGACAAATTGATAGTAATAAGTATAAAAGATCTGTGTAAGACTCCAGTAGTTACATTGGTAACATTTTCCCTCACTATCAACTGAAAGATATTTTGCAACGTTCCAAATATGTTTCCCTTCAAGCATGACTCCTACCATGGGGCACTGCAATAATTGGAAAGGATTCCTCCAGCTGATGACAAATCCGTGTGACATTTGACTCACAATCCCATCCCTGTTACCTTCCCATTGGCCTTATTTGGATTCCTGTAGGTCTGCAGCTTCTCCAGAACCAGCCATCATTCTTTGTTTTTTGTTTTTTTAGTGGGGCACACTGAATCCATCTGTGAAGATCCGTATCGGCTGAACTACTCGCTTCGCCCTCCTCCCAGCTGCAAGAAATTACCACAGCTGGGCTGTGCATGTAGGCACTGCTTTTCCCGTCCAAATAGCCAGCACCCCCCCCTCAAGAGTTTCGCAGTAGCGTGTGTGAGATTCTAAATAGATCAGGGAGACCAAGCACTTCTGCGAGGTTATTGGTTTGCGCCATTATAGTCATAAACATACTACCCCGCCACCTGGTAAATATGCTGCCCCCCGATTTCAAAGCGGAACCCAACAAATCTCCGAATCTCGCATCCTCGTGCCGCCATGTCAGCCAGATGTCATCTGCCTCTGGCGAAGATGTCGGGTAGACGGGCAGAGACGGGCATCGGCCTCTCTTATTCACCGTCTGACAGGGAGTTCTCGCCGAGATGCAGACAAACGGTGTATTGTTTTGCCGGCCATTGTGTCTGTGGAGCGCTAGTGGGTTCGGAGTTTGCCGTTCGCCACTTTGCCCACACAATGAGCTTTATGTGCACGTCGACCAGCGGCACTCTGATGCCAACACTCTGGCGTAGTCCATGTGAAGCCAGCTGAGGTCCATATGTCTCAGCACATGACCGGACCTGGAGAGGTCAAGTTCCAGTCCTCTGCCGGTGAATAATGAAGGCTTTCACAGTGTTCTTGTTATGACGATTGACACGCATAAGCTGTGTAGTGCAGGATTTGCATGTCAGCTAACTTTAAATCCATGCACTTTAGACAGGTAATAATGTTCAGATGTGTTTAAGCTGCCTTCAGTTTAACTATTTAGTGATGCAATTTTGGACAAATTAAGAATATAACCTTCATATCTTTCAATACAGAGGAAACAGACAATGGTTCTTGATCACATGAAAGCGTCTGTCGCTATTACATGGATGGATGACTTCAGGTGTCATCAAGCCTAATTATTTGAATGACTCATTCAGCTTCAGTTAATTACAGATAATTGGTGAGAAGGAAACATACTACTCAGTTTGTTTTTGTAATCACCAGCTCGAGACGTGTAAGATTTACGCTGGAACCTTTTTCGGCTATGTCGTAAAAGGCATCTTTCCTGTGGGGAGCCCCCGCCTGGAGTCAGGGGATGATAAGGGGGCCAGGGGCACGGAAAGAGGGCACGGGAATGAGAAACGCATGGCTGCTGTCTGCTCCTCTTTTTAATCATGAGTTCAGTGGTATAGTTCCATCGCATTACGTATGCTGGATCTTCCATCATTGACATTTGGCTTAGAAGCAAATGTCCAGCATCAGACGAAACTTGAAATGTTCTTTTGACTTTTTTTTCCCTATGACCACAGTTTGCCCCAAGGACTGAAAGTTCATCTCCACAAAAGGTGTAAAAGTATAGACAGTCCCAGGGTTACAAATGTCTGACCTACCGAAAACTCATACTTGCCAACGGACTGTATTAAAACTATTATATAAAAAAATTGAATTAAATACAATGGTTCGTAATAACAAACGCACACATTACTTTGTGACAATCATGAAAACATTGGTTAGCTTCAGTAGTTCGTTTGCGGGAGGTACAGTACAGGACCATATGTAAGTACTTTTATTATTATGTACTGCGGTATTATTTTTTCAACTTGGATCTCGTTCGTAACCTGGGGACCGCCTGCATCAAAATTACGAGTTTTTTGTTGGCTAGCCGAGTACCGTCTTAATAAGACTGAAGAAAGATCACGGAGGATACTGTACTGTGACCTGGCCCTGTGGCCTGCCGACAGCATTTGCATGCTTTGTTTACTAGGGCTATAAATAAAGTTGATTTTTCAGGTGCAGTCAAACAGCACCTAAAGCAAAGTTTGGATGAGGAAAGAGGACACGTGGCGCTTCCCTGTCTTTTGGGTAAACAACAACAAAGGGAGTCATGTTTTGGCAAACATCTTCAAAGCTGGAGAGAGCATGTGCCAGTTGTTGTGTTCCTGGTTAAAAGAAATTAAGTGAGGAGTGAGTTAAAAAAAAAAAATGCCTTTGTCCTTTTGGTGTTCAGCAACCAAATAAATCAGTGTGAAGCCCTCGCTGTTAGTGCTGAAACAATTTGCACTAATTTGCGGCAATTCCCACAAACATGCTAACTGCAAAGTGCAGAAACAAAGCCTTGGCTATAAGTAAAGCAGTCTGTTGCGTGAATATCAAAGGATCTAGATTTGATAACGCCTGCATATATTTATACAGAAGAATCTCCCTATGGATGAGACTGCTAGGAATTATTCCTGTTATGTAAGAGGTCTTCGATTCTCCAACAAAAAACACATTTAAGGGGTTCAGCTCTGGTTTTAATCAGCCTGCTTAACGTGCCCTGAGGACAAACTATTGGACTGGAGCCCAGAGAGCAGAAATTTGGCTTGAATCTGAGGTATGACAGTGAAAGGCTGATGGGAGGCAGACAGCTGAGGAGAGTCATCAGTGGTGGCCAGGGGAGATGACTTTGGTGCCTCACAGCATGATACATGGCTGATTTTGCCTGTTGGTTCTGTGTTTTTTTTCTTAAAAACTTATCACCGCCTCCCCCATCCTGATTTGCATTATCTGATTCTGATCTTAGCAGAGCATATGCTTTGGAAGGTGGCCGAGCCCCATCCTGCTAGCCTCACACCCAGAACATCAGTTATGCGATAAAAAGTCAGTTTTTCACTTTTTTTTTTTTAGTTGTCCAGCTGAAAAAAAAACGCAAGGACATGTCAATTCCGTGAAGCCATTTTCACACGAACGTAGTCCAGAGAAACAGGTCCGGACATTTTCTGCCCTCAGTTGCCCTTTTACACATGTGGCACACAACTGGAGGTTGAAAACGACTAGAAATGCTGCCAGTCGCATGATAGAAACATCATGAACAATCCCACTTGCTCATGGTGAGTTTTCCAGAATTCTCTCTGCTCCATTCGCACATGGGAGTCAATCAGAAATTATCCTAACTTTGTACTAGGGAGCTATCAGGGCAAAGTTCACTTAATGTGTGGTACAACAGATTCAAACATTTACATTTGCATATACAGGAAATGTCTAGACAAGTTCCGAGTGGCAGGGCATGCCTGAAGCGGGCTTAAGACACGGATAAACATGCATCTCCTGTACTCTTCTCTTCAATAGCACACAAACTAATCTTTGTATAATGTGGATGCCCTTTCAGTATTTTAATGCTTTACATTAAAATGTCTGCTAAGTAAATTATGTAATGCGAAAAAAAGAGTCAATTTTTCTAGCATCGAAACTCCTGCTAGACAACTCCACAGCGTTACTTGAGTGACAAATAACTTGACGTACTAAAGAAAAAGAGTCATGCAGTGAGAAGATGCACCAGCAATCGACATCTTGTCTGAAAATAATCCCCTTGAGGCGACCATGAGCAAACTCTTCAGATGACAACTGAGAGGATAAGTAACGATCATCTTTCAGCACCCCCTTAAGGAAAATAAATTGAAAAGGAAAGTGACTTTCTTTACAACATAAGGTAGCTACATCCGATTAATCTGAGCCATCCCATAACTATTTTGGCACCAAGGGCAAAAACACCTATAATCATGAGGGCAGAGGCTGATATACACATAGAAACATAGAGTTATGCCCTCGGAGAAGATCGAGGCTGTAATGAAAGGTCTGTCAGCACCAGCAGCACAGCGTAAATGGTACCATCGGAGATGGATGAGCTTTGACTGGCGAATGACATAGACAAGATTAAAGGAGAACTGAGGGAAAATAAAGACATGGGCTATGTAGCCCACAGCTCTGTGGAGTGCAACCAAGTGTGTAGCTACACGCAGACAGGCAATATCAAAGGCAATCGTACAACAGCAGGAAAGGCCAGGGTGTTTTGCTTCATGATGGATGGTATCTTGTAGAGGGTCAAAAGTAGGAGGAGAAGAAACCAGAGGTGGTGCTGGGGGTGGAGGCGCGACTTTAGGGATCAGGGACAAGGTCTGTGGGGGGGCTGGAAATGAGATACAACATCAAAGATGGGAGCCCCACCCATGCCAGAGTAAGTAAAATGTCTTCTTATTTGTATGAGATTAAAGGATCAACACAGGATTGATCCCAGCCTGCCATACTGCAAACAGGTATTTGTTTTCATGCCTCATTTCAAATCAGTCTCACCAGTCTCACACGTTTCCATCAACTTCCCTCAACTACTTTGTGCCAGAGATGACATCATCTCAAGCAGGGTTGAGGCAGAGCGTTTGGGGAGAGGCTGCAGCTTCTCGCTGAGCTCAGAGGCCATCGGGGGGCGATGCAGGTCCGAGCCAGCCTGGAAAACTCCCATATCAGCAGGAGCTGAAAGACACAGCCGGCACAGAGCAGAGAGCAGGAAGGTAGGCAGGCAGATAAGAGCTGGGGCAAGAGCATTCGACGGCTGTGACCCATATCCATACAATCGAGTGGTGCTGCTAGGCGTTTTTTTTTTATATCACCCCTCAAAGTTTCACAGTTTTCAACACAGTGATTTATCAAATGAAGCCTTGGCAACGGCGTTAGCTACTAACTTTCAACAGCACCTGCTTTGTGTGGCTGACTGTACACATATGAAACCACAGGCCACGAGGTCACAGGCCATGATTGCTGAGAAATGTACGGAATTTTACTTGAATAATAACGTTGGCTGCAGCCATTGACGGTGAACAAGAGGCCTTAGCAGTAGAGATGCGTTATTCATTTCAACATGAAGCTACTTTTGCCGCCCTGTAGCTGAACCCTTCGCTGGGTATTTACCTCAGTCAGATTAACCGTCTCCTTCTGGATGACTGGCATGTTGCCGATATAAAAGGCTAGACTTTGATTTCTGGCCATGGTTCATTTCTGCTTTTCACTCTGACACAGTATTTGTTCTTTGCTAGCTGGAGGCCTTTTTTAGCCTGTAACTATAGGGGTAACTCTTTACTTGAGGGGGCACAAGTAATGTAGTAGTACATTTGTACTGACGTACTAATTAGCCAGGAACTAAGTGTTAGTTATGTACTGATTCCATGGTTGTTCATCATTAATCAGTCATGACAAATCATGTATTTCATGCGGCTACTATAGTTTGTTCATGATTTGTATTTAAGTAGTAAATGAGTTACTAAGTTAGTTGTGCCCCCTCAAGTAAAGTGTTGCAGATATCTTTAAGACAGCTTTAAGGGTTATATTCAAGTAGTGCCAATTAAATGCCTGATTTTAGGAAACGTGTTAACTGAAGATATTAGTAGATTCAATTCAACCACATTAAAAAGTCTCCCAAACACCATTTATCTTGTCATCCATGACACTGAAATAATTGCTGCTGTCATAGATGTGCTTTTCTATATCTAACAATTCAGCTCGCAGACAAGCTAACAATGGCCAACAATTAGCAGCATTTTTCTAAATCTTGGTACTGCTTGTGGGTGGAAAAACCAGATGGTGACACGATAATCTGAAAGTAGGACTAATTGATATTACCGCTGCATCACCTCAGAATAGCATTAATTTGGTGTGCTGATGTTTAACAGGCATCTGGAAACATAGTGGTTAAGGACACAGAAGGTGACCCGTTCTCATGAAGAACCCTGGGGCAACATCCCGGAGAGAGGTTTATGCAATGGTAAGGGAAATCTGTCAACTGAACAGAGTGTTCTGCACTCCTGCAATATTCTGTCCTGTGACCTGTTCTTCACTTCAAGTTACCACTTACCAAACTGCTGACTAAAACACTATGATGAAACAAAGGATACACAAAAATCATACCATTTCTTCTCTTTATTGACCAAACTAATCCAGAGCAGACGAACCTTTAGAGTCATAAGTGGGCCAATGACTTCCACCAAATGCTTTCTGTTGCTGTTGATTAAATCTTGATGCTACAGAGTCCCTTCCCTAGAAAAGAAACGAGCTCCTGTTTTGTCTCCATCAAAGGCAGGGGAGACTAGTCTGGCTGCCTTTAAATCTCTCTGTTTGCTGTGCACAGCGCACTGCTAAAAACACCCATTAGGCTTAGGCTGTTTGAAGAACAGTTCGCTGCTGAGAGCCTTACTTGATGCAATGCCCCTCTTTCCCTACATTTGAAGACACTTATTTTCTATCTATCCTCTGCTGCGCCTTCCATGAACTGCTGATCTATTCCCTCCCGTTACCCTTGACAAACCCTAATGAAAGGTTCAGGTATTTGGGGGCTGGTGGTGGACAAGTCCGTATCCCCCCCCCCCCCCACCTTATTTATGAATTTATGAATTGCCCACCTTAGCCGAGCCTGTAACCCCGCCCCCACAACATAAATGTACACGTAAAAATGTTTGGTTTTCCTCCCTAAATTAGAGTGCTTCAGAATTCCACTGATTAGTCCCAGGTTAATTTTACTGGTTTGGAGTCTTGCAGCAATAAACTCACTGTTACGCAAGAACGATCAGTTAATCTCTGTGACAGTAGAAAAAGTAAGCAAAAACTAGGTTTATTATACTGGACTTACTGTAAACATCAGCGAAAGCTAAGTTTCTTATAGCATTTGGTGTGGTCTGTCATGCTCTATTGTAGATGAAGGGTACCGTGAATGGGCAGAGAGTCTCTAAAAGACAATAGTGTGTGCCCTGCAATGAGCAGAGAAGTATTGTGCCCTATACTTCCTACAAAGAACCTCTGGGGTCATCCAGTCTGGGAAAAGTGTTTCATAAAAGATGGATGAGTGGGATTAAGCCTAAAAAAATTAAATAAAGGCTAATAGCTACAACTTGACTCTTGATGTTCCCATAAATAAATGTTTAAAGCTTCTAGTAAATGTCTCCAGTCCAATCAAATCAAATGCCAGCCAGGTTTTTGAATACATTTTAATTAGCGTCTGATTCACAACAGCTCCACTCGAGTATACAGTCCCAACAGCTGCTGAGATAAAGCAATTAAGATCTTAAAACTAACATGTCCTGTACTGCCCAGATGCTATTGTTATGCATTTTTAGCCACAATGTTCGTTATTTTTTTTGCACACCCCAGGCTCTCATCATATCTGTCCTCGTTAACAATGATCAAATCTGCAATCGTGACATTTTTAAGTAGCTCTGCTTTACTCTGCATTCAACCGAACCAGAAGAAGTCCTGTCAGCAAAATCTACAAACCATCTGACGCCATCCCACCCAGAAACCCTTGTGCTGCTTTCATTTGGCTAATGGGTTTCAAATCCAAACCAGTGGAAAGAGCTTCCCAGTTAAGGTTAAGTGTTTAATCCCATGATCCAACTTCCAGCATTTTTTTCCCCCTCTGCAAGAATGTCAGTGGCCTCACATTTGACTGGAAGCGAGAAATGCTCCGGGTGAAAGCAGAGCCGCAGTTGCTGGGAGCAGACTCCGTGGAGTCACAGCCGTGGTCCGGCAGGCAGCGGCCACCTCTGCTGGAAACACTCCAAACCCCTGGAGCGTGGTGTGTCTCCCGTGGTTTACCAAGCCCAGACTCACACACTCACATAAACCCCCTTCTGCACCGTATCCACAGCTGCTATGGAGATCGTCTGTCTATGATCCAGATAAAATATTTTATCGCTTCCAATTAATTTATAAATAATTCTCAGTCTGATTCCAGCCCAGGCATAAACCTAATCCAAGAACCATATGGCAGAAGCCACCCGAGTCTGATCCCAAATTACTCTAACAACTGGAGTAACAATTTTTTTTAACAATAATGCGCTAAAGATTTCTGAGAAGGAAAGCAGGAAAGTCAAATATTTAAGATACATTTACAATCCCACATCTATTTTCTGTAGTCAGCAGCAGCAGGGGCATTCTCGAGGGCCTCGCCGGGCACATACTGAACACTCATGTCCAGATGCCCGTTTACCAGCTGCCTCTTCATTGGCTGTGGGCACCGGGAAACCCGAGAGGGAAGACATGCATGCGAAAGCCACAAAGCCATGGAGACTAATCCACACTACCTTGGACAATCCTGGACACGGCAGTGCTCACGGAACCAGCGGCAGACCATGGCTGGATAAATTTGTCCCGAAAACAGATGGAGGCTTTGTTCCACGTCAGCTTCTCGGCTAACGTTTGGACTTACTGTCTGAAGGCTGATTTTCTAATTCTGCATATAATCTATGCGTACCATAGCCTGATTCCTGCAGTTACATCTTTGTGGGGGTATGCATGAGCATAGGAGTGTGTGTGATCTGGTGTAGGATATACAATAGGGTACTTGACTACAGATGGTGTAGATCAGGGGTCTCCAACTCCAGTCCTAGAGAGCCCCAGCCCTGCACACTTTAGGGTTTCTTCTTATTTTACACACCTTTTCACACACAATTTATCTGCTAATTACTATCCATAAGAACATATCAAACGAGAGGAGGCCCATTCAGTTTGTTTTTGGAGAGCTTAACTAATAAGTTAAAGCCTTATCTAGCTCTGACTTAAAGGAATCCAGGGTTTTAGCTTGTGCTACATTAGTAGGAAGACTATGGCATTCTCTAACTGCACACTTGCATAAGACCATAAGAAATTTACAAATGAGAGGAGGCTCTTACTTGTATGACTGAGATGAGGTATTTACGACCATGAGTACTGCTCAGTACTCTAATAACTTAATAAGAAAACAGCCCAACAATGACCTCAGACTGCCATAATTTATCGATAGAATGTTGTTTACGTAGCAGATGCATTTTTCCAAGGATGATACAGTAAGTATAGGAGAGCAGGGTTAGTCAGTCTCCCTGGACCCTTAACGGTGACTTCAGTTGAATCAGCTGTGGTGGAACAGGGAGAGAACTAAGCTGTGCAAGGCAGGGGATACCCAGGACCCCAGGCATAGATTCTATGGATAACTCTTGCATAACAACAGCTTTTACTCCTGACCCACAGCCTGTCATGGACGCATGCTGACTTCTTGTGGGTTGTACTAATGTGATGTGATATCTGTCCACAATAGGCTGAGAACTAGGATTACCTGGTACAATAATTAAAAAAAAAAAAGTCACAGAGGGCCCGATTATTAGGTATAACATAAACCCCTTTGTGTTCCTCCTTGAAAATCTGCTTTCGTATTTCTGAATAAAAATTACGTGGAGCAACACTCACATGTTGCTTTATTACTGACATGTCAAGGCATCAGAGGGTCTTTAAAGCCTTGCGGCCTGCCCTCCTCAGAGCCGTGGACGAGGGCCTGGAGCTCATTCTCAGCTGGACCTGCTTGCCCGGCCCTCACATGGGCAGACGTCCACAAACACACTCAGACACATCAGAGATCATCTCTATTATGGCCCCATATCTTATCATTTGATGCGATTATTATGGCATGAAACCCTTTATAATTGGCTCAGGTAAATTAAAAAAGTTCCTCTTCTGCATGGCTTGCATGTCTGTGCATGTTGAGTTTGGTCCCTAAGGAGGTTTCAGATGCAGTGAAGCAGCAGCTTGCATCTCCAAAGACACTGATCTCCAAGGAACTGCCCTCCCCAGCGCAAAATCACCCGATATTGTTTTCCCTTTCCACTCAGTAACCACGTAGCCATCCATCTCCCATAACTGCTTACTCAGCACAGCGTCCCAGGCAGTGCAGGGCAGACGACTGGGGTACACTCTGGATGGCATGTATCTCAAAAACATTTACAGCTATTTATTCCAGCCATCCATCTTCCATAACTGCTTATCCAGTAGACGGTTGCCAGAAGAGCCCTAGGGCCTATCCCAGGAACCATGGAGCACCAGGCAGGAAACCCCTTGGACGAGCGAACCGCAGTGACACCTACAGCAATTTATTGTTTATCAGTCTTTATACAGTAAGGTACCCTGCAGTACAGGCTGTGGAACGTAGGAGTGCACTGTGGGTAATTGTACAGCCCGGATGTCAGCGGACATTTGCAGAATGTACACCGTGTAGATTTCAGCATGTATGGGGGTGGGGTGGCAGAGTTCATGCAGAATATCAATGAGATGCAGGGTGTGTGCGCAGTGCGCTTTAAGAACCATGAGCTCGGTCAGGGCCAGTCATGTGTGCAGCGCAGATGGATCGCCTCCCATCTTCTGTGGCCTGAGGCACCATGGGAAATCACGCAGAAGACAGGGTGCAACCTGCTGCTCTTCAGCCGTGGCCTCTGGCTGTCTAAGCGGGACCTGCCAGTCGCCCGCAGTGTATATGTGGGGGGTGGGGGGCTTCGGTGTGAATGACGGCCCCAGTGATTGCGTGATGCAGATCACCCCACGTCCCTCTTGGGGGGTGGCGGTGGGTGCAGCGACGCTGGTGAGCGGACGTGGGTGCTGGGGCGATTGCGGAATACGGGCAGTGCCCGGGGGGCTCTCGTCAAGCGCTCTAATCGGAGGCTGCAGTGGAGCAGATAACGACGAGCGGTCCACCGCCACCCTCCCTGGCGGATTGCAGCCCCCCCCTTAGATCAGGGACTACTCCAAAGCAGGCGGATGGTCAAAGTGACCGATGAGTGCCCGGAACTGCCCCAGACCTCCTCATTTTCCAGATTTATTTAAACAATCTTTTTTTTAATCCTTTCTTCTAGGCACACTGCATCAGTTTGAGTAGACATTTATGCTAAACTACACGGTCATGAGAAATGAGAGAGGGCATAATATTCATTAAATATTTATGAATATATGCCCATGTATGTATTTACCAAAGTATATTTGCAAAATTATGACATGACTTATGCTTTTTCTGCTCAATGCTACGATTTATAGAGCCGAGGCTGAAAACTATATCTTCTCACCTCTGCTTTTGGCTGTTACTTATATGACCGAGATGAGGTATTTATAACCATGAGTACTGCTCACTGTTCATTATTTACTTATTATTAATAACTTAATAAGAAAACAGCCCAACAATAACATCAGACTGCCACAATTTATTGATAGAATGTTGTTTGCGTAGCAGATGCGTTTTTCCAAGGACGATACAGTAAGTCTCCATTCATTTCTGTAGGGAAAACCTTTATTTTATCCGAGACATGGTCCCCACGACATCAAAAAATAGGTTTTTATTTTATTATGGGGAACACTGGGTCCCCACAGTGTAATTTAAACATAATCCATGCACACACTCACACACACATACACACACACACAAACACATCCCCTCATGTGAGTTGAGTCCAACACGGATTCGCACATGCTGGTGCACAGCTCCATTCTGTCTATGTGTTCTCCTATGCCACTGTACTTGTTCAGATTGGTTTCATCCTACTGCTTTTTCATATGACTGCTTGTTAATGTATGAATATTTCCAATTCCAAAATATGTCCCAGGTTACTTCTGTCTTGGGCGTCCTGGAATAGCTTATTGATGCTGGATAAGTGGTATAGAAGATGGATGGGTGGATGGATGGATATATGAGTCCCCTCTTCAAAATCAATATCACTTATTATTATCATTATTATTATTATTATTATTATTATTATTATGCCTTAATGACAATAGTGAGTCAGCTGCAACAACAAGGTGGGGGAGTGACGGCTATACATTGAGAGCTGTTTGGTTAGGGGTGATAAACATAATATACATACATACATACATACTACGGTTGTGCAAAGCAGCCGGTATTTGTATTTGTATTCGTTATTCGTTAATTGTATTTACATTATAGTGTAACACAAAAAAAAGTATTTTTACGCACATTTTGAATTTTACTCTAATACAAATTCAAATACAAATACTTTTCCCCCTCTTCATTAAAAAAGACACAGTAACTTAAACGTACCATATAACTCCAAGTGCATACAATTCGACACAACTACTGTACACAAGCATTGTTTTAACCTTTTTAACTGAACATTAACATTAGTCTGTCAAAAGCCTACTGTGAAAATTACCGAGCTAACAGAGCTACGTAAACGGAGCGAACATGAGAGCATCCGACTGCAGACGTCAACAACGCAGGAATGATCTCCCGATCAAACTCCACTTCTCGAAAGTTATAAACTGCCTCCGAAACCCAGTTAAGGTACAAAAATCTATTCAACAAAAATAGTGATGCAGTTAAGTCTTTTTTCGCTCAGCCGAGTCTTCTCTGTTGCTGTGTGGAGCAGCCTGGGTCAGTCACCTGTGTCAGTGTGTGTGTGTGCGTGTGCGTGTGCGCGCGCGCGCGCGTGTGTGATTCACTCTGAGAGGGGCAGATTATCCCGCACACCATGATGTCTCCTCACAGGCCGGCCTTGGGTTTAGAGACCAGTTGAGGTGAACCCAATGCGGCCTCCCTTGATTTAATCTCTGGCTAATTTGCAGCTCGTCAATAGGGACGTGCCAGCTGTTGAAACACCGTGGCTTACCAAACAAAGACTTCCTCTCTGTTCAAAAGGGCCCCCCTATATATCACCCTGGATGATAAAATCCGGCTGACCCCCCCCCCACCCCCAGCGTAACTGCAGTGAAGCCATCATTTAACTCTCAAAAGAAAACGAACGTTGATCGCAGTGTTTTGGAGCGTAAGCAGAGGAACACCACACGCCACTTGACCTTGCAGTGTCGTCCAAAGTAAGGACCAACTTTACTGCAGCCTCAGATAATGAGAGTTTTGTTTTCTATTCTGCTACAGTTACATGCATCATAACCGAGTCTTTGGGGAGAACCATGGTTCAAATTTTCTGCTTGTTAATGTGTTTTTTCCACCATAATAACCCATTTTAACAAAACCATATAATAACTCCCTGCCACTTTAGAGCATGTGCAGTTTAGAAGTAGCTGAAGAAGACTATTTACTGTTTACATAATTTATCACTCAAATCAAATACTCCCAAAAACAATATTATACAGCTCGCAATTATAATTACAGTGATAGGTTATTCAAGTTGAACCATATAAACTTAAAATAAACTGTGGAGCCTATTTAGTAGAAATTACATGACCATACTGTCAATACTCAAATGTTGAACTCTATTTATCTTCCATAATCAGTTAGCCTGCAGTTTTACTCAGGAACCTCAAAATACAAGGCAAGGGACAATCTTAATAGGATACAGAAATGAGAAGCTCCAGTTCACCTAACTGTAAATTTGTACAGGAGGAAATCCCCAAGATGGTCGCTGGTGCAGACTACACACACACAGAGCCAAGGGCAGGAACCAAACCCATAACCCTGGAGGCTGTGAGCATCAAAAGGGCTGCCAAAAACATTTGTGGGAGAGGGAACAATGGGCAGCGCCTCTGAGATTTTACAGGTTTACAGCAGCGAGGGCCCAAAGGGCAGCAAGGACGCTAGGATGCGACACGACTTCCAGCTGTCTGCAGTACAGCCACGTCCTGGCGTCTAGACAGTGGCACACTGGAGACACTCCAGTGAGACAGGAGGAAGGAGGGTTGTCTGCCAGGGACTCATCTACATGCACAACAAAACGC
The DNA here is from genome assembly GCA_019775955.2 of Pollimyrus isidori. NCBI lineage: Eukaryota > Metazoa > Chordata > Actinopteri > Osteoglossiformes > Mormyridae > Pollimyrus > Pollimyrus isidori. Next base: position 4,663,768 of record JABFDZ020000030.1, on the reverse strand, counting down.
TACCTGCCTACTCAGCCAGCCCCCTAAGCCCCGCCTCCAGGCCCTGTGTGCTGTTAGCTCGGGTCGCACTGATCCCTAAGCCCCGCCTCCAGGGCCTGTGTGCTGTTAGCTGGAATCGCACTGATCCCTAAGCCCCGCCTCCACGGCCTGCATGCTGTTAGCTCGGGTCGCACTGATCCCTAAGCCCCGCCTCCACGGCCTGCATGCTGTTAGCTTGGGTCGCACTGATCCCTAAGCCCCGCCTCCAGGGCCTGCATGCTGTTAGCTCGGGTCGCACTGATCCCTAAGCCCCG
>JABFDZ020000030.1:4622541-4637325 GCA_019775955.2 Pollimyrus isidori | reverse complement strand
CAAGGGCTTTCACAGGGCTCACCCATACCGCACTGCACCTCGCCCCCACCGACACTGACCAAGGGCTTTCACAGGGCACACCCATACCGCACTGCACCTCCCCCCACCGACACTGACCAAGGGCTTTCACAGGGCTCACCCATACCGCACTGCACCTCGCCCCCATCCTCCCTCTCCTAACTGACATGCACAGGAGCCTGGAGTCACCGGTGTTGGAGGGGGTACTGTGAGGATGGGCCCAGATTGCTCACAGTGACCACGCCTCATAAACCAGTCTAACTTGCCAGAAAACTGATAACTGCTTCCCTTTAGCCCTGATTACACTGCACAAAGATTTTTCACGATTGTGACAGGTACCTGGTGGATATGCACAAATATAGTTTTGTGTTTGCTGCATCATGTAGGAACTCTGACAAATAGATTGTTTACCGGCAATAACTTATTTAATCGTGTTTATGTTTCTCATACGCTATTAAATTCAACATAATTAGAAGTCTTTTGCTCTTGATTTTCATTTGTACCCAATGTCAGGTGCATCATGTTAAACAGTATTCAGCAGAAATATTCGTACCTGGTGATATCAAAGACCATTCCTGCCGTCTCAAACCCAAAAATTCAGCTTTTGCTTTTGACAGATCAAAATCTCTGACCAGATCGTTTGATTCTCACTGTGTTATGAGATGTGGACCACCTGATGCGCACGGTTCAAAATCCGGATCACTGTCGCTGCCAGTTCCCTGCATTGCAGTTTCTTCATCAGGTTCATTTAAGGTACATTCCTCTGGTGATTTCGGAATCGGAAGACTGTCATCATGTGGCATGGGTCCCATTGGTGAAGGCAGATTAGGGTATTCAATTGACACATTAGCCAAACAGAAGCAACAGTCCATCACATGGTCTTTCTGTTCATGCCATATCTCAAACGGGTTCATCTTTCGAGTGCCTTTCGAGATGATATGTTTTCTTCACAAGAGCAGTCTTTGAGCGTCTCTGAGGCAGTCATATATTCACAAGAAATTTGGCAGAATGTATCGAAGGCTGTTATGACATTGACGAGACATATCGACTGACACCAATCATACTACAGATGTCTAATGCATTTAGCTTACTTGCTACATTGCTACGGAGGCAATGCTATATTCTGAAACAATACATACGCACCATCAGGTCTACATTAACCCAATGAGCAGCATCTGTGTATGCAGGCCGCTTTTATAGCCGTCAAGCTGACTCCGGCCTGGCCAGGCATGCCCAGGCTGCAAACTTCCACAGAAGAGTTTCCAACCTGTCCTGATTCCATGCCTAGACATGCCCAGACTGTACAAAACATTGTTGATAGGTCTCATACAGTAACTAACATTTTTGGACACAAATATAAGAAAAATATGTGACAAAACTGAAGATTTCGGTGGAACGGTACATGATGGGCAAATTTGGATATGATCAGCCACCAAAAATCTTTCAGGAACATCCAACAGTGTTCAAGAAGCAAAACCTTTGTTGTGCAGTGCTATCGGTATTATAAATCCAGGTGAAACAGTTATTTTGCTGTTAGTTTTCTTCTGGTTGTACCAGACTGCCAAGCATTTCTCCGCTCCGTTTCACTCTTGCTGCATACGTTTCCATCTGTGTCCTTTTGTAAACCTGTTCTCCCAGACTCCCGAGCAATGACTCATCCCAACCCCCATCTAGGTGTGCCTGAGTGTCTCACTCTCCGCCTGTCCCCAGTAGTGTTTGCCTTTTCCGTCACTCCCCCGCACAGACTACCTGGCTTTCTGATCTCTGCTAATTTCCCCAACTTTTATTCCCATCCAGTGATCTGGCTCTTTTTCTGTGTCATGGCCCTCTGTTCCTGTTCTACTCCACAACACTAACCCACTGAACCCAAAACAACGAGGCAGATGCAGGAAACAGCGATCAGTCATACTTTTACATTTATTAATTTAGCAGATGCCTTTATCCAAAGTGAAGTTCTCAAGTTACAATATTCAAGTGTATTGGTGCTGCATTGTACTTTGTAATGGATCTTTCAAAGGTGTGGTTATCAGGAGGAAGGAGTGGCCAAGTGCAGCAGCGGGGTATAAATGTGCTGACCTCTTCATCTCTCTGCATTCATCTGGACAGAGCTGAGCAGCATCCTTACCATCAAGTAGGTAACATCCCTGATTCACCTCATTTGACTTCTGTTTAACTGTGGCTTTATGTTATGTGCAGGTTTAGACACTGATGTGTGGGTTACATTTTCTTGTATTTAGGAGTGTGATTGCATATGGGTGATTATACTAAAACTAACAATTTTTTGTCCCTAAAAAAACTGCCCAGTAAATCTCAATAAACAATCGTGTACTTTCTAATTTTGTTTTCCTGACATATTTTAACATAAAACATTTTATTAATTTTTTGTTTTTACAGAATTTTTTAACAAAAATTGTCATTATAAGAATTAAGTATGCTTTGTATTATTATATTATTACTACCATTATTATTTGCATTATGAAGGTATTTATAGTGCATTATAGATGAGAGCTGGATAAAGCCTTTATAATGCATAACAAACATGACTATTATATGTTATGCCTCATAATAAATATTTATAGCCATGTTTATAAAATCTTATGAATGCATAATGATGCATTATGAGGGTATATGACTGCTTTAAGTAAGTATATGACTGCTTTAAGTAAAGTGTTACCAATATTTCTGGCAAATCTGTGAGGACTATCTGGTACATCTTTGATGACATTTTAGGACTGATTCCTGATCCTGTTAGGGTATGATCATGTTATGTAGAAATACGAAAAGACACCTGGTCAGTACTTGTTGGGTAGCTATACAGGAATGTTACATGAAGTGATGGTTACCGTTTAGCATTTCTGCACATTACATTGGAGAAAAAGGAAATATTGAATCATGCAGGTGTGAGTTTATGTTTTGAATAAAACCTTTGGTTAACATTGACATCTGCCATACAATTTTTCTTTATCTTTTATGTTACAAGCTCTTTATAAATTTGGCTGCAAACTTATAGTGTTATTAATGTCCCTCATAATAATTATAACTCAATTATACCCATTTCAATCATTTAAATAAGCAGTTTAACCAATGTGGTAACTATTGTCAGCCCTTTTACTGAGGTGTCAACCCTGTAACTTGTATAAAATTCTAATATAATTTAAATTGTAGAATCAACTTATTTTACAAGGTAAATAAGAGAGACCAGTTATCCAGCCTAAGGGAATTATTATTTTGTTTTCATGACCTTTTCTTAAAAAAAAAAAATCCATGAAAGTGTTAGTTGTAAATGAGCATATTATTTATCCATGAAAAAAATACTTAATATTCTCACTTAAAACCACATTTAGTGTGACAGGGGCGATTACAACTTTCATGGCACAACCACCTGGTTCTTCTAAATATGGATTTTAAATATTTGTAAACAGTTCTTGATATGTCAGTAAGAGGGCTGATGAAACAGACAATGGCATTGTTTATTTGTAAGAATAATCACCATTGTGAGAGAAGAAATGTAGTCAAATAAAAGAGAAAAGGTAGTTAATTTCATTTAAGAAGTGGGTATTGCATCATCAGCCTTTCATGCAGTTGGCATTGTGAAAAGCGATTGGATGTTCCAATAGTAAGTTTGAAGGATTGTTTTTTTTGCCTATTGTGAGGAAGTTAGTGATAAACCTTCCTGTGGTTCCTGTTTCACATTAAAACAATGCAACTCTGCAAACATAAAGGTGTGTCTGTTGGCTGATGCATGCGTACAGATAAGTTAGTGTTCCCTTCTACCATGTGTCCAACCTTGTAAATATTTCATTTTAGCACTTTGAATGCTATTTTATTCAGCACATTCATTTTTCAGTTTAAAAGACTGCCTAGAATTGCTATCTCAGTTACCCATTATTCAATTAGGTACATAATTTCATCATTGCATTCATTATCCTCCACACTAGCAGGATAATATAAGTAGAAAATCATATTTCTTTAGAAAAATAAACCACTATTAATTAAGATAAAAATGACTGACATCCACAGACTCTCCCCAGTTTTAAACACAGATCTATCTATAGACCAGAAAATTAAGCAATTTATAATTAAACACTTTAGTCACAGTTTCATTTTAATCTACAATGAAATATGAAATTTAATATTTCTCAGTATCAGGTAAAATGCCCTGATCTCTAACTGTGTTCATAAAAACTCACTGCGTGAGGAGTGCTCTGCAAAAGCAGCAGTGAAGTCCTCCCTCTCCACCCTGCATTCAGCTTATTCCCTAGAAAATATGCTGTCGTGAAAATCCATTGAATTCTGATTCAATTAAAAATTGAATTTTAACCCAACTCAAAAAAACTTGGAGAAAAGGCACACAGAGCAGATAAACATGGACACAGTGACGTAAAGTGCAACAATGATTACGGTGTTCTGTGCAGTCAATCAGGTAGATGGGAGCTGAATAAATATGTAAAAGGAAGGGATTGTTAGTGGGCATGGGGAGGGGGTCAAGCGCAGAATGAATGACGGGTTCCAGTGCAGAGAGGCGGGGGAAATATCAATAGTTTCATTCACAAAATATTGGTCAGGGAACATAAAAGACTGTATGTCTCTTGTTAGCAGTGACGCACTGATTTGGACATAAAGATAAATCGCAGTGCTTGGGTGTACTCAAACTAGGCAGTTTGAACCGTGTCCGAGTTTGACTAACAAAGCGCGGTAAGTTTGACTAGTGTGAGTACTCCGAACCGTGCCCGAGCGCGGATCGTTTAGCCGTTACTGCTCCGCTGGGAAGAGGGGTGCCAGAGCACGGTTCAGTTGGACTCGGGCGCAGTTCGTACAGTATGTAGTGTGAGCGCTAACCATGCTGGAGCACGAAACAGGACGCGTGACGTCACGTTTTTGCGACGCTCCAAAACCAGCATTAATCTTCACCTTGTCGATGTACGGGAACTGTAGTAGGTAATCAAAGCTGCAAAGTCCTTGCTGCACTTCTGCTGGTACCTAGCTTGCAAACCTCCTCATACGAGCAGCACGATTGCGTGAAAATTTTCGTGCCACAAAAGCGATAGACCTGTTTAGCAATAGGCTGTGAGAGGACTGAAGACCAACATGATCCAACATCATATATCAACATATAATTTTCTTTTTAGCACATTTATCAGAGTGTAGCTGCCTGGCAGCAATGGCTGCCCTCGTCTCCTTTCTCTTGTGCTGTTTGCAACATGCAAATGTGTAGGATGTGTTTGCATCTTTTGAAAGAATGCAAATTATGACATCAGACATAAGAATTATTATAAACAAGGAACTATACTGGGTTAATTTCATGACTTGTTAGAGACGCAATTAGGGTGATAAGGCTGGAGTTACAGTCAGATAGTTGGATTCTACTTTTTGAGTACTGATGGTGCTTTGTTCTGAAAAACAATTATTTCCTGTAATAATACGGAACATTAGTCAGAACAGTGTACATTTAAACATTGCAAAACAAGCATAAAGTGTGTCATATGCAATATGCATTATACATTTCTTTTTTTGGATGGCTTTAAAATGACACTACCTCTTTTGGAACATCATACAATATAGCACAGTATTACACACAGTACATAGTACATATTGAAAGGCCCATGATATGTTGACAATTACTTTTTATATTTTGCAGATAAAAAGAGGAAATGGATATAAATACCAACACTTTTATATTTATTCTATTTGTCCCAATGTCCTTTTAAATGCCCATGTGTCCATTCTGGTATCTGGGTGCAGAAAGACACTCAAAATGAGGTGAAGGATTGAAGAAAGCAAAATCCACAGAACATACAACTTAGTCTCCTGCAATTGCAGTGACATAATTTGAATAATTTCATTATATATATGTAAATATGTTATGTTTTGGTGTTTGAAAGCAGCTGATGCATGACACAAAGATTTATTGTTAAATATAATACACTAACACTTGCTTACATAAAGTATATAGACAAAAGTAATGGGTCACGCCTTTTAATCATTGAATTCAGGTGTTTCATTCAGATCCATTGCCATGGCATAAAATCAAGCACCTGGCCATGCAATCACGTTTACAAGCATTTGTGAAAGAATGGATCATTCTGATGAGCTCAGGGAATTCAGGCGTGGTACTGTCATAGTATGCCACCTTTACAAAAAGTCAGTTTGTGAAATTTCTTCCTTGCTAGATATTCCACAGTGAACAGTAAGTGGTGTTATTGCAAAGTGGAAGCATTTGGAAGGTATGCTAGATACTCAGACACAAAGTGTCAGACCCCCTAATGGAACAGAATGGGCTCACCAAATGTTGAGGCCCATGGTGCATAAAAGTTGCCAATGATCTGTTGACTCAATAACTGCAGAGTTCCAAACTTCCTCTGGCATTAATTCCAGCATAAAAACTGTGCACCAGGAGCTTCTCGCAATGGGCTTCCATGGCCGAGCAGCTGCATGCAAACCTCATATAACTAAGCCTCAGATGCAGTGGTGTATTGTGCGCCACCATTGGAATCTGGAGCAGTGGGAGTTAGTTCTGTGGAGTGACAGTCATGCTTCTCTGTCTGGCAGTTTGATGAACAAGCCTGGGTTTGGCAGATACCAGGATAATATTACTTGCCTGACTGCATTGTGCCAAGTGTGAAGTTTGGTGGAGGAGGGATAATGGTATTGGGGTTGTTTTTAGGGGGTGGGCTGGGCTGCTTAGTTCCAGTGAAGAGAAATCTCAGCATACCCAGACATTTTGGACAATTCTATGATTCCAGTATTGTGGGAATACTTTGGGGAAGGCCCTTCTCTATTCAAGCATGACTGTGCCTTCACGTCTATCATCAGTGTCTGATCCTACAAACGCCCTTCTGTATCAATGGGCAAAAATTCCCACAGACACTCTCCATAATTTTGTGGAAAGCCTTCCTGAAAGACTGCCAGCTGTTATAGCTGCAAAGGGAGGACCAGCAATATATAGATGCCTTTGGATTTAGAATGTGCTGTCATGAAAGTTCCTGTAGGTATAATGCCCAGGTATCATAATACTTTTGCCCATGTAGTGTATTACTATAGCTTACTGTAACAAACTGCAGTGTATATGATGTCATTGCGTGCATGTTACTTCTGTTGCTTTCCATTCTGTGTGCGAGATATATTGACATTGTTCGGACCTATTGCTGACTGACTTGTATGCCTTTAACTATGGTTGATAATGTTCCTCCGAACAGGGCATTGACATGACTGACCCCGAGCAATCTGACTGGGCGGAGCAGAACCCCCCATCCGACGAGTCATTCACTCGCCCACCTCTGGTAAGAAAGAAATGCAAGGACATTCGTTCATTCATTTATTCAAACGGTTTGTAAAACAATCCATTTTAGATCTTTTGGAGAGTTAGTAGCTATACGAACTCGCGAGGATGAGACTGAACTCAAAATCAAGGATCCCAAAGATCGCAATAGGAAGTCTTTTACACCTTGCATGTTATGCTAATTTGAAATCACAAACATAAACCAAGACGGCTAAGGTAGCCAGAAAATCCACGCCATCCTGGAAACTTTGAGCCAGGACAGGATTTGTAAACCGACATTTCAATTAAATGAATCTGCATTTCACATAAACACCGAGCTCTTCCTCATATTATCACGCATGTCTCATGAAGCGTCGATGTGAGCGATCTGGGTGAGTGTTTCAATCAAGGAAACAAACCAGATAAGCACAAGAAAAAACTGAACCGTTTAAACAAACCCAGGAGCCTTCTAGTTTTTTAGGTCAAAGTGTCCTATCTGACATGAATCTTGTCACCCTAATATAACTCTATTAATCAAGTAAAAACCATGTTCCCGGTCAGGAGAAATATCACATTAGCTATAATGGATGTGAGACCCTTTGTGTGGGAATTCCAGTGACAGACACATGAGAAAGTGAGGCTCCGCACTGAAGAGGCTCCTTCTTTTCTCAGACTGTGCCATATGACATCAACCTCCCGAGGGGATGCTTCGACCAGCTGCTCATCACCATTAGCGGGCAGTTCAACCCCGACGCCAAAGTGTCAGTATGCACCCCCCCGCCCCCCGTTGTGGAAAAAAAAGATATCACCTTATTATGAGACATACCTACGAACTCCAGTCACACAGGAAACAAAGTGCTTAACATACCCTGTCTACACAATAACTGGTAATGTGAGATGGCAAATAATTACAGGATTTTGTTACTGTCTTTTTTTAATCCACATCTTATGCCCTGTTCAACTAGCTGGTTTTGCTTGGGAAAGATAACAAAACATTAAGTAATCAATATGTGGAAGGTGGCCATCTGGAATACATTAAAATCTCACGTATACTTAATTGCAAGGTATGAATTGTATGAGAAAAATATTACAGTGAAGTAAGACTTACATATACCTGGAATATCAAGATGGAGCTATATTTGCCAGTCAGTCCTGTAGTGAATTGTCAAAGATGGAAACAAACTCACATTACATGGGTAGCTGGATGTAATGCTATACCGAAACTCAAACGAGAGCTTAACAAAAGCACTGTCTGTAGGCAGTTCTCGGAGACTTTGCATTTATCTTTGTGTCAAAGTGCACTTGTTGTTTACTGTTTCTATGCCAGCTGAAACCTCACAAATAAATGAACAGTCAAATGGGCAACACATCGAATTACATCTAGTACTTTGAGACCCTCACAGCAGATGCACGGTCAGCTGACTCCTGGCCAATGAAAGCATGCCATGCAAACACACGGTCAGCTGACTCCTGCTTAATGAAAACATGCCATGCAGACACAAATAAATTTAGTAAAACCAGAAAACCTGTTAGAACCACCATCTATATTAGTCAGACCAAACATAAATGAAAATGTGGCCAAAATGAAAAGTGTGACAAAATGTAAACTACGGTCATCTGCTTCAGATAATTAGGATAAATTATGGTTAGATTATGGTTTTTTCATGAAACACAAAACATGAGTGTCCAATAGTCCCAGCGCCAAATGTACAGAATGTTCCATGCTGGTAAAATAGTTGCTTTCTGGCACATAAAAGTACCTTTTGTCTTAAAAATTCATATTACATTATTACATTGTATCATTAATTGTGTATGATCTCAGAATCCAGTCGCTGTATTTCAGCAACAAACTATATAGTGGCCTGGAATGGAAAGGTGATTACTCATGAATAAAATATTTAATACATATGTAGGAAACAATCACGTGAGAATGGGCAGCGCAGTATAGTGGAAAATCCAGCACGTCGTTAACACAGCGAGGAATGTTCGAGGGAAACATTTTAAGTCCTGGAAGACTTTTAACCTTCTGCAAATTGCACATATTTCTACCCGTTTTGCCACCTTACACATGTACGGCCCGATTCATATTTTTTGTTCAGCACTGTGCCAAGCATTACTATTTTACTACATAATTTTCATACCTGTATTATGTCATGGTACTCATACATACACAGAGTATATTAAGGACGTATCATTTTTCAAGTCTTAACAGCTCTTTTGCATTGACTGAAGCAGGAAGTAACTCATTCACGCTAAATCACACAGTTATTTTCAAAGGAGGCTAGAGGCACTGAGGTGTCTTTGTCTTGCGGAACAGGTTCACGGTGGACCTGTGCCGCGGCAGTGACATCGCCATGCATATTAAGCTGCACTTCGCCGACGACGGCGGGCAGAAGGTCATACGTAACTCCATGGTGTCCGGCGAGTGGGGCACAGCGGAGCAAGACCTCAGCTGCCTCCCTTTCGCCCGCGGCGATCGCTTTGAGGTGAGTGCGGAGGACGCCACTGCCCCAGCGATGCCAAGCTCACAGATCTGCCAGTGCCCACGGGCCTGCAGCTTCGGATTGTGTGTAACAACTTAAAATCATCTTTTCCTTTATATAAAACTAGACCTACAGTAAGTACCTAATGTTTTAAATATGTCAGAATTTATACCGATACTCTGCAGGTGTATATGTTTATGCATATATACAACTTGTCCTACTGGGGGCTGCACATATCCCTGGCAGCATAGGGCTGAGGTACCCCCTGAATACCTATGAGTTCCTAGGGGTACTAAGTCGTTACCATGTAACTGACGACCAAGCACTGCTTACGAAATACTATTGAAATTAATTTTGCCTGGTGAAATTCATTTTGAAACCTATTTGACAAAAACAGGATGGAGGCTGGAGTCATTGTAGTACCATTCAACAAAACTAGTATTAACTTAAAACATATGTATTTCGGAGCACATTAAAAAAGAGAGAGTTTTTCTGGCTCTCTGCCACCATACTACACCTTTGTTGTTTTTCCACTAGCTTCCTTTCTGATTTTTTGCCACTTCCCGTCACTGCAGGGGGTACATGAGCTAGCATGAGTACCAGACAGACACCATTCTGGCAGGTTACAGAATACAGAATCCCTGCCAGGCTCATAAGAGCGAGACGCAGGTGCCAGCAGACCACAGCAGCCCTCCTGCAGTTCAAGTATGAAAACTAGGACCATACCAGAACTGCCGGCTATGGTATTTGGGTGACATGACTCAATATTCAAACAAGAAAAACATTAAAACAATCTGCTGTGGTTTTAAAAAAAAATGTTCTGACATTCATGCCACAAGTGGATGAACACAGTCAGAATGCAGTCATGCTATGTTTTTCTTGTTAAATTGCTTTTTCCCCCACTTTTTGAGAATTTTCATTTTTGTGTGAAATACTTTGTGTGCCTGTCTATGCTGCAGTTGTACCAAATGCCCACTTTTCCAATGTGTTTCTGGGAACACCAAGGCCATTGGGATGATAATCTTTGTTCACTCACCTTCGCAGATGAAGATCCTGTGCACCAGTAGCGAATTCAAGGTGACAGGGAACGGGGATTACCTGTTTGAGTTCAAGCATCGCATCCAGGAGCTTGACTCCATCAATCATCTTGGCATCTATAACGATGCCACTCTCACTGAGGTCACCATGGACGGCTTGCCTTAAACCCAGAGGCACCACTAAAGATTTTAGGCCCCATGAAAGCATATCATGTTTGACCCCCAACTCAGACCAATCAAATTATGTTCCAAATATTTCAGGGCCCTGCAATTGTCCAAAGTTCCCCGTTCCTCCTTTATAACGGCCCTGTTTAAAGCCTCCACACAAATTCCCATTTACTCTCCTTACTCATTTTTATCCGCCTATCCCACACAATAACAGTAGGTGGTGCTATTACTTTACAGTTAGTTATACCAGTTTTTACCCGAGGTGTATCACCAAACAAGATAAGATAGCTAGGTTGTTAGAGGAAATGAATAAGTCCCAGGGAGCATCAAAAACTAGCCCAACTTGACAGTAATTAAGCACCAAATTAGTATCTTTCATACAGCCATATATTGTTCCCCTCCAATACAATGATTAATACTTTGCAAATGTATTCTGTATGTAAATGTGTATTCTGAGATGATGTTGGTGTTCCACGTCTATTTAAATTAATAAACATCATTACATACAGATGCAAAATTTGTTCTATGTGGTTCATGGTTATAATATTATGGTACATGTACATAAGTAACAAAGAGATGGCTTCATTAAAATGCTACATTTTCAGTCATAATTTAAACATTTTCTTCATAATGTTCTGCAACTACTTGTACCATGCAGGGTAGTGGGGGGGCCAGAGCCCATCCCAGAGGCTACTGGCACAAAACAAGGAACAACTCAGGATGAGGCACCAACCCATTGCAGGGCACACACTTACACACCATTCACTCTCACACACACCATTCACACCTACAGACGATTTGGTAATGCCAATGAGCCTCAGCATGTTTTTGGACTGTGGAGGGGGGGCGGAGTACCTACAGAAAACCCCACAACAAAACAGGAAGAACAAACTCATGGAGTCGTGTCGAACCCAGGTCCTAGGAATGGCTTTTGCCATTTTCACCCAAGGAATGTAAAATTCTTTTTAAAACGCATGTTGGTAAAAGTGTTTTTCTGACACGTTTGGATTGAAATGCAATATTACCTGAGCTCTACAGTCTTTCCATTAACAAGTGTGCTCTTGAAAGAATGACGTACACTCATAAAATCGTGTTCACACACTCAGTAAATGTTGGCAATTATGTTCAGAGCTTCCAAAACTTCTACAACCTTCTGTTTACAGAACAGTCCTATGAGACGGGGTCTAGTAATTTTTTAAAATGCGTCTGTAATACTCCCTTAAATAGGTGCCACTGTGGCAGTAAGCAAAATGAACCCTAAACATCAAATCAGCATGTTGTGAAATTCTCATGATTAAGATTTTTAGGACTTTTGTCTTACGTAAGCTCAGTTTTCATTGATTTGAATGAGTTAATCAGCTGTAACGTGAAGAAAAGTAGATCTCATTAACTGATTTAAATACAAAGTCAAGTAAGTAAATATTGTGTAAAGCCAGTATATGAGATTATTTGGCACAGAGCTGGATAATAATAATAACCTAAGCTAATCACTTTGGTATAGTAATTTTCTGAATTATTAAGTCACTTTTTAAAAAACTTTCTCTTGTTAGTAGGGTCCTCCACATCTCTGCTCAAGTTGGTGAACACCTCAGTTCCTGCTCACTGTAGGGGAGGTGCAGACATGTAAAAACATGACCAACAGCAGTTCCAACAGGAACCGTGCATCCTACATTCTGCATGTCTCACTTCCTCTCACCTGGGGAAATAGATGTCCCTACACCATGACCTGGATAGCGCAACCAAGCAATGCCCTGTGTCAAATAAGTACATGTACAGACATAAAAGGCATACAAAAGGGTTACTTTTATTAACATGAATGAGAAAAACTATATAGAATGTATTTAAAATTTGACCTTCACAAACATCAAGGCTGCCCTGATACTACAATAAGGACCTCTTACTGCAAACAGGTAATTCCTTACAATAGAAGAAAATCATTGCAAACCTTCAACATCACATTCCTATGCACAAACTGGGGTGGGATACTTCTCTGACATCCAAGTCAAGAGAAGGACGAGATGCAAAGTATCTCTTGGCAGGTCATCCATGTATTTTTAACGATGGAAAGAGCATATGATATTTCTGAGAGAAACTCGAGACGACGGGGCTAAATTATTGAAATGCCGGTGTTGCTGTGCATAGAGCACGTGTAAACTCCGTAAACGCAGGTCACTAAACTACTCGGTGTTTTTAGAGACAAACGTGTGTTGTCAACCAATGATGTCCTTTTGGAATTTATCTGCTGGAGTAAAATTTGTTTTTACGACAACAAATAATATTCATTTGTTTTACGATGAATACATGTATTTGTATATCCTTTTTATTCCAAAATTTTGTTCTAAAAATTAAAAGCATATATTGAAGCGCCAGTGTTTGCAACAATAGTTAAATTTGCTATTATCTGCATATTTTAATATACAGATGATAGGTGGCAAGTGAATTCTCACGAATTCGGTGAGCTTCAGTAATAATTAAATCTGTTGTATTTATTAGTTCAGCATTACTGAATCGGAACAGCGTGCCAGAAGCGACAAATAAACGAACAAATTAACAGAATTAATACTTTTTGGAAATGAACTCTTTTGGTTGAAGGACGGCAAGCTACTCGACCCCACGTCTCCATTCGTGCTGTACGTGCGCGTTCCCGACAAAAGACGTCAGAACGCTGCGTGCTATATGAAGTGGCGGTACGTAGTTCACTTCGCAATGTAGAGAGCAGTTGGGGGGTATTTGGAGGATTACTCCGTGGACGAGGTTAAACAACCAGTGCGAAACGATAACATTCAGTTCTTAATACGTTTTGGTATTTTTTATGAAAACTGTAAACCATGGCGACGTTCAGGAACACGTTCGACTAGTCAGAAGACAGGACGTTTTTACTGGGCTTGGAAACCGCAGCTGGTGGCACCGAAACCGTCCATTTCCGACTTCTTTTCCTTGCGGGTCAACTGGAACTGGGGTTTATATGGTATGCTTGTTTTCCCTTTTCATTAAGGTTTTTGTATATACTTTGCGATTTTGTCGATGACATCCATTTAGTGTGTGTTTTTCGGGGTTTTAAACGCTTTGACTTGAGTCCTCGTTGGCTGGTTAGCCAGTGCTAACTAGGTGTGCACCTAGCTCCTATGTTTCTGACGGGAGAAGTCGGGAAAAGCCACGTCGGGAAAAACGGATGTGCCTTTAATTTGTTATTGTTTAAAGAAATATGTTTTCTTTTTCAGTAGTAACTGTAGTGTGCGCTTTAACGTGACAGCCGCATCGTGCCTGTTACAACATACAGCTAGGTGTGTTTCAGGGCGCTTTCATAGCTTGCGTTTCTCTGGCGCTGCGGTGATACTGGAGGCGTCCTTTCTGCTCAGTAAGTCTGGGGTCCAGTTTGGGCAGCTAACAGTTGTAACTAGCGGGGTTGTTATTGAAATAGAGATGGGTTTTATTGTATAATACAGTTGTATAAATTCGTTTTAAAATTCGTGTGACTGGCTCCTGTAGCAGCTCTCCGCCAAGTTAAGTGTTTTGTGCAACGAAGCCACATAGCGGGCGTTATGGTGCAAAATCGAGTGTGTGACATTGTTTAGTTTGGCTAACTCAGTAACTGTCCTTTATTAATGAACTTGTGAACTCTATATAGTACCTGATTGCAGTGATAGGTTATTTTGAAAGCGAAAGCTTTCTATTGTCTTGGATGACTAGTAATTTAACTCATTATTAGATGTGTGGACGGCCGTTGAAATGCCCAAATTATCCACGTTTTTTATGGTGGGGTGAGACACACACGTGTGTGTGTGTGTGTGTGTGTGTGTGTGTGTGTGTGTGTGTGTGT